>CAESWR010000093.1:66903-86309 GCA_903171835.1 Mullus surmuletus | reverse complement strand
GCTGACTTGACGATACTCCACCAGCTGGGTTCTCAAAGTTGTCTGTCGCTGCATCTGTCTTTCTAGGGTTTTCCTGATAAAACTTTTTCACTTCCGATACAATACCGACATGGCAGCTTTTAGTATTGGCTGCTACCAATTTCGATCCGATCCGATATCAGCACGAATCATACAAACTTTTATTACTTATTTTGCAGGGCTGCCATGTTTCAGAAAATGACAAGAGTGAGACTTTCAGTGTCATGATGTTCGGAAAAAATGTGGCCTTTTTTTAACGCTGATTTACCTTAAGAATTTTGACAAAATACATTTATTTGTATTATTGAAGCTCTGTGCAGTAGGGGAATCATTCAGCATTTTTTTAGCAATGGGCTGAAGCAATCGGCTACTGCAAATGGCACATTGTGTTCCACCATTGACACTGCTACCTTTACCCCAGCTCTCCTTGTCTGCAACAGAAAGGAGGTCATTAAAAAGCAAATAATGTAAAAAAAAAAACATTAATAAAACATGAAGTGTTTTTGATTGAATGAATGTCTTAGCAGCAGACTCTAGGTCCATAGAAAAACACTATTGCATACAAAAATAAACAAATAAGAACAGTTCAAATGAACATTAGATTAGACAAGGCATTTGTTTCATTTACTATGTATTTATCCTGATATAACCTACAAGTGCACTTCAGCTACTATAGCATAGCAGCCTTAAAACAGTACATATTAACAAGGAAACTCAAGGAGAAACAGTGAACTAATACTGATAAAAACTAAGAGCAACGTTTGTCCTACATCGACATCAAACTGGTAAAAATATTTATTTGCAATAATTTTGTATGATCAACATTGGGTAGTTACCTACCGCCCGTCTTCAGGAGAGCAGGAGAACGTCGAGTGGGTTTTAAATGTCGGCGCTGTTGTGTGTGAAAGACCCGCATTACGTTGCTTCTGATTTTTAGTTTATATTTAGTATATAGTTTATATTGCGTGGTTGGTTAGACTTAGGCACAAAGGACTGATGGATTGGTCTGAGATTGGTTATCTCGGTTAGTCAATCAGAGTTACTCGAACTACAGCAAGTTTATTATTATGAAAAAAATAAATGTAGAGTATTGAATGGGGAAATATAAGCGTGAGAAATGTCAATTGTGGCGTGTGGTGAGAGAATGGGTCAAATTGCGAGACTGTCACACTCAAAGCGTGACGCTTGGCAGCTCTGTATTTTGTATTATGGAATGTTAGAAAAGGCTTGATCAAGTGATATTACCCAAACAGAGAACAATTGTCAGCAAAAGTAGCTCTGAGAAAAACTGACCATTTGTTATTCACCAATGGCTTACATACTGTACATTTGAACATTAAACACAACGGTATTCTACATCGAAGTGCTGGAGCGGAGACTGCAGGCCGATATAATCCGACACTGATATCGGACCACTATCAATATCAGATCGGGACACCTCTAATATTTGATGTTATATCTTACGAAACATCACTCACTGTCCTCACATTCGTGCTACACCGATATTTTTGAAAACTCCATAATTTTCGTGTGCGGAGTGAAGGCATGTCGACTTAGCAACAGTAACCCAGGGGGACGGGACTTAGCAAAGAGTCAATTAGACATTCCAGTAGTTAAGATAGCTTCAGCTTCCTTTTTTAAATACAGAGGTCACGATTCCCTGGGCAGGACCTCACCAAGCTTATTCATTTGAAGCTCTAATTTTGTCTCTGTGTGTCTCAGGGTCGGGTAAAGCAGAATGTGTCCGGGCAGTCGACGTCCTGACGGTGCTCAGAGAGAAAGTGGCCTTCGTGTC
Source organism: Mullus surmuletus (assembly GCA_903171835.1). Classification (NCBI taxonomy): domain Eukaryota; kingdom Metazoa; phylum Chordata; class Actinopteri; order Syngnathiformes; family Mullidae; genus Mullus; species Mullus surmuletus. The sequence continues at coordinate 84,496 of CAESWR010000093.1, read as the reverse complement.
GGGTAAGTAGACTCTCAATTCATCACAGTTCCGGCCCTGTTTGGTCTGTTGTCAACTCACTTTGTCGTGTAGGAGGACGGGACAAACGAGGTGGACCAATCCTGACCTTCCCTGCCAGGACCAACCATGATCGAATAAAACAGGAAGATCTCAGCCGATTGGTTACATACCTGTTGACTATACCCAGGTACACTGTCTGTGTTTGTGGACTTGAAGGCACACGCTTCAGTCACATTTATATAACACTGTCCCCCTGTCTTTCTGTCCGTCATAGTGAGGATGTGCGTGCTCGTGGCTTCACAGTAGTAGTGGACATGCGTGGCAGCAAGTGGGACAGTGTGAAGCCTGTGCTGCGAACGCTGCAGGAGTCATTTTCCCTCAACATCCACACGGCGTTGCTCATCAAACCCGACACCTTCTGGCAGAAACATAAGACTAACCTGGGCAGTGCCAAGCTCAGCTTTGAGGTACCAACTTGTTTTATTGATGACTTCCAGACTAGCACTGCCTCAGTCTGGTTGTACACAAAGTACTTTTACTGCGATATTTGATCGATGATGATTATTCTGCTGTTCAATCAACCACTATTACTATAGACGCAATGTTGACTGTGAAACACTGATTCAAGATAGGCGACTGACATGGTTGCTGCTGCTAAATAAGATACTACTACTCATTTGGCAGCTACAAGTGTGTCACTGCTAAGTGACACACTATCAGTCTTCTCCAAGTACGATTGCGTGGCAGCTGGTGCTGTCATATGAACTGCCAACCTGCTCATCAGGAGCACTTAAAGATTTGGTGTCTTGCTCAAGGAAACCTCAACACAGGTTTTCCGGGCCATGGGATTGATTATAAACTCACCACTCATACATATTTTGGTCATGCATACTATCAAGACCTAAAATACTTATTTATGCTACTAAATTAACAAACCTGCTAAAAGAAATCCAACATATGTGAACTAGCTGTGGCTTCATTGAAAAGTTAAAGAAAACAACTTGTGGTACAAACTCTGCTGACTCAGGTAGGGCTATTTGTTACTGAAATTCTGCTGTTGCTCAATGAAATATGCTATAAAAACTTTATACGAAATATGACTAGTTACCTAAAGTACTATGTTGTACAGGGAATTTGGAGTGCCTTTGATATATGGCATCATTGATAATGTTTTGTTTTTACATGTTAATAACAAATGATACATTTTATAATCATTTGTTATTACATTTATTATTATGTTAATATAAGAGAGCGTGAGAGAGAGAAAGGGAGCGGCTGACCAGTGCTGGTAGAGGATTTAATCAAAGAAAATGGTGGATGAGTGTGTGTCTGACCCTATTTTGATGAAGGGAGTGACGAGGTCCACTTTGGACTGGCATGACAGATGATGGCAGAGCTGTTTCTCTGCCTCCTTGCGGCTATTTCTCAGCATGTCTTGGCATAAAGGTCAAGTCCGGCCATTAAGAGGAAGCAGTGAATGTCCTCGGGGGATTCATCGCTCGGGTCCAGCAAGTTCTGAGCAGGAGCAGGCCTGCCCGCGAGGTGTTCCAAGGAGAAAAGTTGCATTTACTCGAAGCAGTGGAGTTGGTCATCTCTTTCCTATTTAAGAGGGACTCCAGGGGAAAGAGAATATGTGCTGATGGAAGTTGCAGGAAGGAGCTAGAGTGGGCAGTGTGGTAGAAAGAGAGATGGAAAGAAAGGAGTAAGGGCGTACTCACACTATCTGCATGCAATCTACATTGCGCTCAGTAACGTTTGACACCTAAAATTCAGGGTACAGTCGACTTTACTGGTACGGTAACTTTTAACACAATAGATCAAATCTATAAAATCAAATCTATAAAAGCTCATTGTGGTCACCTAAATACTTTTTGGCGATGAGCAGCAGTTTTTTTTAATCAATAACAATAATAATAGCATTAAAACTCCCTTTAGGAAGAAACCTTGAGCAGATCCACAACTCAGGGTGGGCGGTCATATGCTTTGACCGGTCAGCAGTTTTATGAGCTGTACAATAACAGACTAACATATGGCAAAAATGTCAAGAGGGAGCTCACACACCTGTGTACAACACATGAATGTTGGTACAGCATAATCTAAAAACCACCCTCCATCCACCTTTAAAAAAGAAAGATGTATGTCTCCATGCCCCAGCAGCCTCACTCAAACCAAAAATCTAACTGACAACATGAAAGTGCCATATATCGTATCTTAAATACATGCTACAACAAATATTAGTTACTAATGACTAGTATTATAACTGCTTTACCACGACTATAAATAGCTAGGTAGACGCATAATTGGTCCTGTTGCATACTGTAGTTGATTACCTAATGAGTTAGATTTAAATGCATTGAAAGTTTACTGTTAATACATGAAAATGACGATATATCATGTAATGAATATTTTACATAGTACCATGATCACTGATTATAAATCATTCTGCAGACTAGCCTGGTTTCGGTGGAGGGTTTGTCCCGGTTGGTTGACCCCTCGCAATTGACGTCTGACCTCGGCGGTTCATTGGAGTACGACCATGTGGAATGGACTGAGCTCCGCCTGGGTCTGGAGGAGTTCTCAGGTGCGGCAACGCAGCTGCTGGCACAGCTGGAGCAGCTGGAGGCTGGGCTTAACCGCATACCAGAGCCCAAGGACATTGATGAGGCCCACAAGTGAGGAGTTGTACTTACTGATTACAAACCAAAATAATTTTTTTCATATTCAACATCTCTTGATTGGAGTCATTTCCACATTCCCACAGACTCCTCGAGGAACATGGTCGTCTCCGCAACACCATTGCCACAGCACCAGTCGACGCCCTTGAACGAGAGGGGCGGAGCTTGCTACAACGAATGCGCTTGGGACCCTCCCACAACGACACCTCTACAGAGGCCAGTGGCGGGGGCGGCAGCAGCCACAGCAGCTGGCTGTCTGGGGGGGCTGATTTCCAGAGTGTGGTACCAAAGGTTTCCTCACTGCTGGACCGGCTGCAGACGGCTTGCAGTCATTTGCTACAGAGCTGGAATGACAGGAAGTTGCACCTGGACCAGGCTTTGCAGCTACATCTGTTTGAGCAGGACGCCACCAAGGTTAGCAGCAAAGTCTGTGACATGTGATGCCACATGGAAAGCACTCTATATTTAGCATCTATATTCATTAGTTGAAAATTAACACACCACGGCAGCGGAAATGAAGTTTGTGATATATATTTGCGCTATACCGTAAATACATGAATGAATTTGTTTAAATATGGTTTGAAAACCCATTTTTTTCCAATATTAAAAATGATAATATATGTAAATCAAAATCATTTTTATCCTTAATATCAGAAATGAATGTTGCTATTCAGAAATATCATGATTTTCATAATGACATCAATTAGTGAATTAAAATATATTGTGATATGATTGATTGATATGACTGATGTGTGGCAATGTCAAATCACATGTGTCCGGACGGAGGCTCTCCAGAGGCTCTTTGTGTGTAAAGTGACAAAATGAATTAATTCCTTCTTGTTTCACTCCTTCCTGCCTCTCTTGTCCCCTCAGATGTCAGAGTGGATCGCCCACAGTAAGGAGTTGTTTGTGCAGAGTCTGGCAGAGGTTGGTCAGAACCACCAGCATGCTGTTGACCTCCAAACACAACACCAGCACTTCACCGCCAACTGCATGGTCAGTGTGTGTGTGTGGTAACACTGTGACAGCTCATCATGGTGTGTAAACCTCAGTTAACAGTGTGTATGTGTGTGTTTGTTTGCGTGCAGAATGGCAGTGTCAATGTAGACAGCGTGGTCACTGTGGCGGCGCGGCTTTCAGAGGCGGGTCACTACGCAGGGGAGCGGATCACCTCAGTGTCGTTGCGATTACAGGACGACTGGAAGTCCCTGACAGCAGCACTGGAGGAGCGCAGCAACACCCTCGCCATGGCAACTGGCTTCCACCAGGGGGCAGAACAGGTGATCATTGCGCTGTAATCAAATAGCATAGATATGAGTTTTTACTTTCTCTTTGTTGTCCTCTCTGCCTATAGAGTATACATCATCTACATTTGTTTTACTTCGTCTTCATCTGTTCTTCTGTGCCGCTTTTACATCCTCTCTTTCAGCTGTGTGTCTTCTTTTTTACCTTAAGGAATATCTCAGATTTTTTGACATGAAGTTGTATGAGATCCTCACCATCAGTGTGGTTCATCAGCAGTGACTTTTCCCCCACTGTGTCCCGTGAGCGGAGTTCCGGCCCGGTTTCAGTGTTGGAGAAAGTAGTTCCATCTAGTTGCTGGGTTCACGGAGATAAAGCGTTTTGCTCCAAAAAACAACATATGTTCAAAAGACTAATCCATTTGCATCACCAATTCTTGGCCGCGAAAAAGTCTGACGTCCAACAAGGACTGAAAGTAGTTCCATCTAGTTGCTGGGGAGACACGGATAAAGCATTTCTCCAAAAAACAACATGTGTTCAAAAGAGTAACCCATGCGCATCACAAATCCTTTGGCACAATAAAGTCCAACCTCGCAATTTCCCTGTACTGTTTACCCTCCCTTTGTATCACTGCGCACTCCTTTCCATCAGCTGAAGGAGGAAGGAGGTGTAAGGAGACCGCGTTGCAGCGGTCTACTTCCGAGCATGTAAACGCCATGAAACAGCTGATGATGGTGCGTCCAGTGATATGAAGGGAGGGAAAATAGTGCTGTGTGACTGCGATGTCAGACTTTTTTGCGACCAAGAATTTGTGATGCAAATGGATTACTCTTTTGAACGCATGTTGTTTTTTGGAGCAAAATGCTTTAGCAACTAGACGGAACTACTTTCTGCAACACCAAAACCGGGGCAGAACTCAGGAGGCAGTGGGGGGAAAGATCTCAACTTCATGTCGCAACACAACTTCACGTCAATAAATCTGAACTATCCCTTTAACCTTCTTCCTTCTTTTTGCTTATCACCTACGCTTGTCAGACACTTGTCTGTCTCTCAACCTTTTCTGTACGTCTCTGCCTGTGTATGTTTCAGTTTCTGCTCAGAGTGGAGGGTTGGGTTCAGGCGTGCTCTGATGGCTTGTTGCCTTCAGCAACAGCAGAACTGGAAGCTGCTGTTAAAAAAAATCAGGAGCTGAACGAAGAGATCTCAGCTAATTATACACAGGTACCTGATCTGCCTAGTTGTCTGTCTCTGTGTCTGACTGACCATCTATCTGTCCTCTGTCTAACCGGCCATCTGTTGTGCCCACCACCTGTCTTTCTGCAGGTCAGTGAGAGCGGTAAAGCTTTATTGGATGTCCTGCAGCATTGCCCACTGACTGACTCTGATGACTCTGTGACCAAACCGGATTTCACTGCCACAACGCATGGCATCATGGGAGTCCTGCACCAAGTCATGCAGGTACACCCCACGAGCACTCATCTCGCATACCTCTGTCTTGCTGACAGACCTGGAAATATTTGACCAACTGATCTTTGTTGCAGAGTCACCATGAGGTGGAGAGGGCTTGGCAGCACCGCAAGCTCCGTCTGCACCAGCGTCTGCAGCTGTGTGTGTTTCAACAAGATGTCAGACAGGTGCGATACGCTGTGATTTTGCACTTTAGAGATGATATAATATAAATCATTCAGAAGGGATATGACTTGCTGCTTCTTTACATCTAAAGAACAATGCAGTGTCCATAGAGTGGTTTAAATAACACGTTGACATGCCTCTCAGGTGTTGGATTGGGTGGAACAGCATGGCGAGGTTTTCCTGAACAAGCACAGTGGCGTTGGGAAATCACTGCACCGAGCACGAGCTTTGCAGAAACGCCATGATGACTTCCAGCAGGTTGCCCAGGTAAAACGTAGACAATGGTCAAAATGGGTCTAAAAAGTATGGCAAATAAACAGAAAATTCAAATATAAAAGAAGCACAAGGGCTTGAAACTGATTCTTAATTAATAGGAGTCAGTTGAGGTGGTCATCTGATTGGGCTGTTAAACCTGATAAAATAAATGTATCTGCCCCTCAGAACACCTACACCAACGCAGAGAAGCTTCTGGAAGCAGCTGACCAACTGGCTCAGTCCGGAGAGTGTGAGGAGGAGGAGATATACCAGGCGGCCCGGGACCTTGAGCTGCGCATGCAGGTAAAATCTCCTGCACACTCATGACATGGTTTTTGGTAACCTACATAGCAGAAAACGTGCTCCCCTTCATGTGACAAATGACTTGTTACAGATTCTGGACACTGCACTGTCCTTGTGCTGCTGAAAACATATAATTATCAACAGCTTACATGACTCACAAACCACTCCAAGATTGAATTCTACAATCAGTTTCACTCCCACTTTCCCATTCGGATAAATCACTCGGCAACCCAACGTCTCATTTCATCGTTATCCCGATGATACATTTGTAGGTTATAGCAGTGTGTCAATGTGGCCGAGAATGTGGCGATTCGAAATCCCGATACAGTAGTGGTGATACAATATATTGTGATAGGGATACTATAAGCAAAGTGATATATTGCGATTTTGCCTGTAAAAATAAAATTCTCATGTTATAAAGAGCACACAATGTTATATGCATTAACAAATTAAATTAAGTTTTTCATTATGCGTAAGAATATACACAAACAACTGAAATTGCTATAACATCTACCTCAATAAGTAAAAAGTGCATACAGTAGAATACGATCAATGTCAAGATAAATGAATGAAACTAAAGCAAAAACAGGTGAAGCTGCATTTGTGTTGCACCTCCTGTATCATCCTACATCTTAGTACTATTGTCGACAGCTGGTGATAAATGAAATAAAAAATATCAATAGTGTTTAAAAAAAAATCTATACTGTATCCCGTCTTGAAATATCACAATATTTTGGTTTATCAATATTGTTGCACACCCCAAATAGATTATCACATGAACTGGAAATTCTAACTATTTCACGTGCTTCCTTAGCTTACTCGACAAGTACCTTTGTAAGGTTGTCAATGTGTGAGTACTTTGTGGTATCTACAGGCCTTCATTCAGAGGGTCGAACAGAGGAAGCTGCTGCTCGACTTGGCCGTGTCCTTCTACACTCACACCAAAGAGGTAAGACATCTTACATCAGAACTTACCATCAGTCATCTTGTTACATGTATAAACCTTATCTTCTTTGTTGGCTTTCTGTCTCTTCATTCCCTCCGTCATCTCCTTACTCTGTACCCCCTGGTCTCCTCTCCCCAGCTCACAGTGTGGATGGAGGGCCTTCAGAAGCAGCTCTCCTCAGACGCCTGCATTTGTCCCGACACCGTCGAAGCTCTGCAGACCCAAATCAGCCAACAGCAGCAGCAACAAGCCAACACGCAGGTACCCAGCTGCCCATTCACCTCTGCCCATGAGACCAACCGTTATAACAGCCTAACCACCCCTAACCCCCCCGCCTATGCCCTCTGACCTCTAATCCCTCATACTAACCACGCCTCTAACCCTCGCCCACAGGAAGCAGCATTCAGTGTCATCCGGGAAGGAGAAGATCTCATCCTTCAGCTCAGGTACACAGAGAGCGTGGGTGTGTTTGATTCGTTGGTCAATCTGTAAGAGTCATCCGGGGAGATTGCTGGTCTACTATCCACTTTGGACGTAGTTGTTTTCTAGTTTAGAGGTATTTGTGTTTTAATTTGTTTGACGTGTGTGCGAGTGTGTGTGTACATTTCACTGCACAGGGCAGTGAATGGGGAACTGGTTATGTAATCACTGTGGATGACTTTGTTTTTTTACTTGCTTGTATCATGTACATCTATTATCAGGTTTGCATATCTTGAAATGTGTGGGTGGACTTTAATGTTTATCAGGGTTGTTTGGTTGTTCACGAAAGCTCAGGGGTCCGTGTGAAGATATACTATATATGCTGTGTGGGCGTGTTTGTGTATCCCATCCCATGCAATGGTAGATAATGCAAACCTTTTTAGTGCTGTGGGATTATGGGTGGGGCCTGGTCCTGTTTTAACTGGTTCTGTTACCTGTAGTCATGTGCTTTGTAGATTTTTAAAGCTTCTATCCATTATTTTAGAAATGTTGGCAGCCCCCTCAATGAGATTTAGCTGAAGTATCAGCTTACCCCATTTTTAGCTACAATATGTAATCAAATTGAACCCTTTGTTTCCAGCCTTTTCACCACAACATGAACTTTTTATATTAAAATACATCACAAGTTTAGTTTTCAGTTTCGTAAAAGACCCATTTCCTCGAAATCAGATTTTTTTTTTGTACACATTTAGTCACCACTCACACGACTAAAATCTGATATGTCAAAGAGTTAAAGCAGCTTCCTTTTTTCTTCAATCTCTACTGGGCTGTAAAATTTCCGTTTCAATTTGTGCTCCTTTGTGATTTGTGATGGCAAAAATCCTTGACAAGGCAGCAGCTTTTCTAATAAGAAAATTAAAATGCAATGGAGAAGAAGTTCCAACATAAAATCTGACAGCTGCCAATGCCAACAGTGGGTTTAGTCTCATTTTGAAAATGCATTTCTCCCTCCACCTGTAATGATGTGGTTAGTACTACTATGACTACACCGTCCATCTGGTTGAACACCTTGGAGAAGACCCAGGACACACAGGAGCGATTATAGCTCTCTGCTGGCTGGGGAATGCCACAGGATTCCCCCGGAGGAGCAGGTGGAGGTGCCTGGGGTGAGGAGAGAGCTATCTGGGCACCGTAACACAGAGGCAGCCACTACTTAGACCCAAACTACCGACACACCAATCCTATAGTTCTACACAAAGCTTAATTTTTACTGCAAAATATTGAATATGATGCATGTTTATCCCACAGGTTTTGATCTATTATCTTCCATTGCTCTGGGAATGCTTACACAGCAACAATTGTGCTGCCTGAAAATATCGCCTTGCACATTCAGAAGACAACCATAAAAAAACACATAAAAACTGCATATGCCATCAAAATATTTAGAAAAGCTGCCAGAATCAAGCATTTTAGCCCACATAAATCACAAAACAACACAATTGCTTCTGATGCGTGACTTCTTGTGGACACAGTCTCTTCCCCTGCAGCTCTAGTTTTTTTCTCTGGCCCCGAGTATTACACCCCACATATTGGCGGCATGTCTCAATGGGTAGAGTGGCCATCTTCTAACCAGAGGGTTACCGGTTTGATCCCATGGTCTGGAGAGCCCATGTTGAAGTGTCTTTGAGCAAAACTCTGAACCCCTAACTGCTCCTGATGTGCAAGTTGGCACCTTGCACGGCAGCTATGAGTGTGTGAATAGGTGAATGAGGTTGTGTACTATGTAATGTGCTTTGAGGAACATCCACGTAGTCCAAGTGCTATTTAAATAGCAGTTTACCATTTATATATGTATATATGTATATATATTTACGGCTATTTCTGTGTGGTTTTTACATTCACTAGGGATGGCTTTGTTTTCAAGTATGCATAGCCTGTGTGGGTGCATTTGAATCATAATACTTAACTGCGGGATTATCAGTGTGTTTGTATTTAGGTTAGCACAAGCTTGTGTGGATACATTTGATTACTAACAGAAACAGATGACTGATGTATAATCCTCTCCGTTTATGTTCTGACCCCCGAAATAATGATCAGAGACACACAACAGAGCAACTTCAAACAGACAGGATTATCAAAATTGAAAACAATTTAGGCTAGAGATGCTTTAAAGCAAACAGACCAAACAACAAAGGCAGTTCTGAGATCACACTATGCGGTGGAGATTTAACTGAAATGGTCAGGAGTTGAAACCAGCACTGAACACATTTAATGGGTTTCTTGAATGTGGTCAGATCAGCTCACTCCCGGTTGTGTTTTCTGTAACAGGAAGCTAGACTAGAGGGATCCTGAAGATACAGAAAAAGACCAATCACTCTAGGCGCAATTGTGAGAGAACATGAGCATCTGATGAACGGAGGCTGCCTGGGTGCTGCTGCATGGTGGTGAAGTTGGACATAGCCGGGTCATGAAGAGCTTTGTGGGCTGAGGGGAGGATGGAGAATTAGAAGGTGATGGGCTGCAGACTGTGCTTTTTTTTCTTTTTACCTGAATACTAGCTTTTCATACATTACCGAAACCTAGCCCATTCACACTCTTGACACTTTGGGATGAGCCATTCAGGTTGTGGGGTCAAACCTGTAACCCTCTGATTATTTGCCAGCTGCTACATTTCCGCCTTAGTGTTGAAACAGTAGCAGTTCCGCACAGGTTGGCTCCTGTCAAGATGCAGGCAGTATTGATTTTAGAGGACAGTGGTATTTAGGGGTGATCGTTGAATTTGCAAAACAGCTTGAAGTTGTTGATGAATCCGAGTGAAGCCCAGGAAGAGTGAAGCCATGTGTGAAAGCCGAGAATCCTGCTAAAATTCACTTTCCAAAACCGATAAAAATTGTTGAGGAGAGTGCTGAAGTGTTTTATAGTGAGCTCAGGATGTATAAGATTTACCATTTGAGCCCAGGTGACTGATTTGGAGTTGAGAGTGTTGGAGTTAGGTAGGTGGGTGGTGGGAAGGGAATGATTGCATTGAGTGTTGCTTGTGATCTGGATTCCGAGTTGTTGTTTAGGGGTGTCCCGATCTGATATTGATATCGGATATTGAAAAACAAGTATTCGGCACTAAAATCTCCGAAATAAGCACTCTGATAGAAGCAGTCCATTGCAGACTCAGCTCCAGCACTTCTAGTGGTTATTTTGCAATCTATTCTTTTGTTTTATTGAGGTTATTTCTTCCAATCTAATTCATCTTCTAATTAATTTGTTATTTATTTTTATTCAATTGTAGAATATTGTTATGTTTAATGGTAACATTTATGTAAGCCATTGGTTAATAATAAATGGGTCAGTCAAGCCTTTACTTATATTCCACTACTACAAAACAAGTAATAAAAGTATTTATGATTCTTGATAATATAGTATTGGATCAATATTGGTATCGGCCAATACTCAAGGCTGCAATAATGGTATTGTATCGGAAGTGAAAAACTTCGGGACATCCCCTATTGTCGTTCCAAGCAGAGGTTGTTTCCCACGAACGGTTGCCAGGATACATTGGCATGCAGATCATCAAGGCTCTGAGGGTAAAGCCCCTGCTGGAGCGCTACATGATCATTAGACGATGCAAGAGGCATCCAAGACAGTTTTGGATGCTACTGGAGCAAGTCTGATAGATGTTGGTCCGACGTGTTGGTAATACAGCAGTGTTGAACTTTTGATTGTCACCAATACGGCCCATAACAGCTGACTGGGAACACTATCAGAATAGCCTTATGCACGTGCCTACAAATGCAACTACTAATATTTGATTACTGCATAATCCATTTGGATGTGTTTTTTTCAGGCCTCAGGGCAGTCAGGTGAACCACATAGAGTCAGTCCTGCAGCAGTTGGAGGAGTCTCATGTTCAACTGGAGGAGCTTTTCCACCAAAGGAAGATCCGACTGGACGTTTATCTGCAGCTCCGCATTCTACAGCAATGCATGCTGGAGGTTGTTGTTGACATTATTCATATTCTAATCTTAACACTTAGTCTGTATGTATTTTTTTCCAGCTGCCTTCATTGTGGTGAGGTCATGTAATTCATTTTTAGGGTAGGCACGGGAATATCACAATCTTTGAGCCACGCAGTCAAGTTATAAAGGGGGGGACTACATTGCTTTTCACTTTTTCATTTACTTGCAAAAAAACACTGCAAAGGACACATGAAGATATCTGCTAAAGCAAACAACAGCAACAGCAAACAACAACAAATCACTTTTCTTAAATTACAGAAGAAATGAAGAAAGAAAAAAATTAATCTCCAATAACTCTAAATGCACAGGAAGCATGAAATAATTCAATGTAGCTTCATATTTGCTGCCACAATCAAAGTATTGCCATGCTAAATATGGCTTCCTTGTGAAGCATTGCTGTGCCGTTTTGTCCACCACACTCCCTGCCATATGAGTGCTCCCATATTGTCATTTTACAAGATGCCAAGTTCCTCTTGCGCCAAATGTTCCCCACTTACGCTCGCACTTCTAATCTCAATAACAATCATTGCTTCACTTAACCTAAGTTGAAGAAAATCAATCCGTGGCTCAAAGTAACATTCCGTGGTGGTGTGATCCATACAGACCGTGGAACGTCCATGATCTGTGCTAATCCAAGTCTGTGTTTCCAAGGTCAACGGCGAGATGGACTCCTGGAAGCAGGACCTCCAAAAGCAATCGCAGGACTTCTCTGCTGAAAAGCTTGCGTCTTCGCGGCTAGCGGACGCAAACCAAGATGAGCTGGACCAGGACAAGCTGGCATTGGGCCAGCAAGGGCTAGTTGAGGCGAGCCCTGAAGCTCTCACGCTAGCACAGCAGCGTATCCACAGGTAATTACATGAGCACAGGAGGGACTCATCCCCCAAAAAATTACACACTTTGGCTAATAGAAGTATTGATCTGCAGGCACATGGAGCGGAGGCTGGCTATGAATAATATGATCTATGAGGTCATCCAGCAAGGTCATGACCTTCAGCAGTACATCACTGAGGTGCAGACGACAGGTGAGAGGCAAACTATTCTGCCATGAAGTGATTTTAATTTATTTAACAGTCTTAAACACAGTTTAGGGGCTTGCTCAGAGATAGGGATAGAACCAGATTTCGCTTGAGTAGCAATTCCGAAGATTTTTTTTTTGGTCCTTTTATTGGGGCTGAGGTCACAGTGGTCATTGAAGGAACTTAAATAGTATAGGATTTTGGGTTTCAGGGCTTATTGAGGGGATGAGATCACTAATGGAGCTCAAGAAAATCCAGACGGAAGGTGGCTCCTGTGGCCCCTAAAGAACTTCTAAGGACATCAGTGTATCTGTGATGTTCCATCAGCGCTCCTGATTTTGCTTTAGAGCTTCATAAGGTTTTTCTTAATCCTATGTATGTGTGCAATGTCTACAGTTGTAGGTAGGGGGATGTGTTGTGATAAGTTGAGATATGATCGAAAACCAGGAAATCAGACGTTGTTTTACATCATGTTGGGCAATTTCATGTTAAAGGCATGACACAAAAAGATGGTTGAATATGAGATGGCACATAAGTGGACTGAAATATCAGTGAAATCAAGGTGAAAGGAGGGGTGATGCTGGGATTGTGAAATATAATGGTAATGACCAGAGGGGTAGGACTCCTGCAACAAGGCAGTATGATGGCTACTGGTCTGTAAGAACGGATCTTTTGAGGGCAAATACAGAGATGTTCATTTCTGCACTTCAATACAGAAATGTTTCAAAGTAATTACATTGCTTCATATTTTTTTTAGGCTTATATTTAGAGGTCCAGGGACACTTAAAAGTACTCCAGTGGTGCATGACTAGTCTGTGGAGGTTTGTAGGAGGTCATGGTCTCATTCGCTTCATAATTTCTTGGCCCTCTTCTGATTTTATTAGTCCTCTAGTTTCTAAATACTTATTTGTTTAGTTATTCTGAAAATAAAAAAATCAACATTTTATTGGATTCTTCAGCTCAAGAGGTTCTTTCAGAACCATTCCAAGAGAGGGTTAGGGGAAAAACAGAGTAATGGGGGTGGGGGAAAGGGGGATGGTGTTGCCATGGAAACTGCCCTCTGAAGCACTTGGCTGGTCCCCATGGAAACTAGCACACTAAATTTGCCACGGAGATACACAGAAGCATGCATGAGCAAATGCATGACTGGAGATCACAGCATTTTATCAATTTTGTGAGGACCTGCACTGATGCAATGCATTTTTTAATATGTGGTGGTGTGTCTGTGTCAGGTATCGAGCTGTCGGAAACGGAAGGGGGTCTCTCTTCTCAGGTAGAAGAGCTATTGCACCTACTGCAGGACAAGCAGAAGGAGCTGCAGCAGATTGCAGACCATACACACACACACCTGGAGCAGAACCTGCAGCTGCGTCACCTGCAGAGCCAAGTCAAACAGGTAACATGCACATATTTGCAGGGCCATGTCAACGCATTAACATGCACACACACCTGCAGAGCAAGGTCAATCATGACACATATAGAAAATGCGCTATTTCATTGATATATTTATGTATTATTCCTGAGGGATACTTAATGGGCGTTTATATACTGCATTATCTCATTCACCTATTTATCACATTCACATTACATACACTGATGGCAGAGAATGCACGCACGCACACATTACTTGAGGACTCTGACCTCCACCCTTCCTGTCTTCCAGGTGCTGGGCTGGATCTCCGAGGGTGAGGTCATGCTGTCGTCATGCATGTTGAACTCCAACTGTCTGTCTGAGGCCGAGCAGCTACAGAGGGAGCACGAGCGTCTCCAGCAGGCTATAGAGGTCAGTGTACACACACACATCACAGACACACTCTCACATGTTTGTTGAATCGGCAACAGAAATAGAATGGATATCCCTGTGTGTGTGTGTATGTGTATGTGTGTGTGTGTGTGTGTAGGCTCTACTGCATGCTGACTCCCTGCAGAGGACTCATCAGGTGGCCCTGGCACTGCAGCAGAGAGCTGAGCTGCTGGTCAGGTCAGTTTCTTAGTTGCTCCATGTACTTTGATTCCAAGAAAAAGATGGAATGCTGTTGCTGCAAAGCATTGAAACCATGTATATAGAAAGAAACACAGAAACGGTCAGAAATAGAAGATGTCAAAACCAACACTGGATCACTGGATGTCATTTAAGATGGACTGAATACAATTCATAGAGGTGTGTGGCACTCGTGATATGATATCATAGCACAGGGGTGGGCAATTATTTTATCTGAAGGGCCACATTGGGTTTTAGTTCTTGATGAACGGGCCGGCCAGGTGGTGCGGGAAAATGATCCCCAAACGAGGATTGGAGGTTAACTAAAATTCGTCCTTGATGGACTATTGACAGAGAAAACATTTTAAGAACCTATAAATTGAACCAAATTATGTTTGACCCCACCTTCTTGAGAGGACATGTTGGCATGCTAGGTGAGGGGGGGGGCTGACACTTTTTCGAACCAATCAAGTTGACAACCGTCTTAATTTGGCTTTTGAAGAAATTATTGTGAAGGCTCTGCGGGCCGGATTAAAAAGTTCATCGGGCCGCATGTGGCCCCCGGGCCTCAGTTTGCCCACCTTTGTCATAGCAATCTCAGGGAGCAGGTGATGAGATGATTTACTTCAGGTGTACTTGTTTGGTCCCCTGCTGCTGCTGCTCCCAGGAGCCGTCTCGCCACCTCTCTGCCCTGCAGCTGTGCCTCAACTAAGCCCACCTCCACAGCTTTATCTCGCGTTTTTCACATATGCGGTAGATGGGGTTTTAGGTGTTTCGCGAATCATCACGCTCATCATATTCTGTTGTGATTTATGTTGCACACTGCCCTAACATTTATTTATTTATTTATTTAAATATGTGTGTGGCTAACCTGTAAATAATAATGTATGTGCCTCACCAAGCCACAAAGTGAATGTGATATAACAGTTTCACAGATTGTGACTCATAACATATAGGATATCCTAAGTTTCAGCCTGGATTCCCTCCTTGCACCTAATGACCCAAAAGCAGTTGCGTTATCCATTACACCACAGGTGTCGTGATATACATCAATCAAGAATTGAATGCATAGAATCCTCTGATTTGTACTCAAAAGTCTTATCTGTTGTGTTGACCAGAACATTTTACACTTGCCCCGATCATAGTAAGTCCGAACAGTACAAAGAACGGAGCATTTGTTTATGAGGCCTTTCATGTCGATGCCGGAGGTCCCCAAGCAGCAAAGCTGTGTTGTGATTGGCCGCATCAGAGTTCATTTCAGGGGCCGGATATTTGTAACAGCTGGCCAATCACAACAGGGTTCTGTTCTAAGGCGGGGCCATGGACAGCCCTACCCAAAAACAGACCCTTCAAGAAATGTATGTTTTATAGGGGCTGTACAGCTCTATCTGGGCTATTGGCGCCCTGCTCTGGTGTGTTTTAGAGTACCACATTTTAGAAAAATGCCATAATATAGTCCTTTTACTTTAAAATAACCTCAGAATTAAGGAAAATGTGGTTTCTAAATATGGTTTTACTTTTAAAATTAGATAGGCATTTATTACATTTTTCGAACCCCTCCTACAGGTCTGGTCACTATGATCCAGATGCCGTGAGGTCTTGTGCCCAGACAGTGGCACTACACTGGCAGAATCTGATGCTCAGGATAGAAGACCGACTCAAGCTGGTCAATGCCTCCGCTGCCTTCTACAGGACATCCCAGCAGGTACGCTTCACTGCCTGCTTGTCTGTGTAACGACAGGCTGTCCTCCTACCCAGCTGACCCTTTAGCCTTCTCTCTGCTGTCACTGCAGGTGTGCGGGGTGCTGGAGAGTCTCGAGCAGGAGTACCGCCGGGAGGAGGACTGGTGTGGAGGGGGGGAACGACAACCAGAGCAGCTCCTGCCACTCATCAACAAGCACATGGAACAGAAGGAGGCTTTTCTCAAGGTGAGGACACTGGAAAGACTACTATTGGTGGCAGAACTAAAGTGGAGTCGTCCAGTTGTCACCACTGCAACATAGGTTACAAAGCCGGGCGCAACGTTTAATCGTATTGTGGGAGTGGAGGAAAGATTAATACAAAATATATTTATTTGTTTTGATACATGCCACATGCTAATACAAATTTAAATAGAATGAAATTGATTGCTTTTGGCTGAAGATAGTCCAGTAAACCGCATTGCGCCTGCTGAAGTTAGCTTTTTCAGCTACCGATTCCAGTTTCAGGCACATATTCAGACCCTGTTGTCAGTCCTTTGGAAGAGGCCAATTTGTCGGCCATGGTAAGTTTTGTACAATGTGTGTGCATTGCATTCTATGATATCATATTTCTTTGCTGTTTGACAGTTGTGTGATGACTTGCAGTCTCCACCAATCATTTTAAAGCTTTAGCTCACCATAGTGGTACCATGCTTTAAGCAAAAAATGTTATAGTTATTTTAATTGAAGCATCTTCATAATACTTAAACTTTTTAAGCTGATTAATCCTTAACTTTTTCCCTTCCCAGGGCTTAAAAAAATAAGCTTTCAAAGAATTACATTTTTCTTACGGGAGCAGAGATGGCGTCTTGCGGTGATAATTCTGTATCTACAGCCTAAAAATAATGGCTGTTATGACCTGGCTCGGGATTACAACAAGGAGAGAAAATCAAATTAAGAAAAATAAATAAATACATGAGTCTGATGTGAGTCAGTCAGTTAGTGTTGATGGGCAATGGATGTAGGAATGTGAATGCGCGCAAGTATTGTGTAAGGCAAAGAACTAAAGCAATTTGGTAATAATTATTTTGCTACAGGTCATCATTTTATTTCAAGAATAGCATTTTATCTTTTGAAATAATTATTATAAGGTGCTCCCACATAAGTCTTTGGAAGAAATCATCGCGTGGCACTTCAAGGTGCTATTGGAATGTCAGTGGCTATACTGTCTCAGAGATGATAACAAATAATGATAAACTTTATTTGTATAGCACCTTTCAAAACATGGTGCCAATCTGCACAATTAAAAGAGACCCAAAAAAATACAAAAACAGTGCACTCAGAGCTTATCTTTGAGCATTGGACGCTGATTGGACGATGACTGTGAATTAAATAGAAGTGCAATCTTTGTTTTATGACCTTGTAATGGCCACA
>CAESWR010000093.1:37520-50207 GCA_903171835.1 Mullus surmuletus | reverse complement strand
CCCCCCCCCCCCCCCCAGGAGCTGGTTCTGGTGCTGCAGGACTTTCTGGCAGTCCGTGAGGACGAGATCTCTGTCTTCAGAGGGGAGAAGGTTCAGATCCTGGCATCCAACCAGCAGGGGCAGAGTCTGGTGTACCGGCCGGCCAACAGTGACTCACCAGCGGCAGAGGGCTGGGTGTCGCGCAGCGTGCTCAAAACACACTGACACACACACACACACACACACCCACACACACAGCAGGGTCAGTCTGGTTTACTGTGCAAGCCACTGCAGCCAAAGACAAGGTTTACTTTGGTGAACTGTACAGATGAGTAATTTTTGGTGTTGGTTTCATCTTGCATTCCACCTGCGAGGCACGTTTGGGAAAAGTACAAACTTCCCATTTGAGTGCAAAGACAGTTTCTGTTCATATTATTTGTTTTACCCTCCAGTGAGGCAACCACGAAATCATGAGAAGTCCTAGATGTTCATAACACTCTGAGTTTTGTCATTTGGTAACGAATATCTAATTTAAGTGATGGGTTAAGTGATTGAAAACAAATGCTAAAAAAAAATAAAATTCTAAAACTAAAGTGATGTTCCCAAATGTTCAAAAATAAACCTGAATATATTTGAGTTAATACTCACAAATAGGATCTATTGTATAAACAGCTTGTCCAGTTTCTTGGGGAGCGGCACATTCCAAGTCTTCCACATATTTCAGCAGCTGCTATAAAATTGGCACCACCAACCGTCTTATCTCCTAAATTTCACATTAGGATGGAAACTAGCTTTAACATTTACAGTGTTTCATTCACTACAATTTAAGCCGCCTTTTAAGAAATTTGGTGAAGCCTCTTAAGTGCCGGTTGAAGATGATGAAGTATGATGAATATGGATCCACCTTGTGTTCATCTCCTCACATTCAGTCATTGGCGACAGACACATGTACATTTGACATCCTGTGATCATTCATTTTTTCTGGCTGCAGTTGCTTGCTTGTTTAATTTAGAAAAAAAAATAAAAAAGAGAGTGAGATCTCACACACACATTTTACACACAAAGTCCCAACAGCAGGTACTGTTAGTCTCCTCCCTCCTCCCTGGTGCTTCAACATCTGGAACACTAACCTCATTCAATCAGGCACCGCCACCGGGTTGGCCTGCAGTTTACTGCCCTAAGCAAACCAATCACACGCCGATGACATCACTTTTTTCCCCGATCACTGGGAGGGAGCTCACACGACCGCATTGCCATCACCACCAACGCCGCCAGGAAGCTGCTGTTGTCGAGAAACGATTCAAAAGAGGAAACAAAAAAAGAAAAGAAAAAGCTCATCGAATGAGAGGAGGCGACCCCGATCAGATCCAGGGTCTGACTCTGGGACGTGGCCCCCCTCTCAACATGTGAATAGTGTTTTTAAAAAGACTGAAAACACCCACCCCCATACACACCACTGCTATGATGAAGTTGATGAAGATAATGATTATTATAATTAAGAGTACTAGAATCTGTTTTTCACCTCAATAGAAGAGAAACTGTTTGTCATACTAACGTCCGTGTGCGTGAAAGAAGATAGCGTGCGTCTTATCGATGTCATCCCGCGTGTGTGTGTGTGTGTGTGTGTGTGCACGCGTTTTCCACTTGTGTTCAGGTCTTGCATTGCCATAACAACTCGTGTTTGCGGTGACACAATTTTTTAAGGTTATTTTTTAGCGAACCAGAGTTGCTGTAGTCTGCTGCCTCCTTTTCTTTATGAACCCCCCTTCCCGACTCCTCCTTCCCGCCACCGTTACCGCAGTGACCAGTGACCCCGGCGGCCTCCCGTGTGGTCAGTTTGGATATTCTGAATATGCATTTCTCGTTTCTGTATATAGACCAGACCTTCATCTATTACTCGACTAACACCACTCGTCCGTCCGAACCCGGCCGTGCGACAGCGGCCTGACCTACTGTGACCGTCCGTTTCTACTAAACCTTCAACGCGCTCTCAACCCGTCTCTCCTCCTGTCTCTCTTTCTCTACCTCTCTGTCTCTCTCTGTTTCTCTGGTGCCATTCTCAGACAACACCCTGGTCCTTAAGGAGTTTTTGCAAGCGAGTGCACTATGCAGGGGCGTCACGTTGCCAAGTAGTGCACTACAACGGGGGCTTAGAAGCGCAACGTAGCAAATCATGAAGGGTTAAAAAGGTGGAACACTGCCTTCAGATATACAGCTCAGGAGGTGGTTGGGGTTTTTGAAGGAGGGGGGTGGGAGGGGGGGCTTGGTGCCATCAGAAACACCCTGCTTTTTCGTGCGTCATTCGTCTCGGCATCTAAGCAGGCAAAAAAATAAATAAACGACATCATGACAAATTTTTTTAAGCAATTTTACTTTTGATGTCGGCATTTCGTGCTTTTAGATTCTGACATAAAAGGGAGAGAGGATCGGAGGAAGCACACCCGTGACATCTCTTAGTTGCATAATTGTGATTTGTTGAAATACTCACAATATGGTAAAAATACAGCTTTCAGAGACTGTTTGAAAAGAAAAAATCTCTACAGTTGAATTCCAGAAAATGACTTAGGACAAAAGGAGCAACATTGTTACTGTTCTTTTTAGGGGAAAAAAACAATAGTGTTGTCGATAGTGAACAATAATTTTGTTGACCTTTTGATATTTACACTGTAGATGCTGCATCAGAGTTTGTTAGATCCATCTCTGCGACCGCCATCGTGCTCAGAGGATCTGAGCATGCTTAGACTGTGTTTCTGCCCGTGAGAATGCTGGACATTTGTGCTGTGTTGTGCTGTTTATTTGTCAAGGATGAACAAAGTACTGAAACAAGTATGCAGTATGGATTTTTTATTATAATTTTTTTTTTTACAAATACTGAGTATCATCATAGTAAAAAAAGGTTCTATTTCAATTTGGTTGGTTCTCTAAAAATAGACAGTCCAATGAAGAAAAGACTTTGGCTCAGCTACAATATCCGAGAGAAAAGATGTTATTCCTACTCCACGACAACGCATGCACGAGAGGTTACTGCTGTGCATTGCCGGTATCGACGTGTGTTTATGTGTATTTGTGTCTGTGGTGTGAGAGATGTGGAGGAGCCATCAGGACCTTGAGGTCCGTAGGCGATGCTTATGTTGTAGAGAGCTTTTCTAGAGGACACTACCCAAATATAATCTCACTGATCTGAAAATCATTAGGTATAATTTAAAAAAAAAAGATAAAAGAATCGTCAAACATCCGGAAAAGTGATTTTGTGTTTCGCAGCCATGATGACCGGTGTCATGGAGTTTTATTTTGTAATAGATCAAAGATATGGTCTGGTTAGGATTGGTTTCAAATGCACACTTTGTCACTCATGACTACCAGTTAAAGAAAATACATCTTTATGTATAGAATAAGTGAATAAACATCTCCTTGGTTCAGAGATATCGACATTATCCTACTTTTGGAGAACCCCACAATCTCATCATTGTCCTTTTTGTAAATGTCAAAGTCTTTTTTTTAATGCAAGTATAATACTACATTAATAATTCACTATTCCATGTCATGAACAATTTCTAGAAAAATGAATTCCTGATTACTCATATTTATATATCTAATTTATACATCTAATGACAATTTTTACCTGCTGAGATGCAAGACCTCACCATTCAATTTGAGGATCACAAATGCTGAACAGTAGATGGCACTACATGACATGGCATGCACACGGTGTGTGTTGAATATAATATTCGTAATTAGACAAGAAGTACCATGGTAAAGATCTCACATTTTCGGGAGCGGAGTGACAACAGCGAACGTGTAGAACCGTACCCTGTCATGTGATTTTGCACCCAAATGATGAGCAGTGGCAGCCTCAACTATTCATTATCATCGTTATTATATCATCGTTACTCTGTTAACAGTCTTACACTCCGTTAAACAGTTTATAAGTGCAACCCTGAAGTGAAAAAGCATACAAAAGGTTAATAAGTGGTGTTTATTCGCCAGGCAGTATTTTTTTAACTCTCGTGTGACTGAGATCATACATACTTGTCATCATGATCATCAGATAACTTCATGGCAAGAATCGATGATGATGATGATGATGACACAAAAGAGAAGAAAAGTATCAAACATCTCTGGGCTTTTACATTTTTTTAAATAATAAACTCATAGTGAGCCTGTGGGGTGGAGGTGTGGACTGTAGTGCACCAGAGAGGGCGGAACATGCCGATGCGGTCTGAAAGCGTTGCGAAGAGTTTCTCATGGAGTGCACTGTGGAGTGTTTAGGAAGGAGCTAAGTACACTACAGAGGTTTTATGGGAGCTAATGCACTTTGAAGACTTTGATGACAGCGAACTCTGGAGAAAGCGTGAAACTATGTACAGAGGTGCAGTGTGTTAAGGTCCTAAAGTAGAACATAGTGCACTATAGTGAAGTGAAGTGGTGCAGCAGTAAGATTCTGAAGTGGAAACTCGTGCACCGTCAACCTTTAAAATAAAAAATAGATTACTTAAAGATGCAAGAAGGAAGATACTGCATTTATTTATTGCTATTTATGATAAGTAGTGCACTATTTGAAGAACAGAATAGAGCACTGTCAAGTTTGAGCTGGAAAGTACACTAAGGTGAAAGTACTTGGAGTGGGGTGTATCAGGTGGGCTTCGTTGGAATGAGGCAGTAGTGCACTACACAGGATCTATCATCACAGCGAGTGCACAGCAAAGGTTTAAGGTGGAAGGTAGTGCGCTATGGCAACCGTAAGGTGGAAAACCGAACACTCCGGGGGTAGTAGGGTGCTGTTTGAGATCTAGTCTTGCTGCCGCCCGGTAAACTCAATTCACCAATCAAATCAAAACAGTGTTATTTGTACAAAACTATCAGCTGCTAACTGACTGCTAACAGCTCTGTGTTGTTTGTAATAAACTTCATTTTTCATCCAAGACAGTTTTTTTCTTCCTTTTTTTTGTTTATGTAGGACTTTGTACGCAATCCATCCTGAACGAACCAGAACAGCATATCACCTGCAAGCGACAGGTGACACTGCAGCTTAGATAAACATGAGGTTCAAAGGTTAATGTGGAGAAAAGTAAAGACAAAGATGTTTCTGAGGACTTTGCGGACTACGTGATGTTAGAGAATATTGAACTGTGATTCTAAAAGGCTTCTTAAACGTTCCATCAATCAAAGATCTGCAGTACAGCAGGTTATTAAGATAACTAAACCATTCACTATTAAATGTTCTTATCTGTTTACTAATGCTATAACGCATCATATTTAAAAATCCATTTACACCTTTTTTTTTTATCCTCAAAGACTTTCCTTTTTATAACATTAATGATAATAACAATTATGATAATAATCAATTGGGATTAACAAACAAAAAAGTAGATCAATTCATTAAATGGAAATCCCTCCCATTTTTGAAACAGTGATATATTTTAATATGTTGGTAGGAGGAAACATCAGTAAATGCAGGTCAGCGCAGCTCTTGGCTCTCTGATAAGAGCAGCTGTAAAGCAATATACTGATTTAACAAATTATAGATACAAAGGTCTGTTCAATTGCTGCAATCTTCACAACTTCCACTTTTTACACACGCTGTCCTTTCACAACAAAGGCACTAAGTTATCTATTTTTTACTTCAACAGACTTCTTCCTGCTTTGTATTGTGTAATTGGGTCAGTTGCATGGTGACATAGTATATAAGTTGACCTGAATGGACACTACAGACACCAAATATTTCACATATAAGTAATACAAAATTGTCAGCTGTTGGCCAGGTTGTGTGAAAACACCCATCTCCATCACTACTTCATTTTGTCAGTAAAGTAAACAATAAACTCGTCAAATTAAACTGAACTGCAACACAAAAATTTGGCATAACGTTCTATTTTTTGTTGTTATTTTAGTGAATAGTTTATTGTTCGTTACATCAAACCAAACACCCTCAGCACTGACATCACGTATCTGACACAATGAAGGTCAGAAGCATTCCAGTTTTATTGTGAAAGACGAGCAAAGTCTTGTGTAATCCCAGTCCCAGAGTTCACACGTTAAGATTTTCACCAACCTCCAGATCATCACGTAGACGTACTGCGGCTACATAAGTCCAAATGCAGTGCACCTATCAGTCAGTGGGACGGTGGCGGCGGCAGCGGCAGCAGTGAGACACGGGGGAAGATAAAGAGTTAAAATGCAGTCCATATTTGCAAAAAATGGAAGTGAGACTCCAGAGCCAGTGAAGGCTCAAGTGGAAGGTGAGTAGGATTTAAATTGAGAACATTATTCCAAAAAAGTTTTCTGAAATCCAGATGCAATTCGATGGCATTACGTCATACTATAAGGTCAGGCGTCACCAACACGGTGCCTGAGGGCCCAAGGTAGCCCTCAAAGACCATGTGTCGCCCGCGGGCCTGTTCTAAAAATAGCACAACTCAGCTGTGAAACGTGTCTGAAATAATTCTATTCTGTTGCTTTTCTTCTTTAATCCCACTTGCATTGATATGGATGTGAAAATGACAATATCTTAACCCTCCTATTATCCTTGGATGCTGCAGGAAAGGTCATATCATCCCCAAAACCAATAGGGTTCAAACTCTTGTTGTCATTAATGTTGTCAGTATTTTTGAAGATTTGGATGAAAACTCTTCAAGATACATGAATTCTAATTATAAGTGTTTATAGTTTGGCCTGATGGTGGCGCTAGAGGAAAGGCCAATGTTTCATTATCAGGGAGGTTATCTATGTATTCAACTCATAAACAAAGTGCCTGATACAAAAACTTGGTCAACCATTTTCTGGAGGCAATACGAAGTAAGATGTGTTAGTAATATTTGAGGAAAATAGCAGGGTTTAAATAAAGTATTAGAATTATGTTTATTATGCATGAAGTTTAGGTGAACTCTGACCTATTCAAAAGTTCAAGCAAGTTTGTTATTTTAAGAAGTGTGTATCAAACTGGTAGCCCCTCTTACAGGGATAGTTGGGATTAGCAGTGACTGTTCCCCCACTGCGTTCTGTGAGCGGAGTTCCAGTCTGGTTTTGGTGTTGCAGAAAGTAGTTCCGTCTCGTTGCTGGGGTCACACTGATAAAGCGTTTTGCTCCAAAAAACTACAAAAAATAGTACCAGGTCATTGCAAGGTCGGACTTTTTTGTGGCCAAGAATTTGTGATGCAAATATATTACTCTTTTGAACGCATATTGTTTTTTGGAGCAAAACGCTTTATTCGTGTGACCCCAGCAACTAGACGGAATTATTTTCTGCAACGCTAAAACTGGGCCGGCACGCCGCTCAGGGCACGCAGTGGGGCAAAAGTCACTGCTGATGAACCACACTGATGGTGAGGACCCATGAAGTAGCTCTCAATTTCAAAAAGGTTGGTGTTCCCTAGTATAGATCGTTGGTGTCTCTCGAGCTCGTAACCAACTTTGGCCACGCTTTGTTGCAGGTTGCGTTCCAGCTTGGCTCCAGGGCACCCTGCTGAGGAACGGGCCGGGTCGGTTCTCGGTGGGCGACTCCGAGTACAACCACTGGTTTGACGGCATGTCGCTCATCCACAGCTTCACCTTCAGCAACGGTAACTCTCTCCTCCCCGTCAACAGCGTTTTGACTATGCTGCCACCATAGTGTTAACTCGGTTGGTGGTTTCAGGTGAAGTGTTCTACAGGAGTAAGTTCCTGGGGAGCGATACCTACAAGAGGAACATTAAAGCTAACAGAATTGTTGTGTCTGAGTTTGGCACAATGATCTACCCGGATCCTTGCAAGAACATCTTCTCCAGGTAGGGTCTTTGGTCACGTAGTAATAGTCCATCCAGAAGGTACAGCTGCAGTACCTACACAGCTGCACTACGATACATGATAAGACGTAACCGAACCAGTTGAGGTAGATGGCCCTGCCCACCCTGAGCTGGGGTTCTACTCTTAGGTTTCTTCCATAAAGGGAGTTTTTCTTTGCCCCTTCCTTCCTCTAGAATTTGTAGTCTCTGTGAATACACAAATATTCAAGAAAGTGCCCAGAGATAACTGTGTGTATAAATATATAGATGAAATTAAATTGATTTGAATAGCACAGAACAAAAATACTAATCACAGATGAAAGAGCCGTTAGCGCACATGCAAAGAATATGAATAAAAATACACAGTACAGAAACAATTTCAAAGGAAGTCTTGAGAAAAGGATCACAATGTCTGGCTGATACATAGGTGGGGTCACATTCAACATGAACTGTGTCCATTAGTTACCTTATAACTTGGGGTGCCCTGACACAATACAATAATATATAATATAGTACAATTGATTTTTTACTTCCGATACAATACCAGCCCGAATCATACATACTTTTATGACTTACTTTTATTATATTATCTAGTATGGAATGTTAGAAAAGGCTTGATCAACTGATATTACTCAAACAGAGAACAATAGTCAGCAACAGTAGCGATGAGGAAAAACTGACCCATTTAATATTAACCAATGATTTAAATACATTTGAACCTTAAACATAAGAATATTCTACAATTTAATAAGATAAATAAAAGATAAATTAGAGGACCCTGAAAAATAACCTCAATCCCTTATATCGGAGATTTTAGATGCAGGTTGAGATAATCAATTGTCGTATTTTGCTGATATCGGTGTGATATCCAATATCAATATTGGATCAGGAGACACGTACTTATAACATTTACAAAATTCTAAATTCTAAAATCTAAATTTACAAAAGATGTGTATGATATGTGTTCCAATTGATCAATATTGAGCAACACCTGGGGGCAGATGGAGGGAAAAAACTATGATACAAATGTATGGAACACTGGTTATCTGAATGTATTAAAAGTGGTCTTTTAATGCTGTGTCAAAGACTAAAATGAAAAATGAATCTGGGGGCGTCTTTAGCAGTTTATCGATTTGGTCTGCGTTTGGGCCATACTTACGCGTGCTGTATGACAATGCAATGGGGGGCGGACCTGATTGAAATCTTCTGATTGTGCATCCCTAACCTGTGATCAGCACTAATGGAATAGGACCATCATTTCATTTGATTGTATTTACTTCCTGCCACCTCATCCGGTTGTCAAAAAAACACAACACACCTCTGCCACCCCAGGGCGTTCACACACCTCTCCAATGCCATCCCTGATTTCACCGACAACAACCTCATCAACATAATCCGCTATGGCCAGGACTACTACGCCTCCTCGGAGGTCAACTACATCAACAAGATTGACCCCGTGACCTTGGATACTGTCGGCCGGGTGGGTCTTCCAGCAGAGCGAAAATTGAAAAGGGAGGCGGAGCAGGAGTGTAAACCGATCTGTGAATTGGCAGGTCAACTACAGGAACCACATCGCCTTGAACTTGGCCACGGCTCACCCTCACTACGACGACGAGGGCAACACCTACAACATGGGCACCGCCATCATTGGCCTGGGACCGCCCAATCCCGGCAGACGTTTCAAGTACAGCATCCTTGAATTCCTTGAAATAGTAGATGATAATTGTGGTCAAGTTGTACCTCAGCATTTTAAGTTAAAGGGATGGTTGGGATTTTTTTACATGAAGTTGTATGAGGTCCTCATCATCAGTGTCGTTCATCAGCAATGACTTTCCCCCCAACCGCGTCGCGTGAGCGGAGTTCCGGCTCGGTTTGCGTATTGCAGAAAGTAGGTCCGGCGTTCTAAAGAGTAATCCAGTAATCCATTTGCATCACGACCGCGGCCGCAAAAAAGTCCACTTTTGGACGCATGTTGTTTTTTGGAGCAAAACACTCTATTCATGTGTCCCCAGCAAGTCACTGCTGATGAACCACACTAATGGTGAGACTCTCATACAACCTCATGTCGAAAAATCCCAACTGTCCCTTTAGACCTTTTAAATGCAGATTACAGAGATTTGTGTCCAATCTGATGATTTCAGGTGCTTCCAAGAAGTCGGCGCTGAGGAAAGTGCAGCAAATCTGCTCCATTCCGGTCCGCTCCACCCTCTTCCCAAGTTACTTCCACAGCTTCGGCATGACGGAGAACTACATTGTGTTTGTGGAGCAGCCCTTCAAACTTGACATCTTGAAACTGGCCACCGCCTACTTCAGAGGGGTCAACTGGGGGAGCTGCCTCAAATTCGACAAGGATGATATCGTGAGTTTGATCAGTCCCATCTTCGACCCTGAATGTCAGTCAAAAATGTATAAAAGCTTAACGCAGTGGTCAGCAACTGGTGGGACGCAGGCCAAAATTGGCCCACCGCCAATAATACCCGAAGATGAAAAAAAATACATACTGTATATATTTGCTATCACAAATACGACACACGACCACACAGATTTCAGAACGAATATTCAGAAGTCGTGAACTAACAAACTATGATAATATGAAATAAAGCAATTAAAACAAATAAACTTGGCTCAAAGAGCAAATAAATAAAATTAAAAAAAAGCAGCCAGTTCTGCTTGTGTTCAGACGCACACCAGCTTGTTGTAAAAATGTTACTGAAATTAAAGAGCAAAAAAAGCAAAAAGGAAATTACTATTGAAATAAAATCAAGCAACAATATAACAATTAAAAACTTAAAAGGCTACTCACTTGTGGTTTTGATACAAGATATAATAGTATAGATGAGAAAAATGTTGTTTTCTTTAACATGAAAGACTTCCATTTTGGCCCGCCAACGAGTATGGCAGAAAAAAAATTGGCCCGATGCCAAACTTTGTTGCCGACCCCTGCATGAATATCTCAGCTTCTGAGTCTGTAGTATCTTCTCTTCCGCAGACCTTGTTCCACCTCATCAACAAAAAAACTGGGAAGGCGACTTCTACTCGCTTCAGCGGTGACCCGTTTGTGGCCTTCCACCATCTCAACGCCTATGAGGACGGCGACCATGTGGTGTTTGACCTGATCAGCTACAAGGACAGCAACCTGTATGAGATGTTCTACATCAAGAACATGAGGCAGGAGACGAGCAGCTTCATCAAGGCCAACGAGAGCTTCTTCCCTCCCGTGTGCCAGAGGTTTGTTCTGCCCTTGAACGTCCACAAGGTAAACTTCAGCTCAAAGATAGCATTTTTGAAACAAATTTATAAAAAATGTTTGGAATTGTTTTTTCAGTCATTCATTTCCCCCCTTTAATAATACCAATTTATGTTGTATTTTATACCGTTGGAAAGCCTGACTTGTCACCTTTACAATAAAGTACAAATTATGAGGATTGTGCATTCAGGGAATGAGCAACACAGCTAAACGTGTGGGTAATTGTTTTTACTATAAAGGTGACTAATCCGATTGGTATTATCAAAGGGGAGAAATGATTGACTGAAATAACGTTTCCAAACTTTTTTTGAGGATTCTATTTTGGAATCCACTGTTTCATGTGCTCTCTAGGAGTCTCCCA
This sequence comes from Mullus surmuletus, assembly GCA_903171835.1. Taxonomy (NCBI): domain Eukaryota; kingdom Metazoa; phylum Chordata; class Actinopteri; order Syngnathiformes; family Mullidae; genus Mullus; species Mullus surmuletus. The sequence goes on along the minus strand of CAESWR010000093.1, from coordinate 38,860 downwards.
GAGGAAGTAACCTGGTGACGCTGAATGACACAACAGCAACGGCGGTTATGAAGGAGGACGGCACGGTCCACTGCCAGCCAGACATCCTGTTTGAAGGTTGGACTCAGAAGCTACTAACTGTGTTTGAATTGATGTTTGTTTGGCCTACAAAGTTGGAAGGATCATCAAGATGAATCAGAACTGAAAAATCAGGTCTTCATCAGGGCTTCACTCAATATTCAGTCTTCCCATGGATGATGAAGCAACTAGGGATGTCCCGATCTGATGTTGATATTGGATATCGCTCTGATATCAGCCAAAAAACGAGATCATATCATATCTAAAATCTCTCATGCAAGCAGTCGATTCCAGACTCCACTCCAGCACTTCTTGTGGTTATTTTGCACTTAATTTGTTTTTATTGGATTGTATTTTGAATTTAAGTACTTTTGTGGGTCATGCTTCATTCAGTTTGAGGTGCCTTGATATTAGGGCTGGGTATGGGAACTTTCAGGTATTGACTGAAACAAACCAGTACCAGGTAGTATCAAAACTGCACCTGACAATACCTGCAATTGTTTGTTTTTGTGCCCAGATCTAGGAAAAAAAGAGGTTTTAGATGAAAAAAGATGGTTTTACTTGCAGCTAATCACCGCCGGGGTAAATCACTTTCAAAATGTATTTGTGAAGTGGTGACCTTTGCACAACTGATTTCTTTCCATTCAAATGATTAATATGAATGAGGTAACAAAAAGTATCAAATGAAGCACTCAATTGATATTGCTATTGTTTTAATTGTACTGGTATCAGTACTGGTATCGAAAAGATACCCAGCCCTACTGGATAGTGAATGTGTTTCGTTCAATAATTAAATTTTTTCTCACTTCTATTTCCAGTTACATTTCCTATTAATAAATCACTTTGTTTACCCCCCCCCCCACACCCCCCCTCCACACACACACACCAGGTCTGGAGCTACCTGGGATCAACTACAAGTTCAATGCTAAGAAGTACAGATACTTCTATGGCTCCCGAGTGGAATGGTCTCCTCATCCCAACAAAGTAAACACACTAGCAGCATGATGAACTGAGACTGAAATTTTAGATTTCAATCACCGAAGTCAGAGCTTTGTGATCAGGGGCCGTGAATGTAGAACATTAAACTATCTAATGACGTATTTGAGTTTGGACCAACTTCTGTCATCTTTCTTTTAACAGATCGCCAAGTTTGACATCGTCAACAGGACGCACGTTGAGTGGTATCAGGAGAACTGTTACCCCTCGGAGCCGGTGTTTGTAGCATCACCAGGGGCAACGGAGGAAGACGACGGTGAGGGGTCTTGACCCAACTGTGCTCACAT
>CAESWR010000093.1:20093-31786 GCA_903171835.1 Mullus surmuletus | reverse complement strand
AATCGGAGCAGAGAACAAGAAGAAAAAAAAAAAAACTGAACAGGCACGTTGGAATATTGAGTGAGTGTGAATGTGTCCTAAGCTATCACTGTTTACAACAGTGGAAAGAATGCTTTGTTTCTCACAGAAAAACACTTTCACGTCTTTATTTGCTTTGTTGTGGGATTTGTGTTGTTTTTTTTGTCCCTCTGTTGTCCTCTGATGGAAGATAGGCTCCCCTGTTTGTGGTCAGATGATCTCGAAGGTCTTTTTCAGCTCCATGATTAGCTGCCAGTCTGACTTCTGCATCTCATCTCTGAACCAGTTCTTCAATGCGTCGATGGATGCCCGTGTTATCTGAAAAACACACAGGAGGTGAACAAAGGCTGAGATTTTCATTCTTTACTTTTTAAGTTTCTCTCATTTAAATTGATGGGGAACAGATTGACCTTTAATCAGGAGTAATTATAAGCTCTATCCTGCCCAGAGACACTTTCACTTTCAATTATATTCAACATATCCACATTTCTAGTGAAGCTACCAAATGTTATCTACTTCCACACAGCTATTGTATTGGTGGAACACAAGTTTAGATCAATCATATTTCATCTCTTTTCCATTTGGTATCAAGTTTAAAAAATAATTTGACCACACAGAGGACTACGGTTTAGGGTTTAATCCCAGGAGATGGGATTCCCGGGAAATCTGATCAAGACTATTTCCCGATTCCCGGCAAAGGTTGACAGGAAACGGGAAATAAAACAAAATAAAAAAACGCAACGAGTGCATGTCCATTGTTGTCATACAGTAACGTTGATGCAGCACTCTGTTTGTGTGTGACCTACATGCAGCTTTTGTATTAAAAATGTCTGATGTTTGACTTAAATCGACTAATAAATTCCAACAATTCCCCCTCATTGTTTCATGTGGCTGCTCTGATGCTTATGTGTTGCCGATGGAAGTTTCCTGAGCAGTTTAGGAGCTTCCACAGACTCCAACTATTCACTTTCATAGTCTCCGGTGACTTCGCTGCAGTCACGCACGCAGCTGCAAAGTGTATTGATGGACATAAACTGTTCTCTTTTGCCCTAATAATGATGCAAATAATATAAAAAAGAAGAGTTTGGGATTTGGGAACACAAATTTGAATGATAACGATATATTACTTGGATTATGAAAACACTATTTCCCGGATTTCCCAGGAATCCCGGAAAATGGCTTTTCTTTTCCCGGGATGCGATTAATCCAATTTTCAGAGAAAATATCAAACCAATAATACACATGTTGTGCTCTGGTGTCCTGGACAAAATGTTGCACTGTGTTACTTTGAACTGTAAAGTTCTTTTCTGCTTTTTTTCTTTCCTCATCTGGTTTTTATATATGAAATATTTTTTCAGACTGACCCTGAATGTTGTATGCAGTGATTCGTGTAACATAAAGGAGGTGGTCCGAGTCCTCCTTACCTTGCTAACGAGGATGTCAGTGGCATCGAAGTGGCGCCCGAACATCTTGGGCGCCTCCCCTGGGATGGGCTCGATCTTGATGCAGATCTCCTGGCCTTTCTTGGCACTGTCCACCGACTTGTGGTTGACCTCAATGCTGGTTACCACGCCGATGTCGACAAACTGAAACAAACAAACAATCCCACACAAACACACTTATGAACACACATGGAACCGAAAGAGGCTGTGCCTACTTAAAACAAGGTATATACAGGAATCTTCAAGTACATTTCAATACCTCACCGCCACTTCGAGCTACAGTCGTTTCCATTAGTGACACAGTTTTACTTTATGATAAAGACTATCGACCACTATCATACAACAGAATTCAAATAATTATATGATAAATAATACGTTTTTTTTTACGTTACCGGTTCATCTTCGTTTTTTAATAAGCAAATAAGATCACACACTTTTACAATGTTTTCTTGGACAAAAACTTTTGACAGCTAATCGTTAAATAAAAAATACCTTAAAAAATGTAAGACCTCATAAAGTGGTGATTAGACTTTAATACTTTCTAGGGCTTTTAATTTCCCCAAAATTGATGTATCAACTTTTTATATCTAAGGCCCCATGGATACCCTAAAAAAAGTCTGTGTCTTTCAATATTCAAGAAAAACAAAAGCTGAGTAAGTAACAGTCAGACAAAATACGATATAACTAAAGTTGGGGATTGATTTGATTGATTTTGGAATTGAATAAGGCAGGCAAGGATTGTGTTTTTTGTGTGTGTTTAAAACTAAATGTGAACATTATTATAACACAGGTGCTTTCGATTGTCAATTCTAGTGTTGATATGGATTATCTCCAGCTCCGCTCCAGCATTTCTTGTAGAATATGCTTATGTTTAAGTTAAACTAGTGGTTAATTTGCATTTTAAAAATATATTTTTTGTGTTTATTGGATATATTGAGGTTATTTTTTCTTCTTCTGATGCTTCAATTCTGGCGAGAAAAAGCAGAACTTGGCAGGGAGGCCGATCGATCTCACCCCTTTGCTGGGAACACAGAGCGGCGTTCCCTGTCGTAAGACTCCGGCCTCAATGGTCACGCCCATCACGATGGGATCTCTGGAGTTGAAGATGAACTGAGGAAGAACTCGGATCTTGACTGGAAACACTGCCACGTGCCTGAAAACACAAAAGACCAGGACAAATATATGAAGTCTCCACAGCTATGAAAGCCATGTTCCAAATTTGAGTTCTTTTGTATCTGGATGTGTGAAAAGCTGATTTGAAATGTGGACGCAGCAGTATGTGACTGCGGACACTTGAGTAGACAGAAGCGCTCTCCTACTTGAACTCCTCCTGCTTGGCCTTCTTGTAATCTTCTCTGTACTTGGTGAAGGCATCGAACAGGTGGTAGATAATCTCGGCTGAGAAGATGCGGACGCCCAGGCTGTCGGCCATCTCCTGGCTCTCCCTCTCCACCTTCACGTCGAACGCCAGAATAACAGCATACCTAGAACACAAAACATCGTTCAGGCACAAAGTAGAAAAAGAGTTTTCTGTGTTTGCACTGCAGACTTTTCAGCATCTTGTCTGAAATCATTTGCAATGCACTTATGATATGAACCATTACAAATCCGAGTGAGACGATGCCACTGTTATAGAGTGGCTTTCCGTTTCCAGTACATGAATCCTATACATTTTTTTTTCTTTCATTTTTATGAATGAGAGTCAATGAGGAGGATATAATTATTTTCTGATCCCGTATAAATTGTGCCATGGCTTTCACATGTTGTTTGTGATTTTTAAAGATAAGTTTTCATGCAAAGAAGACTATAATTTAGCACGAAGAAGTTTAAAATAATAAAAAAATAATTCAAATAACGTTTTTGTGTGCCGCTGCTTTGTGAACTACAGCTCTTCTCTGCTCTCAACGCTAATAATAAACGTCACCAGCCGCACTGGGAACTCTGGAACAGAAATGGCCATCTCTCTGCTCCACTTCCCGGGCTTTATCCAAGGGGAATATAAGAGCACCAAAAGAGGCAAAAATCGTTTTAAGTCGGGGCATGTGGAGAGTTTCAGTTATGCCATTGGGGAGAAGCGGAGGGAAAGAGCGATGGCATGACGTCACACACGCGTCATGTAGTCTTTCTCGTTGCGTTTTCTTTACAGCCTTTAACTGAACAATTGCACAATAAATGGTTAAACTCTTGACGTGAACCATTTAAATCCACAAACAATATATTTGTGTAAATATAAGATTGGGACCAGAAAATTATTACTTTCTCTGCATTGAAACCCATTCATAGTTTACGATCTTAAAGTTCCCAGGATCTACCGGAAGGGGTGGGACTTTGCCACTCTATTATAAAGGTGTTGCATCTTGTGAGATATTGTCATAGAAACATAATGAGACATACTGAGGGTCATGCTCCAGCATGGCTGACGCCTTCATTACGTCCCTCTTGTGAACAGGGCCGATGTTGATACCGGCATACTGCGGAGATAAAAAACAAACATGGGTCAAATATTCGGTCAGATATGGCTCTGCTGTCAGTTTTTTCAATTTCATTATTTCATGATACAGAAATATGTGTATTCTTAAAAACAAACATGAAGAGCCACAGTGCATCAACAAAGCTACAATTTGTTAAGTGGACCAATATGGTGAGAACAACGCATGTCTATAAATGTCTTCCTTTTTGCTCGAACAACAAATGTTACTCTTTCTCCAAGAAAAAGTAAAAATTTTGCTCCCAGCTTCTACATTGTGATGCATCTGCTGCCTGCTGAAATAGGACACGCAGGCGGAATTCAGTATTGGGAGAAATTGGACTGGATGATTGAAGAGTGGGCCTGCTGTGGTTAGCTTACGTTGAAGTGTGAAACTGCAGATTACAATGATTTAAAATTGGACACCTGCTTGTATTCGTTCGTGAAGGGGTGGCAGACAATTGTCATTGTGTCACCACTGCTGTTAAACTTAAGCAGACACACCTCTGGAACTGCAGTGTGTAAAAAAAGACCTGCTCTTTGGGCACAACGTCATACTTTTGTTTGTTGGTGGTGCTGACATCAGTTAAATCATACTTTGAAACAAAATAACTTACAATGGTCGGAATTAGGGCTGGGTATTGTTTCAAAATTTTCAATGACAGTACCGATTCCAGTACCCTTAGAACGATACCGATACCAATTGAGTGCTTCATTTTGCTACTTTTTGTTACTTCATTCAATATTAATCATGTGAATAGAACGCAAGCAGTTGTGCATATGTCACCACTCCTCCCCACTCAACCAGCACGTAATCCAAACAGTGAGGTGGACAGAGGGATTCTTACAGGAACTTTGGAGGTCCTGAGGAACTCCAGTAGAGCCTCCAGTGATCCCAGTGTGGACGCCTGCACGTAGACTCCCTTATCCTCCAGCTTGATGGAGCTAAGAGTCTGTTTGAGCTCTCGGACGAGTTCATCCTGAAAACAACAGGCACCTGCTCAAACACGTGTCGATAGCATTTTGTTTTTTTTATGTGCGTTTTTTGTGTGTGTTGGTTACCCTCAGAACTGGGACCTCGTCGTCCCGGTGAGCCACCAGCAGCGGGAGCCCAGCCAGCGTCTTCTCCAGGTCCTTACCCAGAATCTTTACTCCCTGGGCCGTCGAAACTTCTTTGTGCTTCTCGTATTGGTTCTAAACACAGATCAAACAATCATGATAAGTCACCGTGGGCAACACTGGTCACATCATCTATCCAATTATCATAAATACAGGTGACCCGATACAACTTTTTCACTTTCGATACAATACCGATATTGCAGCCTTGAGCATTAGCCGATACCGATATTGATCCGATATGATATCAGCATGAACCATAGTTTTTATTACTTATTTTGTTGTATGGAATGTTAGAAAAGGCTTGATCAAGTGATTCTACTCAAACAGAGAACAATATTCAGCAACTGACTCATTTATTACTAGCCAATGGCTTACATAACTTAAACAGTATTCTAAAATTGAAAAAAATTAATAAAAATTAAATGTATATACTCCAAATTGATAGCAATACTCCACTCAGTATATTGTATATGCTGTTTATATTGTTTTATACTGTTATATTGTTTTACCATTGCTTATACTGCTTGTGTGATTCTATTTTTGCTGCTGTAACTATGGAATTTCCCCATGGTGGGTGTAATAAAGGATTATCTTATCTGATCTTACTTTAAATTGGAGGACCCTGAAAAATAACCTTATATCGGAGATTGTACAAACAGGCAGCTATAATCCCATACTTGGTTTTTTTTGGCTGATATCAGACAGATATCTGATATCAGTATCGGATCGGGACAACCCTTACCATAAATGAGAAAATAAAGTTTGTCTCACTTTGACTCTAAGCTCCTTCAGAGGAGGTGGCAACAGCAGCCCTCGGATTTGGGTTACGATTGGTCCTTCCACCCCGGGTACGATGATGGTCTCTCCCTCCCGTAGGCGTCCATTGATTAGAATGACATCTATTGTGGTTCCCATGCCGGGCAACGCTTTCACCTGATGACACACGCACGATTAAAAACACTGGTTGTATCTCGGACTTGAGTTTGACAGTGTTGGGGTGAAATCATGCCGTTTACCTCCATGACCTGCGCCCGCAGCTCATCACAGTGTGCCAGCCGGCGGGCCAGCATAGTCTGAGTCAGCTCAATAAGCAGTGCGATTAAGTTCCCCATGCCATCGCCACTGTGAGCCGAGGTGGGAACCAAAGACACAAAAGTCCGTGGGTCTTTGTTCTCAAAGAACAAGGCAGCATTCAGGCCCTAAGGAGCCACGACACAACTCGTTATTGCATTGAAATTTCTGATGCGATTGGCCGATTGGCGACGGTGTAAACACCTGCTGAGCGAACTCCACGATGATGGCTTTGGCTCTCTCGTCAAACTCGTCTTTCGTGTTTTTCTTCTGTTTCTTCAGGGTCGCAACAACATCCGTCTCCGGACTCTTTTTCCAGTCGTAGAGGCGGTCGATCTGACGAGGAAACGAGGAGAACCTTAGAAACCAGCAGGAAAAGCAATGAGACTCAGGAAGCAGCGGCGCGGCGAGCCCACCTTGTTGAGGGCGACGATGAAGGGACACTTCTTCTCCTTAAGCAGGTTGATGGACTCGAGGGTCTGCGGCTCCAAACCGTGCATGATGTCAACCACCAAGATGGCGATGTCACACAGAGAGCTGCCGCGGTTCCTCAGGTTACTGATGACACACAGAAATGCACAAATGTGACTCAAGCTTTCATTCAAATTACAATTGCACATTTTCAAATTCAAATAGTACTTCATTTATATGGCACTTTTCATACAAACTTGGAGTTCAAAGTGCCTCACAGAGGCTAAAAACAACGTCTCTGTGTTTACAAACAGCGCACCGTCCAGAGTAATACACTATGCAGCGAGCTATGGCAGCCACTCACGCACTGAGGCTCTGCAGCACAAGTTGCAGCCGTGTTACGGTCGGATGAGAAATAGAGCCACATTTATCTGTGGTTTTGCGGGAAAGTAATGCGCTGAGAATTCTCTCAATGGAGCGTGAAGGCAGACCAATATCACATTTTTTAGGTGGGCGTCCGTTTATATGCTTATTTGGTGAACTAAACTTTGAAAAAATGGCCCCGTCTGAAGTGAAAGGGGATCATAGACATAGCAGGAGAGAGGGGTTCCATGCGAGCGCTGTGAGTTTTTCTAGCGGAAAAAAACTGTGGTTAGTTTAATATCTACCATATATCTTGTGATAGGACCCGAATTCATTCAAACTAAATATCATTTAAATCTATAAAATGTTTGTTTTTTTGAGCTGCCAAAAGAAAGCTATTTTTCTTCCTAAATCGCTGCTTGTTAAAAATGTTTGGAAGCAAGTTGAGCTGACACAACCTGCTGTCCCCAAGGCTTATAACAAACAAAAAACCAGTAGACCAATAAGGGATGTCCCGATCTGATATTGGATATCAGTCCGATATCTGCAAAAAGAACAAGTATCGGATGATATCAGTCTACATCTAAAATCTCCTATTCATGCACTCTGGTACAAGCAGTCCATTCCAGACTCCGCTCCAGCACTTCTAGAGGTTATTCTGCACTTTAAAAATGTTTATTAGGGTATTCTAATTGATTTTTTATGTTTTATTCAATTACAGAATATTCTTGTGTTTAAAGGTTCAAATGCATGTAAGCCATTGGTTAATAATAAATGGGTCCGTTTTACTCACATAGGGTTGTTGACTATTGTTCTCTGTTTGAGTAATATCCCTTGATCAAGCCTTTTCTAACATTCCATACTACAAAATGAGTCATAAAAGTATGTATGATTTGTGCTGTCATCATATCGGATCGATATCATATTGGAAGTGAAAATGATTTTATTATTTTATTGGGACACCCCTAAAACCAATATATGTTGTTACCTGAAGGACTCGTGCCCTGGTGTGTCAATGATCAGCATTCCGGGTATCTTGATGGTTTCTCTGTCGAACTGTAAACATATCACAGGTTAGAAGATGCTACAACCAAGACAAAACATTGGACTGTGCATGCGTATGTGTGCCTTACATTTTTGACCATCCTTGTCTGTTCGTCTATCGTCTCCTTCGGGACATTCGTAGCGCCGATCTGCTGAGTGATTCCACCAGCCTCACCGTCCTGAACGTTTGTGTGTCGCAGCTGCTCAGACCACAAAACCAGGCGGAAATGGTTTAATGTCGGTTCAACTTACCAGCCAGTAATCAGTCAATTAAGAAAAATGAAAGAATGGCTAGAGGAAGAAAAACCAGTAAATGAGTTAAGCTATCCAACAGTCAGTACCCCATGATATGTATTAACAGGTTTGTAAACAGTAGCCAGGCAGAAACTGTTCAATTATAGTTAAGGAAAAAGTTCCACCCTTATCTCTTACAACATTTTTTGCATACATTGACGCCCTTTATGACAAAATGTTTTGGATTTTACTCAAATTTCTTTTCTTTTTTTTTTTTTTTTCTAAATATAACTATGTTTTCAATTTAAGATTTTGGTTTTGATTGATAGAATAATGGGAGTCAATTAATACGTATACATGCAGTCAGTATTTGGGTTAAGGTCCATATTCCAGTTATTGAGACATTCGGAATAACCTGTTTCTGTGCCTGAGCAAACAGGATTATTCCTGTATACATGGTCATGCAATCATATCCTAGAACGTCTGCTACAAACCCCACTTGGCGTAACTTTCCTTTCCCCTTTTTGTGGATCTGGCTATTCCACTACTTTCTAGCGTCTCCAATTGCCAGGATGTTTGTGTCTCTCATCACATTTATATACACTTAAATAATTCATGTAAATCTAATAGTTATGATGATGTCAAGTGAGATGGTCCAACGAGAAAGCGCAGTGAAAGTGAAAGAAATATTAATAGACAAGCCAAGTCAACAACCCATTGGGAATGAGTCTGAAACTGAGAGTCGTCCGTACCTTGTCAAGGATTTTGGTCTTGCCAGTGTCGACGTGTCCGAGGACACACACCACCGGTGCTCTGAGTGTGTCCACGTCCACGTTCTTCAAATTCTCCGCCCTCCGTTTCTATGGCAACAGAACAGCATTTAGACGAAAGTGTGCACAAATGAGTTGTTGTGCACACGGTGTCGCTGCCCCGTCACCTCTATCCTCCTCTTGGCCCGGTCGTACAGCCGCTCCTCCTTCGTCCTGCCATCGTCATCGTCGCTATCGCTGCTCTCGAAATCGCTCTCCCTTGTCGGCCTCTTCTTACCCGGAGCCACCGACACCTCCTTCACCTCCTCCTGCTGCGGCTCTTCCTCACTCTCCTCATCGTCCTCCTCCTCATCGTCGTCGTCCTCGTCATCGTCCTCATCATCGTCCTCCTCCTCTTCATCGCTAGCGGCAGGCTGCTGTCTGGAGGTCTCCTCTTTCACCTCTATGTGGATTTTCTTCAGCTCTGACGATTTATTCACACATGCTTGTTGTACACAAGTATGATGTAAAATGTGTCAAAAACTTTTTCATCTTCATCTCCTTATCGCTCACCTTTCTCTTCATCACTGGCGATGGCCTCCCAGCTGTCCACGGCAACATCCGGCTTCACCTCTGCAGAAAAAAAACAAGCCATTTGCTAAACTTCTGAATCTCGTCCCCTTTCGTCTAAATTCACCTGCCCCTGCTCACCTGGCTCAGCCACTGGCGTCTCTGCCTCTGTTTCTATGGCAACAGGTGTTGGCTCTGGTGTTTTTGACTCTGGCGAGGCCACCTCTGATGTCTCTAAGATGGAAACAAAAGATCCAGCGCTTTTCATGCTTTTTGTTCGATGAAACGAAAACGGACATTCAAAATAAAAGAGGATTATTCCCGGGAAAATCCTTAATGAGAAGAACCAAAAACATTTGACAATATTGTAATATTTTAAGTGCAAACCCATGTCATGCACATATATTAGTAGCGCAACACAGCAAGAAGACATTCATAAAAGCTTAATGACTTGGAGAGTACCTTCGGGAGTTTGGGTGTTCGGCTTCTTTTTCCTCTTGTCACCATAAACCGGCTTCTTCTTTGGCATTGAGTCTTTGGATGGCACCTCAACACCTGCACACACAAAAACTCTTATTTTACCCTTGAGCTTTTATCATAGATGACATTTTCACTCATCAATTACTGTTCGGTTGCTGTAATCGATCATCATGGAAACACAGCTTTTTGGTTTTTGCCTCGAAGTAGGATCGTGCCATTTTCCAATTATTGACATCACTAAGGAGGTCACTCTTGTGGAGGTGGGAGGTGGTGAGCTCCTCCAACTGTTACGAGCTAGGATCACAACAGCTATTTTCATCTCACAAAATTATTTTTTATTTTCCATCACCATAGAAATCAGAATATACACATTTTTTGGGGTATATATACACCAAAGGCCGGTTCTGGCCTTTGGTGTGGGCTTCCAGTTTACTCCAGGATTGATTCTAAGATTTAAATGTTTGTTTTTTAGATCTTGCACGGTCTGGCGCCTCAGCACCTAGCGAATTAATCTGTGTTCGCACTCCTGTTAGAGCACTGAGGTCTTCCACTGATGAACTACTCTTGAAAGTCCCGCCGTCCAGGCTAAAAACTAAAGGCGACCAAGCCTTCGCGGTGGTCGCTCCCAAATGATGGAACAGTCTAAAACTGGACATCAGTTTGTCCTAGTCTTGTATTTTCTTTATTTATCTTATTTGTGTAGATTTCTAATTTCCTGTTTTCTATTTCTAATTTACTGCACTGGATGGAGACTCTTACCCTGAGCCTGCAGCAGCTTCAGTGTAGCCTCAGCCCGAGCCCGCGCCTCCCTTTGGGTTTTTGTCAGCAGCTTCCCTTCCTTCTTCAGCCTCTCCTTCCTCTCCTTCTCCTTCTGCTTCTTCTTCTCCTTGCGCTCCTGCTCCTGGCGCTCCTGGGGGCGGGGACAGAGGAGTGTATGTGACCAGAAGAAAGGCCACGGAGAGAAGCTGAAAGGAGAAGTGCTTTACCTGTTCCAGCCTCTGCTGCTCAAGCTCCTCCAGCCTCTTCAGTCGCTCCTCTTCCTCGCGCTTGGCTCGTTCCTCCTCCTGTGCACCGCAAACAGCTCTTATAGGACTACAACTTCCATGTGTGCTTTGGTTTCACTGGCTGTTATTGAAATGTACCCACCTCTTTCATCTTGGCTAGGGCTTCCTGCATGGCCTTCACCGTGGCCTTGCTGGGCCCCTTCTTTTTGTCCTCCTTCTCTGCCTTCTCGCCCTTCTTCTTTTTGTCCTTCTTCTTCTTTTTGTCCCCTTCAGCCTCGGCTTCAGCCTCCTCTGCACCCAAACATGGAGAATGTAATTATTGGAAAAGAAATTATATCTGAAATGATTTCCTTGACTTGCTTTTACTACAAAACTACAAAACTAGGTCTATCAAACGGTAATTGACAAAAAGAAAAAACCTGTACATTTCTGCATCAACAGTCAGATTTTTGTAATTTTTTACCCTTAAGAGTTCATTTCATGAAGTTTCTAAATCATCCCTTAGAGTGAAAAACTGTGAGTCAGTCTCAAAAACCTCAAATACTTTCCATAAAATGCAATTCAAGAAGGATTGAATTATTATTTTTATTATTCTTAGAGCCTCAGATGGGTCAATGATTAGCAGCAACATTTAATTTGATGCATTCTTATTTTTTCTCCAGTGACTGATTTTTATGGCACTTATTAGTTCCTGGGGACAAAAAGCATCTCCTTCCAAAAG
>CAESWR010000092.1:307528-324669 GCA_903171835.1 Mullus surmuletus | reverse complement strand
GTTACAGGTAGCATGGTTACACAGCAGGGCCACGGTAAATTAAGTCATACAGAGATGGAAACTTACTAGAGGGGGGGTACTGCATTAAAAAACAAGGACAGCATGAAGTATGAAGTGGAGAAACACCCCAAACAATGTTAACACACGTGTAAACACACTATGTAATTTACACCAAGCTGTCATTTTAAGTCTCATCAATAGCGAGGTTTCAAAAAGCCTGTCTTTGAAAAGTTGATGTTTGGTAAGGGTTCTGCTATAGAAAAAAAATAAAATAAAAGAGTAACTTATCTAGTAAGTAGATGCTTAAGTATGTGCTCAACTTTGTCTCGCGTGTCATTTCCTCAACCAAGAAATTAATTCAGAAGAATAAACAAAAAAAAGTCAGAGAAATCACTATAAAATCATATTTCTTTTCAAGTGAAGCACTGCTACTTTTGTCCTTTATGGAAATAGTGATCCTCCAGCAGGGGTGAAAGCTCTCGTGGTAATGGCTGGTTAATTACTTTGGTTACCATGGATGTTAATACCACTAAGGCATATCATTTCTTCTCTAAAGGATTCCGTTATTTCATGTCTGGTATTTCCACGCCGGTTAAGAACAGGGAGTCAACTGAAGTCCAACATGGCTGATGATGATGATTGAGGTTTTTTTTACAGATATTTTATTTCAGCTCTGACCCACCCAGCCTGGTCCTAGTCGACTCACCCAGGAGATATGATAGCTTACCTTACCCAGTATTTTCCGACCATTCATGGCTGCGATTGTGGCGGTGGCATGTCTATGTTCATAGAACTCCACAAAGCAGTATGGATCATGACCTGCTGTCTGCAGGAGGGACAAGAAACACAAATATTAAGTTGCTGTGGCCAACGTGGAACGGTGAGCAATGGGGGTTTGTTTTTCTTCCTCTCTCTGCCCTCAGTAAACATAATGAGGTCATCATTCGAGGTTTAAAACCGCAACACTGCTGGACTCTGGAAAAATGGTTGAGGTCAGCAATGACACAACCGGGAAGGGAATACGGTTTTCCCAGGAGGGGCACTTAAAGTGTGATAGTAGAGGAGGAGGGGGGAAAAAAAGGCAGAAAGCCTAATGAACTCACATCTACAATCATTTTACAGCTCTTGCAGGGTCCGATCTGGCCAAACAACTCCAAGATGAGGGCTTCTGTCACGTCGCGGGACAAATTCCCCACATACCTGCAGGCACACAAAAAGGAGAAAAAAATGGAAACCGGGAGGAACAATTAGTGTTTGGCGATGCAACAAATAGGCCGATATCTCTCCAGCATCACACCGAGGCCCGGAACCTTGATTTGGGAGCCTCAATGTATCCAGAAATACTAGGAGGTTTTTGGTTGCGAGGAGATGCAGGGACGGTGGAGGACAGAGGCCAGCAGAGATCCACCTCAGCTCAGCTCAGGGGGAGTCAATGCAAAACACATCTCAGGGGCTGCTTGTGGTGTCAGATGATGGTGCTGCTGTCGGGATCCATTCACTTGGGCTTCCAGGCAAACATCACAGACGCAGGTTAACGCTGCTGACCTTGTTTTACCTCACGGATGCCTTTAAATAGCGCCGGGCTCAGCCTCATCCCAGGTGATACGAATAAAGCGGGCTTCAATAACAGCATTCGATGAACAGAAGAGAAAAAAAAAAAAAATGAAGGCCTGAATGCAGACCAGGCCTGCTCAGTGTACGTGCTTTAAGTACCAACACAAAAAAAAAACCCTCCTGCTGGAAAATAAACGTGTTTATTCATGGATTCCCGTCGTCTGGGGCCTTCAGGTGCAGAACCCAACAAAGCTGCAGCGTCGATGGAAACGACGCTGCATGTTAACGTGGGATTCCTCGTAGTTCGTAGTTCGTAGTTGAGATTTTTCTGGAATTAGCTCGCGATCAGAGCTCGGCTGCAAACGACAGTGTTGTTAAGGTGGGGGGAGGGGAGAGGGGGGGGGTAAACACAGTACATTATTCCCGAATAGAGCTGTTCGGTGCATCACAACACGACAAAGAAGCCGTGTTGTGGACGCCGAGCGCGCCGCCTCTGCGTGTTACGTGACGAACACACGAACACACGAACACACACTTACAGGGTTTTGGGTTGCTCATCGTCCATTCTGCTCAACTTGCTGGCCAAGAACAAGTCGCGACCCTGAGAGCTAATCCACGACTGTCGCGGGCGGCTGCCTGTGACACCGGCTCAGTGTGTATTACGCCGCCGCCGCCGCTGCTGCTGCTGCCGTCGTTCGTCGTCGTTAGCTCCGGACTGAACAATAGGGAGCCGACAAAGATGGCGGCGCGGCCGGGGATGGCTGGCGCGGAGTGCGCATGCGCGGCGGTTCAGCCAAAGGCGACGCGCTCAGTGGTGACAGCTGACAGAGGCTGAGGAGCATCAACAATCTTCGCTAGCAACGCCCTTGCTGGACGGAAACTAAATGTTTTTTTTTTATTTTTGAGGAACTGGATTTGTACTTTTATCCTGTTACATGTGGAATCAGGGAACTTAGATGTCTACTCCATTTCATGTAGCAAAAACCTGTGAACTATTTGTCTATTATGAAATAATCACATCCTCTCAGTCTAAGAAGTTGGAAACTATTGTAGGCTCTCTGATCATGATTCCTTTGGCATTTTCTTTAAAAGTGCTCTCTGAAATTACTTTTTGGTTTATAGGTTACGATAGGTTACAAGCCTATTTATACATTTTTTTCATTAATGTATATACTGCATATTTGGACATTTTACATTCATGTATATTCCATGTATATATCTTTTATCTTTAGATTTATGTATATTGCTAAATAGGTTTAGGTCATTGTCTCTGTGTGTAATGCTGCTGCTACGCAAACATTTCCCAACTTGGGATCAATAAAGTATATCTATCTATCTATCTAAAATGCAAGTACATTCTGTATGAGTAATTATTTGTATTTGAATCACTACACTTTCCCATG
This sequence comes from Mullus surmuletus, assembly GCA_903171835.1. Classification (NCBI taxonomy): domain Eukaryota; kingdom Metazoa; phylum Chordata; class Actinopteri; order Syngnathiformes; family Mullidae; genus Mullus; species Mullus surmuletus. Next base: position 321,712 of record CAESWR010000092.1, on the reverse strand, counting down.
ACCACAGACATTGACTTCAGCATCCAAAGCTGTAAATTTACATTCTCCTGTATCATACTCTCTCAAGGCATTGGTTGAATATCGCATTAACTTTTTTCTTTCCTTTTTTTTGTGTGTAAATTACTGTACCCCGGACACAATATTTTTGCCGAGCCTCTATTTGTCGGAAGAATCAGCTGCCAAAGAACACTTGAAAGGATTATCCTCAGGTATTTCCCGTGTTAACATAAGCAGCACGACATCCAGACGAGAAAATGCTGTCAGAATGTGCAGCCAAACAATGATGTCATCAAGGTATTAGTACTTGGCGAACCACACAAACAATCCCCGATTAGGTATAAGTTTGTAATTGGGATCAAATAAACTGTTGTTGATTGATGTAATATCCCCGTCAATACCAGATATAAAGAATTTGCTATCCTGCCATTACATTAGTCACATTAGTTCTCTAAACCTTTGGCCATAATTGTGAACAGAAATATTTGCTTGATGAAAATTATATTTATATGTATTTAAAATATCCAAAATACAGTACGTCTCTGCTAGGATGACATGTATTAGCTATTCACTGATGTAGCTCTGCTACACACCCTTATTGTGTAAAATACAAGGCAGTTTGATCCCAGTCACCAGCTGTAGCAATGAAACATTGAGTAAAAAAAAAAAAGAGAAAAAAAGAAATAGTACATCAACTATTCAAAAAGTGGAAACAGCTTCATTTTTGAAACTGCTATTAAAACCCGATTTATTGTCATAAAATAACATTTATCATCAGTACAACTTTAAAAACGACACCCTCTCAAAGAGTCCAGTGGCTCATGTGCTGGTACCCTGATGCTGCGACATGTTGCCATGGTGACACAGTTCTATGCGGTGGAGGCAGCTGTGCATACAGAGATGATTTAAGCCTCTTTTCTGTCACTCTCATCTCGGGCAGATGTTGTGGTCGGTGACAAGTTTCTCCATCCTCTTTATCTTGCGTTTGTTCTTGGGCATGGGTTTGTCATACATGCCGTTTTTTAGCAGGTGCTCTTTGCTGTGATGGATCTGAGCGCCGTGCTGCAGCTGGAACGAGCACAGGGCTTTCAAGGGCCTCAGCAGCACCTGGACAAAATAAATCAATTTCATTCTCAGACAGAAAGAAGGGGAATTGATTCATTCTACTCTTCTACACACATATTGATCGTGACACCACATCACCTCTTGGATGTCGTCATTCTGCTCCAGGACAGAAAGGGCAACTGCAGCACATTCCAGCGTGGACAAACAGATGTTGGAGGGTTGTGTACGGATCACATACTGACTGGACAGAGTCCTATTAAGCTGCACCTGTGAAGGTAAAAAAGGAGGATTTTTGTGTAATTATAGTCATCTCTCTGGTACGATAAACGGATAGACAATTAATCAAAAGGGGGAACGCAGCTTTACAATGGCAATACATTCAAAACAACCCAGGAATTCAATAGCAATTATAAATACTTATGTACTGCATGGTCTAGATATTAAACTGTATTCTGTTACACCCCACACGCCCCCCCTCCAATTTACAACCATTTTCAACAATACTTGAGTACAGCGGAGGAACATTTCTACAAGTATCTGCCACACCATACAGGGAAGAATGCAAATCTTCCAAAGTTTATTTTTATATTATCTCATTTGCGTTTTTTATGATGGGAGAGTGTTGTCATGGACACTTGTCTGAAATTTCCAGCAGGTGTTCAAAGGTTGTGATCTGATGACTATACTTAATCATTGGTTACCCGCCCACAGTGCCCATATTTTCTCATACAGCTGCTCCATCATCTCATTTAGTCATGACTTAATTCATGTGGGCAAAGTAGCTCTGCCACTCGTGGGTGTATTACAAGAGAACTTATATTGTCTGAGGTGCAGAAGGCACTTCTGTCTATTCCAGGAAGAACAAAATACATTTTTAATATATTTATCTAATATCTGACAGCTTTTGGTCTGTGTGACACAATCCAGAGCAAAAGATTGCTACTGAACTTCCCACTTTCATTTTCTCTATTTCATGATAACACACAAACCTGTTTCGGAAGGTGGAACAGGCTGTTTTTGAGGAACATGTTTTTCGCCTGGCTCCAGGTGCCGTCAATTATGATGACATTGTGTTTGACTGTGCTGACTTCTTGGTATTGCACTAGTTCCTCCAGGTTCTGGGACTTTGGACCTGGGTACAAGATGAGCGTTCGGCTGTCCCTGCACACTGCAGCCAGCTCTGGATGCCTGAGCAGAGAAGCGAAGGGAGGCAAAATCTAAATATGTTTACGGAGTATGTGGGAGTCAGTCTGTGCGTTGGTGGAATTAGTTTGTTTAAAAAAAATGCAGCTTACTTTTCCTCATTAAATCGCCTTCCCACAATGACATTACATTTTCCTTGTGGCAAACAAGCCTCAAGAAGAGGCACTGTGCGAAGCACTCTGCTCTCCTAAAGTGAAGCAGAGGTTAGAACATTAGCCAGCATGCAGGCAATCTGTGTACAAACATTACAAAAAAGGTTACAAATAAATCACTACACAGCCTATATACGATCAAGTTACTCAGCAGGTGTTTTCTTTACTTACTTACATAAATTAGTAGTAACAGAAGATGCTGCTGTGTTTGGATATGAAAGTGTTAACGGTTGTTATCAAATGCTTGTGGGGGAAATTACGCCGGAGGTTTTGTAGCTGAGGCATTCAAGAACTCCTCATGGAATACTGGGGTTGTAATTACGTGGTTCTTCTGACATGTGGTGATCTCTGCAGCTGGCTTTCATAACACATTAAAACACAACTTTCTTGATTGAATTCATCACTGGAATAATGTCCAGCATGGGCCCAAAGGCTATATTTAGTTCTCCGTTACTGTCCTTTGTGTCCCTGTCATTTCTTTTATCATAACCCCCCCCCAAACAGAAGTGGGGGGGGCAATAAACCCGGCAGCATTTTCTGCCTGATGATGAGTGTGAACATGCAGACAGCTGTGGAGGGTCTGTGGTGGACATGATGGAGCCGCCTCACCTCTGCGGGATGCTGCACTATGTAGAGACACGTGGAGACCTCCAGGGGTTGTGGTGGAAGAAAAGGACAGAGACACACCTTCTGAGGGCGACTACATGGGAGGAAAGTTGAAGATGTGAAGCTGTGAGAGCCCACTAAGGTCCCAGCCTAGACCCCCAACCCACCCCCCCTCTGCTACATCTACCTGTGCACCTTCATAAAAGCATGCCAGTTAAGCTGGTGGGGGGGGGCAGGGGGGAGGGGGGAGGGGGTCTTGCCTGTGATGGGGACCAAGTCTAACCCTGCTAGCTAACATTAGCTTTCCCCCTGAATTCAGCTCACCGGCACCGTAAACACGTCGGTCTTCTCTCGCCAACCTCGACCGGAAGTGCTGCCAGGTCGCCGAAAGCGTCGACCAGTTGGTCCTCTATGGAGGGACCGCTGTCACAGCGCTCTGGGCCGCCGTCACAGCGCGGGGTTGGCGAGCAAAGACCGGGGACATTGTCCATTGTGGAGCGAGCAGGACGTCCATGTACTCATACATAGCGCCGAAGGCGAGAGAGAGAGAGAGAGAGAGCATCCGGTATAGAAATGCGCCAACTAGAAGCGCTGCCAAGCCGCTTGCCCTCCTCGCCCGGCGCGTTGCGTTATTACAGTCATTGGCCTCATTTGTCAACAGTTACTATGATTTTAGCTCTATTTGACGACATTAATGATTACAGCCCTTCTTTTAATCTTCAAGGACATCAGATTAGCTCTGATTTTAAAGCGAGACGCTCGAAATTGTTCTAATTCTAAATCGCTCTGTGATATATTCTTTCTATCTCTTGTACATCTATGGCTTTTAGTCCCGTATCGTCAATCTGGTGGTAAAATCGACTCACTGCTGCCACCTGTTGACCCGGAGGGGGAAGTGCGATTATTTGGGTTCTATTTGTGACGCTGGATGTCGCCAAAGTCCCTTCCCTTCTTGTGTCTGCCTAAACAAAATATGTCAAATGTTTACATGTCAATAAATGTTATTTATACCATATGTTTAACTCACTTGTAATAATAGGCCTCATCTTCTCAGCAACACCAGACTACTGTGAAGCTCCACATGGAATTTATCTTTTTCTCAGAAGCCTTTTGACATGAAATAGGTAAACGAACATCAATTAATGATCAGGGGGCTACATTATTGTCATTAGTAACACCTTAATTTACCTTTCATTTCACATCAAAGAGGCCAATTATTTTTGTTCCACACTGACAAAGAACCACCATCCAATGCATTTTTCTAATTTCATAAACCAATCTATATGTGTAACATGTTTGTTTTAATTCAATTACATTCACGACTAAACAACTGCAAGGTGCATATTCAAATAAGACAGAGGAAGGAAGTGTATGAATACATGTTTTGCACTGACTTCACAAGAGGACGCACGGTGCACCCAGTTGATTTAAGGTGTCACGTTAACAGCCAGAGATGCTTATTTATAGCCGAAGATACACCCAAATGTCACACGAACTCAGCCCATGCACTCTCACCCCTTTTTTGAAATTCACTCACAGCTTCTCCTACAATGTGCTTCATGCAGTACTTTCACTTGTCTGCACTGATTTAAGTCAGTTGAGTTGTGACTTTACGAGTGCAGCTAGGTAGAATTTGTTTAAAAAATAACCAACTTCACACAAGTATCGGATCGTGGGCTCCGTTGTGTTTTAAGACCTTAAGTGAGAACACCAGCCCATGGCAGAATATTGAAGTCACATTAAAGAATTACACAATGTCCTTTTTCTTTCGCTGGTTCTGCTGTAACTGAATTGTCTGCCTGTTTACCAGGATTAGATGCATCTGATGACTCATTAACTGCTTCAGTTTGTTTGGCAGCTGCTACAGTCTCACTTCTTTGCTCAATTTCTGCTGTTACAGTCTCTTTCTCCTCACATACAGCGGGGGTTGCAGTTCTGATTGATATTTCATTATTTTCTTCTACATTCTCCATTTGAGGAGACTTGTCGCAGGAGGCCTTGGCCGTCTCCTCTCCGTCTCCTTCATCAGCAGTCTCTGCTGGTGATGCCGTCTCTTTCTCTTCCTCCTTCTGCTCCTTTGCGGCAGCCTCCTCGTTTTCCTGGGTAACCAGATCGACCGGAGTCAGAGGCGTTATGTCCAGACATGACTTGGGAGATGATGTAGCTTTTCTTCTGGGTGGGGCAACTGGTTTTGGCACTTCCAAGTCTTGTTTCCACATTTCCCGATTGGTACGTACGTTGACGTCTTCCTTCTCCGGAGCCATTGGATGATCATCTGCACTTCCCCAGTCAGGCTCATCCAAGGGAAACTCTGGGTTTGGGACACTAAGTGGCTCTGCAGGGATTTTTGCATCCGTTTCTACGATGGTAACCTTTTTGTTTGAATGCGATTTACTTTTCGTGACTGGTGGTGTTTCATCCTCTGGTTGTGTTCGAGTGAAAGGATCAATGTCGCATGGAGAAGAGTTGGCGCTCGACCTGAAAAAGTCTGTGATTTCCTCCTCGGAGTTTGGCACTTCACTTTTATCAGGCTTAGGAAGGAAATCACTCGATTCATACAATTCTTGTGACATAACCCGAGGTCCCTCCTTTGGGTGTTTTTCAATGTTGTCTGTTGCTTCCCCTTCCACTACTGGAGTCTCATCTATCAGGCTGTATTTCTCCAGGTAGCCTCTGGCCTCCCGGTCTGAATGCCTGCTGTGAAAGGATTTCTCAGAGGACAGACTTTCCGTATCCTCCTCTTTTTTTCTACTGCCAATGGCCTCCTCGTACAGGTCAGTGTAAAGGAAGGCCATGGCTTTTGGCTCCTCAAGCAAAATGGGGTCGATAATTTTGGGGGGTCCGTCTGGAAGAAAGATCGGTGTCAGGATCTCCTCTTGGCTCCCAAATAATGTTGATCCGCTGGGTTTTGAGGGGAGCCGAGGGACATTTGCCACTCCACTTCCATCGGCTGTGTCACTTTTTGCAGTATAGATGTCCATGCCCCCGTAGAAGACCTCATCCAGAAGCTCACTGGTGATTTCCTCGAGACTGATGGTGTCTGACTTTTCGTTATTCTCAGATGTTGGCATGGCGTTGTCCGTAAACTGGGTGGGTTTCTCAGCATCCTGGCTCCCAGTGGCAGCCTCAGCCTCGGGCTCCTCGTGCTGCTCTGTGATGACAGCAGGGCTTCCTGGAGCCTGGGCATCATTCAGATTGAAGGCCTCAAAGTAGTCCACATTGCTAGCTGCTCCCCTCACAGGAGGTCTGGCCACTGGAGCTCCTGGTGGATCCATGACATATTGGCCTACCATGGAAGGTTCCGCTGGAGGGTCTGATGAAGGCACCTGCTCCTCAAAGTCGAACGCATTGTCATGAATCTCCAATGTGGCTTTTGGAACCGGGGTCTCCTCCAGATAAGACAGGTTGTCCACCATGTCTTTGCTCTCCTCCTCATCCACAGTTGCCACTTTCGGAGGAACAACAATGTTGAGGATTTCCGAGCCTTCAGAGACCAAGCGGAATAGCCTTTGCTCTTTATCCTCTAGAGGATCCGCTGGGACTTCGCTGTCCTCGTCATCTTCGCTTTTCACATTTGGTTGGGAAAAACCTACTAATTCCGGCCTTCCTGATCCAGTGCCACAGCTTTCCATAAGTACCTCTCGTTGCCTCTCCACTTTGCTCTTCTGACTCTCTTTAGCCCTCTTTCGCCTTGACATCAGCTCGTCGTCCATTACAAAGATGATCTTTCCAGCGGGATGAGACCCGGGTGTAGTGGGTCGTCCAGCAATTGGAGAGCTCAAGTCTCTGCTGATGTTCCCAGCTTCAGATGCCCATGGTGTGTTGCAGCGACTGGGGGTTGTCTCCCATGCAATACCGCTGTCCTCGCCTTGCATAGTTACCATGGAGAAGGCAGAGTCCATCATCAGGCACTGCATCTTAGGCCGGACATTCTCATCATGGACAACTTCCCGTAAGCTGAAGGGCAGAATTACATATAAACAATTTAACAGAGAAAAAAAAAGTGCATAATAGTTTACATGTAGAAAAAATATTAACACAAAAACATAATAGAAAGACACAGGAAAGTTGGGCTGATTGCTCTTGTTGCCCTTTTCTCCCTGTTAGTTTTCAAAGAAGGAACTATAAATGTCTGAAAAAATGTAATGATTTATGGCCATAAAATAGTTGACCAAATACAGTATACATTTAAAAAAAAAACAAAAAAAAAAGCTACGCCAGTCTTAGGATATCAGACTTTCTTTATGATTTTGTGAAGCTGTGAAGAGGAAGAAAATATATATTACTGATATCACCTCCACCAACGAAGATATGCTTTCACTTGTTGGTTTATCTTACGCAACAGCTAGTAGGAGCGTGGCCAAGGGAGAACCCATTACATTTTCTGGGCTCAACATTTGCAAAGTATTTCTCTCTTTATTTTCAGATTCACAACCTTGGCACACTAAGAGTGTATATGACCATTCACATTCAGCCAAACACGTTTATAATTACACTATATATCTTATCAATTGACTTTGGCAGATCGGAGTTGATCTGAATTTTACCAATTGTAATGTAACTTGTTATAATGGACTGAATTAGAGTTAGAGATTTGCCAAACATGACTGACTGGATTTTCTTTGTATTTACAAAGAAAATGACAAGCCTTGACAGTAATGTCCCTACATGAGTGACTTGTACCTGTTTCGAAGGGTCTCCACTTCATCACTGACATTGAGACTTTGCTCAGTGACATCCTCCGGTGTCAAAACATGCATCTCACTGTCAACATCAGATCGAGTGAAATCTTCCATCAAAGTATCCATTGTTGAAGTATCGTGATGATTTGCTTCAGCCCCTCACCACAACCCAGCGCCACTCTGTTGATCGCATTCTAAGCAAGCGTGCTTGAGTTTTCATGCTCAGCGTTATCTTGAAATAGAAAGCCAGTCTTCCTGTGTTTCATCTGAAGCATTTGCAACATGTCGGGAGGTTAGCTTGTCATCTGTTGACTCTGGCCTAACCCTTGATTTTGTTCTCTGCAAAATACTGGGTTTGCGTGTAAATCTGCTGCAGTGTAGGACTCATGCGAACTGTAGAAAATGCTGCAGCATGAAAGTTAATGTCGGGGCTGTATTTCTTTTCAGGTCTAAATATAATTTGTGCTGGTAGCCTGTATCCAGTGTCATGAGTCTGTTGGTAAGTCTGCCATGGACCCATAAGAATGCTGAAAGGGAATAGTTTTGGTCTGTGGTTGTGTACAACGTACCAGAACTCAAAAATAACCTACAATGTTGACTTTGAACTTCTTAGGATAAAATGGGTTGACAATTTGACTGGACTATTTTTCTTATCCTGATTATCTCAATAAAATAAGTTATACAAAAGATATACTGGGTGGGTGTAGTTCTTCAGTACTCTTCTCCAGAAGAAAAACCAGTACATTGTTCTGTTCATTAAAAATCTTCTGCTCACTGATAGCCCCTCTATAAAAATGTAAATCTGGTATCTGTTAACATCTGTCTTGCAGTGTGTGACAGGGACACTACATAGTTTTCCTAAGTCAATAACAGACTGTATCTGGGCAAAAGTCCTCATGTGTAAACAAGTCTGGTATAACCACATGTCAAGTGTCCTGGGGAGTTGACAATTTTACTGTCTTTAAATATATGCAGGCCCTTTCACACACATACTCCAGAGACACCCACATACCGCACAGATTCTGTGTTTTGTGTTGCCGTGCTTTGCTGTTGAGAGTGCTGAAAACATGCAGTAGTGACTTAGATATTTTGTAAGGCTTTCCACGGGGCAGGCCACCAAGCTAATGTCTCGGTTTAACAAAACTCTGTCAGAGGGAAAATTATCACACTAGTATTTCTGCTGTAGAGTTTTGATAAATTCAATGGAAATAGCAATATAACTGTATGCATTCCGAAATTATTTCTTGACAAGTTTAAATAGAATTTCTAAGACGTGGTGACTCACTATTTATCATTTAAAAGACTTTAAAAATGCTTAGTTTGACCACTGAGTCAAACGTGGTTTTTGGACACTTAGGCCCAGTTTTCCATTTCCAGGGCTCCTCCATTTTACTTTTCATGGTTGTAAACCTGAAAGCCTTTGCTGTTGGCTTTTGTGCCAAACAGCCGCTTCAACTTCATTTCTTCCTCGTGGAGTAAGCAAGTTGTGTCAGTAAGTGTCCAGAAGATGGCAACCATCGCTTAAACATCACCTGCTCCCGAGTGTCCTATAACTGGAGCCAACAATGAACATCTGAATCCATGACTGATGTCAATGAATGGTAATGACATATTTCTTAACAATTAAATAAAAATGCGCTTAAACACTAGACTGATGTTGGCGACGCACTTTCAGACCCGCAATTTTCACATTCTACCCTCTTAATGATTTAAAAGCAGCCCGCCAGTGAAGGAGACGCTTTATTGCCAATTACGTCGAATTTTAACCGGGAACGTGATGACGTAGTTGCTCTAATACTTGCAGCGGGCGGCGGAGGACGGAGCAGATAACGGAGATGAGGGCAGACGGGGCGCAGACGGGAGGATGAACCGGCTCACGGACCACAATCACCTTCACATCTCCGACTCAATGACACTCCGCCGTGAGAGGTGAAATACTGACCCCCAAAAAATCCCGCGTCTTTCACCCACTTTTTCCCCCTCATTTTTTTTCGGTCATCGACGTCGCCGGAGCTGAGCCGCTGTAATCTGTGGACGACGTGATGATAAAACCCGGAGGATGCGCCCACCGTCCCCCGGTGCTCCCCCCCCGACACGGCGGAGACGAGGCTGCCGCTCGACGGGCGTCTGTCAGCATCACCGGGCGGCTGTAGAGGAGAGAAAAAAATACAAAAAAAACAACAACTCTCGGACGGGATTTAAATGACGCGGCGGAGCGACGAGTGAAGAAAAAGCCCGGCGACAAAGTGGGATTCGTGAACACTCGGTTGTGAAGTGAAGGGGTGCGAGTTTGGTTCCGTAGAGGACCCGTCGTTACGTTTACCGTGGTTTTTTTCTGCACTCCCGCCGGTCAAATTTCACCTAACACACACACACACACACACACCAGCAGCAGCAGTCAGCGTAAGCTAGCAACGAATGGGTCCTGCTAGCTTATTTACGCGCCTTTTAACCCGCGGCGCGAGACCAATCTTGTCTCGCGCCAACGGTTTTTTACTACGCATTTGAAAAAAAATAAAAAAAAATAACGACTTTTCAAGCTTGATTTTGAGTGACAGCGACGTCCGCTGCCCTGCGAGTACTTCAACGGTCCGGTTTAACAGCGCCGTTGCCGCCGTTGCCGCCACTCGGGTCATCATGCGTGTGTCGACACGTTCGCTCGCATGAAAGCGGCAAACATTCCGCCAACGTGCACCCAAGGGCGTAACAGCGGCGTCAGGCCATGTCGGACTGAGAGCACAGCGGCGGCGACCGGAGCGGCTTTAGCGGGAGAGAGGATCAAGAGCTGAAGGAGACCGAGGAGGAGGAGGAGGAGAGGGAGAGGGAGGAGAGGGGGGGTGGGGGTGGGGGGGGGAGACCTCCAGCCTGTTCACACCGCCCTCAAGAGACCCCAACACGGCAGCGATTCGACTCAACCAAGCAGACACAATCCAGCAAAAATGGGGTATGTATCTTGTCTGGACTGCTTTTGTGTTTGTTTGGGGTTTTTTTTTTTGGAAAGCTGTGCAACCCCCCCCAAAAAACATCAGCTAGCTAGCCAGCTGTGGCTAACTGCTCGAAGTAGACACTCCTGTCATCCCCCCCCCCAACACTGAATCAAATGTTCGGCAAAGTGGAGCAGATGTGTCACGGTGAAGCTGCTGCGGTCACAGGAGCCCCGGAGAAGGTCGGTCAGCGCTGGTGGACTGATGACAGGGAAGTTAAGTGGAGAGAAAGCAGGGAATGTGTGAGATCAGTGTGATTCCAAGGATTTTTTTTTCTCTCCTCCCCTCCCAAGTGTTGTTTTTCCCAGACATTTTTAAGCAGATGTCCATCGGAGCTTCCCGAGCAAATCCTCCATGATGAAAATGGTTTTGTGTTATTTCAAATCGACAGTATCTTCATCAGCTTGCTTGCTTATCCACGCCAGCCCCTCTGATGGTTTCTCCTTCACCTACGTGTTGTGATGGATCAAATGACATCCAGGGTTAAAGGGTCACCTGACAGTCACATCACCGCTACTTTGAAGTGCAGGTATTCGCACATTATATGTAATGAGCAGTTAAGATATAAGATTGAGAATATACACCGATGTTTTTTCTTGCTTGGAACGCGCATAGAGAAAAGAAGCACTCATTGCGTTCTGCGTCGCTAAAAACCAACAGCTTCACCTACAAGTTTGACTCGTGTGCAAAAAATCCGACTGTTCATGTGTATATTTTGTCTTCACTGTTTACACGCTATGCTGTTGTTGGACCGTCAGACTATTCCACAACGCAGACACAGACACTGCATTATTGTCGACATGCAGCCTGGGCACAAAGTGGGAGGTTGACAATATTCCCACAAGTGTCAATCTTAAGCAACATCTGCTTGCAGTCTCCACAAAGAGTCGGGTGTTACGTGCGGTGGGGAAATTCAACATTGAACATCAGGGTGTCACTCTAAAAAGTAGGTCAAGCGTCTGAAATGAATTACCAAAAAATGTTTGCTTCCCCTCCACCTTGCCGTGCTGTAGGTGGCTACACAGCTCACCCGTGTCAGAAACGCATCAGTTTTCAGAGCAGTGTCACGAGCGACTGCCACTGCCAGAAGGTTCTATTAGAGAATGCTTGTGTGTTATATTTTGCCTATATCTGATTTGCACGTGCACCACATTACCAACAGGAGAGAAATGATGTGTGGCAAAATACTTAAAATGAGGTTTGAGATGATAGCGAGTTGTATAGTGTGGATGAAGACGTGACAGGCATCCTATTACAAATCAGTTTCGGTTACAAGGTGTTAGGGTAAAATGTTTTTATAATGTTGCTTTAAGAAGAGGAACATCTTTATTTTGTGCTGCCAGAGATAAAAACTCAATCTCTCCCAGACAGCGACGTTGGCCGCACGCGCCGGTTCTAATGCATGAAGCTGAACCTGTGTATGTATGGTGATTCTCCTGATCAAGAGCGACCTAGTTCTTACTCCCGATGAAAACAGATGATGTAGCATGTGATTGGTATGTTGTCATATTGTAGTTGAGGGGGCTGCGGGGGGGTGAACTGCTTACCTCCCCCGTGCGAAGCACATCCTCTAATTCTCAAGGCCAGCGGTTTTAATCCAGTCACAAATCAATTCCTTAGACATGGAAAAGAGAGCAGGTTCCATGTGTGAATTTAGCCCGTCGGCCAGAAAGCCGGCGTTCAGCTGCTCCAACATGTTCCGGAGCTTCTGTTCCTGTATAATGGATGACTGTAAACAAGCTGTCCTCTTCAAACCTGGCACTTGAAAAGAAAACTGCGTCAAGGGCTAAACATTGGCGGAGTTTCTCACTTTTTCTGGTCAGTGGAGTGGTGTTTTTGCTGGAAACAGAAGGCGTTGTTCTGAGGGGACAACAAGAGTAGAGCCACTGTGAGGAGCCACTGGTGTTTAGTTTACACATCACATGGACGACGGAACCGTCAAGTGGTGAAGTTAAATCGACACCTGGGACTTTCAGGGCTCAACATTAAAGGTTGTCTGCAAATAAAAATTCACATCAGACTCTTCTAGGCAGTAATAAATGAGATGAGTTGGCTCTGGTTGCTGTTTCTCCTTCGTTCTCTCAGTGGGACGACGTTTCCCTTGGAGGTCAAACAAAAGTGATGGCACATTCTGACTCCCACTTTGAGAAATTGGAAGTAAGAATATTGAAAGTGAGGCTGACATCAAGTGCACATCTTTGCATGCAGGCACCCTTCCCACCCCCCAGCTCTCTGCCAGTGAAAGTCCTGGCTGTGTGTGTGGCATATGGGTGAGTTTAAACGGGAAGGTTCTGCTTGGCCAAGGCCTGCTGCCTCCCCCTGCGAGTGGGTTAACTGATAGGGACACTAGGATCGGATTGGGCGAGAGAGCATGTGGAGAGCTGAGGGAGAGATACAGACGGAGGATGCTCACAGCTCATGACCGTCCCTGAGTCACATGGCTGTTGCCATGACGACACAGCAGCTAAGTTAGTAATGCAGGGATATTTTCCCCGTGCCAAGCCGGCACAGACTGACAGCAGAGTGTTTGTTCAGCACTGTAGCATTTTTTTTTCAGTCACATTATTTGACATTGAATTTTCACTTTTCCTTCTTTTCAAATACTTAATTCATTTTTATTTTAGGACTGCAAAGCTTAGAACAATGACAATGTTTAGGAAAAGTAAAGATATACAATCTTTTAAGCAAACAAAGAATATTTGTGAACGTGGGTTTTGAGAAGCCTCAATTTTTATTGTGTCTCTGAATTGAATTGCTGAGTACTCGGGTATCATAATGGTGCAATAAGAAAGTTTGAACATTCTGATGAAAACCCAAATGTTCCAAGAGCAGTGCTCAGGAAAAATGTGCGACATCACGCTGTACGAGGTTAGAGACGAACTTGGCGCAATTTTCCTTGTTGGCGAGGGACGTACACTACACATCTTTGTATGTGTGTGTATGCAAAACACGGCTGTCTGCGTGTCCTCTGTTTTCATGAGTGTATCTGCTTATTGTTAGAGGAGAACTGCTGATTTGATAACATCTGCGGTCAGATTCCTCTGTCAAAGCGTGTGTCATTGAGACCTGAATGCCACAGTGTGTTCCATTGTGGAAAAGGGATTATGGACTAACAATCGCCAAATGCTCTCATGGAGACACACACTACACGGGCAGATTTTGATCCCTGCCGCGCTGTCAAACTAATGACACCCGGAAATATGAAATGACTCGCTACCGTTTGGTCAGGGCACCCCATGTCACTGGTTATCAGCGGTGGGCAGGCAATGAGCCAGATAGTGGTGCTGCTGGAACAAAGGTGGGTGTTCAAATAAGATCTGGATTAAAAAAAAACAATACTAACCACATCAAACACCTATAATATAAATGTGTTTGCTAGTGTGTTTTGGGCTTTATCACATCAATGCTAGGGAAATCACAGTAAATTTATTGATGCAGCATGGGGCAGGTGCACTGTCCATGAGCAGGTGGCTGGATATATGGAGAGGAACATCT
>CAESWR010000092.1:277714-292399 GCA_903171835.1 Mullus surmuletus | reverse complement strand
CACAGGAGTTTTTCTGGTATAAAATTTTTTTTTTTTTTTCAAGTTGCGCCGAGGTTCAGTTCTCCCAGTCGGTGCAGGGGAGACCCTCGTCCTCCGACTCGGACTCGGGCGACGCCTCCTTGATCCGGCGCAGCGCCTCGTGGATGCTGCGCGTCAGGGCGTCGGCCGAGTGCAGGAAGCTCTTGGCGTGGCGCTGCTGCTCGGGTCGGGTCCGGACCTTCCGGAGCCGCACGCCCTGCCGGATCTGGGCCAGGATGTTGTTGCTGTCGTCGTCCGGGTCGGGCGCCAGCACGCGGAGCTCCGCCTTCCGCAGGTGGAAGCTGCCGCGCTTGAGGGAGGCCAGAACCTCGTCCATGGGGGAGCTCGCTGTGGGGGGGGGATTATTGTTATTATTATCAAGTTCCTGTATCTTGTGATGTAGCATCATTGTGAATCAAGAATAGCTGAATGCATGAGCTTATGAACAGTATCTTTATATTTCACTTCCACGTGAATTGATACTTTATATAAATATGCCATCAGCGGGGATTCATACAGTCTCGTTCGCCCCCTAATAGTTGGCTGATTGTAAGTCGAGGAAGTGCTTAGAGCCGTGGGTGGAGCACGCATTTCAAACGTCAATATCGGGGACGATCATGCGCATTTAATGGTGGCGGCAAAATATTGTGATTTCGATTAAATTCGATTAATTGTGCAGCCCTTCCCGATACTTCTTCACTTCCAATACAATACCGATACTGCAGTCTTGAGTATTGGTCGATATCGATCGAATAGGTAGGTATGAGAAAAACGGACCCATTTATTATTAACCAATGGGTTCATTCATTTGTAAACATAAGAATATTCTATAAAATGTTAAAGTAAATAAATAATAAATTAGAAGACCCTGAAAATAAAAACGAAAAATTCTATTTTTAAAGTTCAAAATAACTACTAGTTATAGAATAAAGAAAAAATAAATTAGATGTAGAAGTGCTGGAGCAAAGTCTGGAACGGACTGCTTGTATCCGAGTGTTTATATCGGAGATTTAGGCTGATACAATCCAATACTTTTTTTTTTTGCTGATATCGGACCGATATCCGACAGCCATGTCTGATCGGGACCCCCACACCACTTTTTCTCACCTCTTCTCCACTGCGACGAGTCGAGTGACGACGTCTTCCTCAGCTTCTTCCTCGCCGTCAGCAGCTGGCTGCTGTCAAAGAAGCGCGGGGAGAACGGCGCCAGCGGCAGCGAGGCGGGTTCGGACTCGCACCGCAGCGGTGCCGGCAGCACCAGGCCGTCGGCGGGTTCCGCCCCCTCATTGGCGACGGGGGGTGGCGGAGGAGGCGGGGGAGGAGGAGGGGGCGGAGGAGGAGGAGGGGGAGGCGGCGGCGGACCCAGAGACGGCGCCGACGGGGAAACCGGCAGGGGGGGCAGCGAGTGGAAGGCAGGGGAGGGGTCCGGGCTTCCCAGCTGGACGGGGGGCAGAGACTCGCAGGCGTCCGGCGGCGGCAGGGCGGAGATGCAGTCAGTCTGGACGCCGGCCGCCTGCATGCTGCGCTGCTGAGGCCCCGCCCTCCGCCGGGGGGCCGCCTGACCCAGCCTCATCCGGCTGGACTTCAGAGTCACCTGTCCTGGGTAACGCTGAGGAGAGTCGGAGAGCGTGAGTCACACACACTCACACACACACACACACTAATACATCAGCTGGTCTCTATATCAGGAATATTTGGCTTTTATGCTTTTATTTGACTTCTTTAAAAAAATAAATACTTGGTTTATACTTGTACTGCACAAACTGGAGGGATAAATGTGTTTGTGACGATTAATTTCCAAATCCTGTGTTATTTTCAAAGACTAATGATTTTTTTCTGACATTTGGAGAAAAAAAAATTATCAATAAGCTGATTTTGTGTCCGCATCGCCTGTAGAAACACCCGTGTTGGTCGACACCCACTGGGACCCCCGGCCGGCGCCCACCTGATTGAGGCTGCGGAGTCGGTCCAGCGTTCTCTGCCTCTCCTGACTCACTCTGGCGTTCCTCTTGGCTTCGTCCTCCTCGACTTCTTCAACCTTCACAGCAAACAGCCGGAGCAGATTCAGACGTCAGCAACACAGAGATATAGAAGAAGAAGAAGAAGAAGAAAAAGAAAGGAACAGGAACAACGATAATAAATAATAAAAATAAAGAGCGGCGAACCTGCAGAGAGCAGCCGTCGGCCTGCTGGCGCATCTTCTGCTTGTGATTGACGATGCAGATTTCCTGTCAGCACAAAGGACAAGATGATGAAGCCCCTTCAAGGCGGCAAACAAGCCCCGCCCCCCTCTGACTCACTCACCTTCTTGTTTTTGAGGTAGACCTTCTTGGCGGTGATGCGACCTCGGCGCGCCTCCAGCTGCCGCGTCCTCTGCTGCAGCACGCTTAGCTCTTCATCTCGGACGGGGGAGGGCGGGCTTGCGGGGTCTTCCTCGCCCCTCATGGCGTCGGGGCTCTCGAAGGCGTCGTAGTAGACCACCTCGTCCTGCCGCTCTGCAAGGTCGGGAACACAGAGTCCGTGGTTTGAGTGCAGAAGTGTCAAACTGCTAAATGGACTAAAGGTCACTGACCCCCCACCCGAATCCTCCCCCCTCCCCCTCCCCACATCCATATTCCTCTTAAATCAAAAGCTGTATATGTTCTAAACAACAGCGGTGCTTTTCTTTTGAAGATTTTAACCATCAACCTGATGTGATTCTCCGTGTCGAATAAATAAATCTGTTAGAAAATGAGAAAGATGAGTCGTCCCGTGCGCTCCGGCTTCACTCACCGGTGATCTGCCGACGGAGGCTCTGCAGCTGCGCCGTCAGCAGCAGCTCCTCGCAGCGCAGCACCTCAGCCTGGATGTCGTACAGCTGCAGCTGCAGCTCGTAGTAGAGCGCCTCCAGCTGGTCCAGCTGCAGCATGGCGTCCTCGCCGCCCTGCAGACTCTGCATCTGGAACAGCCGAGCACAGGCGGGCGTCAGCGGGCAGAGATGGAGACAATAAAACAAACGGACGGCAGACTCTGTAATGCGCCTCTCTGCTCGTCGGGTTCTTGCATATCAGTGAGGCCGTGTCCAAAATGGCCCGCTAACCCCTAACGTAGAGCCCGATGTAGGGGCTACGCCATTTTGGAGTGGGGTCCGAAACCTCAGTGATCAAAGTCAATGCCTTAGATAAGCCACTTAAAGTTTCCCATAAAAAAAATTCAAGAAACGGTCCTACACAAGGATAAATACCTATTGGAAATACTTTTGGCGAGTGAGGGAAGGCTATAACCAGAAAATTGTTGCAACTAGGTCCTCCAAGAGTGGATCAGTCGTGGGGTTCGTTAAAGAAATTTACTGTATGGAGAGACTTAGTTTTGTTTCAAGACTTCAGTTAGAGAAATATATTCAACGCTGGGAAAAATGGATTGTGTTTGCACCTTGAACGACATGACATTATACCATGATGTGTGTGTGTGAAAGAATATTTTGTTCTTAACTGTACACCCAAGATGATCTGTTAATAAAAAAAAATCCCTTAAAGTATCGCAAAAAGTAGTGACCATCCGAAGGTGCCATCATGCATTGCGTCGTCAGCAGCACCGTCAAAGAAGAAGAGGAAAAGTGATGGAGGGACAGGGCAGTTTGCACACGGAGGCTGGGAATTTGTTTATAAAATCCTCCCGTTTTAGTAATGTGGACGACAGCAGTGACGTCACTTAAAGCACGTAAATCGATAACTTGTCCGAAACCTGCTGTGGTGGGCGTGTTTTTACCTCCAAGGCTAAAATGACACACCGCTTTCATTCACTCCTTGCGGTGCTTCCTGTAAGCTCAATGTGTGTGTGTGGGAGAGGCGCAACATGACAGATGCCAAGTGCTAACCTCAACAAACTCGGCCTGTTTGTGAAGCAATGCGCCATCAACAGAAAGTACGGTAAACATTCTCCCCCTCTGATGTTTGTGTATGTGTGACTGATTCCTCCAGCTTCGGCTCAAGATGAACACGGAGGATTTTTTTTGTCTTTCTATTTTTTTGGGGAAGTTCTATCACACACTCCGCCAGCCCCTGGAACGATGAGTAAGACCCAGAGCGGAGGGATGTACATAGGTTGCACTTTCCCTGGATTCTCCCGAAAGCAAAGCGAGCTCTGCCGTCACTTCCACGCCGGTGCAGCAGGATGCCGTTCCCTCCATCACAGGATTCCTGAGCCATGAGGTCACTTTTTTTAAAGCAGCAGCCATTATCTCACTTCCCTCCCCCCCCCCCCCACCTTCTCTTGACTCTTTTGAGCTTTTTCACAACAAACATCTTAGTCAGCGTCAGTGAAGCATGTTTTTCAAATTTTCATATGTGTCATACCTCCTCCTTCAGGCCGTGCTTCCTCTGTTCCAGGCAGATTTCCTTGGCTCTCATCAGCTGCAGCGTTTCTTTGGAGACAGCGTACTGCAGCCGCTCCATGCGCTCCACAGCGGCGGCCCACGCCGACTTGCCAAACTTCCTCTGGTCGGCGCGCATTCGCTCGTACAGCGCTGCGGCGGTCAGAGGCAGAAGAGCAGTTATTAGAAAAGCTTTTGTTGACCGCTTGTTCGCCGGCTTCAAAGATAGATGGAATGTCGGCTGCACTTTGACTCGAGAGAGAGTTCGAAAACAAACGCTGGTTCAAAGGTGGCAGGGGAGACTCCATAATGAGGGGAAATACGTTGCTGTGTTTACCTTTCTGCGCCCGATTGGTGGTCTCAAAGAACTTGACGGTCAGGTCCTGGATGGACAGCACAGCGGCGTGGGCCTTCCTCTGCCACTCCTCGTCCTCCCGCCTCAGGCTCTCCAGGCGCCGCGGGCCCAGACGCTCCGTCTCCAGCGAGATCTGACGGGGGCGAGCAGAGCAAGACGCGTGAGTTCGGAGGCCGCGCCAGGTGTCGGTGAGGTGGCAGCGCAGTACCGGCGGGTAGCAGCAGGTGGTGGCGCCGAGCGGGGCCGGAGCAAAAGGCATGTGTGTGCATGTTTATGTTTGGAGTGACACTAACCCAGTGTCCTACTGGGCGGCTGGAACAATAAATAAAGTCAGGAATTACAGGGAGGGAAAAAAAGTCAAAACATTAAAATGCTCTTTGTTAGAAAAGCACACAAGTTTCCCCCGCCTCGTGTCTGGCCATGTGAAAAGAGTCTGGGGGAGAAAGGGAAAAAAAGAGCGGCCACGTGGAGTCCTGCCCTGGGTGTTGACTTGAGAACGTCACCCCCCCACCCCCCCCTCACCCACACACACACTTCCCCCCTCCTCAAGAAAAGTGTGAGGAACAAAATGTACACAGACGTTTAGACAGAGTGTGTGTGTGGGGCCCCAACACACTCGCGCATATTAATATCTCAATGTAAAACACATGTGTATATATGTGTGTGTGTGTGTGTGCGTGTGTGTGTAGGTGCTCAAAAATAAACAGCGCCACAGTAATCAGCAGCAAACCTCAAAGGCCTCCAGTTATGTTAGCCATGCTTTGTGTTTTCTGAGTGTGTGTGTATGTGTGTGTGTGTGCGTGTGTTAAAGAGGGAGAGGGAGAGAGACTGCACGTGAGGAACAAGAACAGGGAGGGGTTTTGGGGTGAAACGAGGAGCAAACAGGGGAGGGGAGATTACGTCAGTCTGCAAAGAGAGTCTGACAGAAAATGTAAAAAAAAAAAAAAAAAAAAACTCAACCTTGCAATAAGGAAGGAAAAGACGAAAAAAAAAAAAGTAGAGCTTTGACTCGGGCTCGTCTTCACTGTGATCTCATTGTTCAGAGACGACTCGACTCAGAATCCTCTGCTCATCCGACGCAGCCACCATCGTCGTCTCTGTCAGACTGGTTTTATGCAAAACAGAAACGTCCAAACGTGAATCTCGTTTTGACTGCAAGGATTGAGCTTGTTCAAACACAACAAGGCAGCAGAAATGATGGATTGATTGATTGATTGAAACCTGCAACTACAGCCTACTCTACTTTTTTTCCCCTTCAACATATTCAAAATGGACATCCAGAGGTCACAGTGAGGAGAAGGGTGTGTGTGTGTGTGTGTGTGTGCCACAGACGCAGTAAAAGATGACAGCAGGGTTTGTTGTTCTGAGAAGGAGCAATGTGGAGCTCCTCTGCAAACAGGCAAAGTCACATATTTTGAGCTCGGAGTGAACGCTCCGTCGGTCAGAGTCAAACGAAGACGACAGTCTCAAGGGGGGCATCGCTTCTGATCCGTCCGTTCTGTCGCTAATCTGTAACCGACTCGGTTCCCCACCTCACGCCATCGCGCTTCCCTCGTTCCATCAGAGGGCCCAAGGGGTTCGCCTAAAAGTTGACTTGAAGACAATTGGACCCCGTACTGTCTTTTTTGCCCCCGGTGGCCGGACTGTGAGCCAGTGACAATGTTTACATGCAGCCAATATTCAGGTTAAGGTACATTTTTGTGGATCTGGCTATCCCGCTACTTTTGGCGTGGTGTTGCTCTTGTGTTTGGCCATGTTTACCAGTTTTCCTGCACTCAAAAGATCAAGACTCCTTGCCAATAGAACATGCACAGAACACAAAGTCATGCTCTGATATCCTGAGCGGCGTAAACATGATCGAATATTCGGATTAGAAAAGGAGGAACCCAGGGGGGACATGTGGGTTTTTAAGAACCAGTTCAATCAGTTTATTGGTGCTTACACAGCTGCGAACAACCTGGTTATTGCTCCTTCTGCATATTGTGTATGATGTAACCATAGCAACAACCATATGCTAAAGCCAAAGCTAGCAAAATGTTAGCAAGATGGCTAATGCTCGCTCACGCTCCCTCACTTGCCCACAACTTGTTGAATGCGGGCTGGAGACCCCTTAACGTTTACCAAATGCGTCCCTTCTTGTCGATTGTATTCCATTTTCTAAAATGTTTTTCTCTTCTTTTTGACTATTTGTTCTGCTAACGTTGACAATTAACACTTTGAATCCTGAATCAGGTGTAAACGCGTCCGGTTTTCCCAAGCGTTTACACCTGTACCTTCATGCGGTGAGGCGCTACCTGATCCCAAGGAACACACTTTAGCTCCGGGTGTACTGGGGGTCACATGGTCAAGTATCCAGTGTATGATAACACCGCCACACTTGAAATGCGCAACAGCTTCGACAGCCCGGTGAGGTAACCTGACCTCGTGCTTTGTTAAGGCCTCCGTCAGCAAACGCTGGGTGTCCTTTGACACGTCTGTCACGGACCAAACTCATCAGAAGGAGACCGGGGGGCGGGGGCTTTACACCTCTGCTTAACAGCTGCTGCTGACAATCCACAGACCACACTGTTGGATTCAATGGAAATAGAATTGAGGCTGACTCGAGCTGTCGGATGCCGAGATGACGCCAGCGACGCAGACATGATGGCTCTTATCTTATTTGGTTAAAATAACCTTGTGTGTGTGTGTGTGTGTGTGTGTGTGCATATCACATTGGGAGATACAAAGTTGTGTTTACCGAGCTGGAGGAGGAGATACCTCTGTCATCCATTTAGATTTTAGGATGACAGCCAAAAAGAAGCCAAAAAAAGAAGATATACTGTCAGGTTTTGGCATGACAGCTTGAACCAAACATCTAATTTGAAACATGCTGGATGTTCTTTCATCACCGCGAGTATTTTGAGTCACAATCACCATCCAGCCGATCGCGACACTTCCTAAAACATAAAAATATGAATTCACCCACCAGTCAAGATAGTCAGTCTACACCTGGCTGAGAAGATTTTGTTGGAAAAGTGTTTTGTTCTTCTTGTCAGTGTTGCTGAGGAAATCACCAATCCCCCCCGCCCCTCCACCCGTCATTTGGGAGAACAAGACACTGGTGAATTCAAGTGGCGGCTTATCAGCTGTGCGTCACGCTGCACATCTGGAAAACGTCTTGCCTTTCCTTTCACTCATGAAAGCAGACCAAGTCGACCACATCCTCCTCCCATTTGTACACATGGTTAGGAGACGTCTGGACCGCGCCTGGGTGTGCTTCATCTACTTAAAAAAAAGACTTATCTAGAGCCTTAAATGTTACGAAAAAAACGCAAAAAATGTGGACACTGACATAAGGGCTGTTCAATGGTTATCAAATTGCATATTTTGCTGTATATTTCAGAGTTGGCCTCACAGCTGTGGCTAAACACAGCACATGTTGTGGAACGCCGCATCGACGAGGTCGGCCAGCTTCAGTGTGACGTCAATTGTCGCCACGTACGTAACTCCGCCCACATGAGACGGCAACCAGAGCCGCGAATGTCCAAAATGGAGACGCTGCAGGGAGGCAGCATCTCTAATTCATGGCCGCCCTCTGACCTCCCCGGCAACACGACACCCACACTGAAACCCCTTTGACACGCAATAGGGCCGTCCCACAATGCACCATTCACCAAACACCCTCGACACCCATTGTCGCCGACTCATTCATACGCTCGCCGGTCCATCTGCCGCATCACCGACGGGGCTCAGCTGCGCTCTCTGTGGGTCCGAGGACCTAATGATGCGGCGACCAAAGCCTCTGAGCACAACCGCTGCTCCATAACTCTGAACTCTTGACCGCTTAAACCCTCTTAATGTTGCCCTCTTAAGAGATCCCATGTTTTTGTGCGACAAGCTTGAGCTTCGTCTCTGGGTAATTAAATGAGTTCGCTTGTCGTCTGATGCGCCGTGGCACCCCCACCAGTGTTTGGTGTGCATTCACACTTGCTATAACTCGAGAAGGCAACCGATACCCAGTTCCGCTCAGCCTCAACACCAACTCAGACGCAAATTGCGGTATCCTGTATCCCGATCCCGGAGTCCCCGTCTTCCCTCCCTCCCCCCATCCGAAAAAGCAAGAATCTCCATGATACCCTGACTCATCACACGTGGAGGAAGCAACGCCTCTGCTGGCATCAGGGAGTCGTTTGCATACAGCTTTGTTTTCAGCCGTTGGATCGCCCTGGGGGCAGCAGGTGGCCGGGCTGGAAACTTTGGCTCCAGACACAGTTCAGACTCGCAGCAGGATTCTTTAAGCATGCCAGAAACTAGCGGATTGACCGGGGGGGGGGAGAGAACACCTGAAGTCCTCGGGTGAGAGTGGCACACGTGGTTGATCTCACATGGAAAATGAAGGAGCGATCGCTTCTGTTGGGACTGCATCACTGTGACCCCTCAGCTACTGTCTGTTTCATCTCATCACAGTACACACACACACAAAAAACGCCACCCAAGCCCAACAATGAGCCAGCCAATCTGTCAATAGCTCCTCATAGAATGGACACACCTGTATGCAAACTCGTACTTGGAGAACAAAGGCGCAGTCTGAAATTACCCGACGTTTGCTTTAGCGCAAAACGTTTCTTTTGTGGGTTTTTTTTGAGCCAATTCCATGACATGGCAAAAATCTATTGATGGAATGTGCAGTTATCTAACATTTTAAAAGGTGCAAAATAATCATCCTTTCTAGTGTCCACAATTGGTACATTTCATAATAGAAGCAAATCTTTTCTCATTTAAATAGACCACATTAGGACATATAACCAGTGATTTCCATCTGATGTGCTGGGCGAGCTCTCGTCAGCAGCTCTGATGAGGGGGAACATACTTTCAATTCTAGCAGTGCGTGCCAGCTGCAGTAAAGCTGGAAGTCAGTCGCTCAAATCCTTCATTAAATCTGGCTAATGTGATAATACTGATAAGCGCCGCCAGCGGTGGAATTCATTTTTATGATGTTTTTGTTGCTTAATTGAATGCGGAAATGTGTATTTGCCCCTCACGGGGAATCGCACCAACACCGGTAGCCTTTAAATACTAGAAAATACCAAAAAAAGGATGCTTTTTAGTTTATTTCTGCCTGCTGCTGAGGGAGCGTGCCGGCGGCGTGCACAACACTGACCTGATGACCCATAACTAACTGTGCTCTATAAAGGCCTGGAGACACCATGGAGATTATCCGGCAGATTTGCTTCCTTTTCCGAGCCTCTAATGAAGGAAAAACAACAAAGACGGAGGGCAGAAAGAGTGTGGAAAACAGAGGAGTGTGCTGAGGCTGCAGAATCACTGAGTGGTTTAGTGGCTGCTGTAATAATACTTATGCTGGTTGTTAAGCCGCTCTGAGCAGAAAAAAAAAGCCTCTCTGGCTGATCCGCTGCCCTCCATAGCCCCCAGATGCAAAGCTTTCAGGGTAGCACAGAGTGACGACGACACCGTGGTCGCCGCGCACAGCCTCAGCAGCTAATGCTAATGTCATTACAATGGGCTTAGGAGGTGGGGGGGCTCCGTGGCGGACGTTACCAGGCGGTGGTTCAGGAGGTTTGCTTGGAAGCGCTAACCTTGGCTTCTCAAACCACCAAACCAAAAAAAACAACACTTTAACTGGTGGCGTAGGGAGCAGGGAGGCAGCCTGGCACCGGCCCGGGGAGCGTTCCAGGACAGGCCGGCTAGGCGGCGGCGGCAGCGAGATCTAAAACCTGCTTAAATCAAGCCCCGAAAAACAGATGGCGTGCGTGTCTGGTGGTTACCTTAATCTGCTGCCGGCGCAGCATCGCCAGCTCCCTCATGTCCCTGAAGGGCTGCAGCAGGTAGTGGTAGAGCTGGGTGGTGGCCTCCAGCAGCTCGCTGTAGGCCTCGTCCTCCTCGGGGTACATCTGCAGCAGCTCCACCATGCTGTCCATGGCTTTGTGCCTGTCCAACACCTTTCAACGGAGACACCGAGGCAAAGTGTTATTCTATCTCACGGGAAAGAAAAAAGATAACATACCCCGAGATTCCACCCAAAGTCCACCGGCTCTCCCATCAATAAATCTGCACACTGAAAAAAGCAACAGAGGCTTAACGTCATTATGCTAGAGAACATTAGTCAAACTGGAGTGAGTGGTGTACTTGTCAGGGGCAAGGGAGAGTTTTAACCCTCAGAAAGGTTCAAATGCATTTGAAATAAACTGCATCACAAAGAGAAATATCACTAGTTTTCAGACAATGTGGAATCTGTACGGCAACAAGGAACAAGGTCAAAGCTTGTTAATGCAGACAGAAACGGCGGCAACTACTCTACCAATGTTAACACCTGTGCGGCAAATCCTTCGTCAACGTAACACAAATTTAATGAGCTGGATGAAATATCGGGCAGATTTGGACTGTGCTGCTTTGCTCACAAAAGTGCACTGTGAAGATTCTTTGAAAGTTGAATTCCAAGTGTGGGAGTCTGGCACCCAGGTGTACGCTCAGAGAGGAGTGATACCATAAAAATACATTGTTTGCAGAGCACAATGGGTACAAAATTGGCCCCGACTGTTGCTGATTCATACCATATGTCCGGCCATCCACAGACGGCGCATTGTCCCGCAGAAACAACGCTATCAAAACAACTATTGTACGCGCAAATACAATTCATCTGCAGGGCCCTCAGAAACCACTAGCTCCGATTCACGCAGCACAATGCTCCTCCTTCACTCCCCGCCTCAGATAATATTAAAATGTGCCACCAGCCGATCTTTGTCCAAAGCTGAGAATAAAGTGCTGCTCTCTCTGCTATAGATATGAATGGAGACTCTTATATGAACTCGAGGCCGGTTTTCCGAAGCCCTCCACTTTGGGGACCCGGGGGTAGACACTGCACGATTCAGCTCGAACACTGCTCCTTCTGTTTACCTTGGGTCTGTGTCTCCGTGGTAACCACTGGCCTGGGTGTACACGGCCTCCCAGCAGTCACTGCCTGGCCAGGAAACCCTCAAATGATCGGACTCCTGCCTGGGCATGAGCTGGGCACGTGCTTTTCTCCCGCCCCTTCTAGACTTCATTTTTCACACACGAGTGCAGTGGAATTCCTTCCTTACCTGTTGCCCACTTGACAAATATAAAAACTATTTTACTACCGGCCTGCGTGGCTAGGACTGTTCTTCTACTGGAAGGCTCTTGTTTCCTGCTCTAACTGTATTTACATAATCAAATCCATTCACTGAGGAGGTGCAGGAGGCCAAAGGGCACGAGTCCGCTCAGCGTGAGAGCCACTGATGATGAACTAAAAAAAATACATTTAAAAAAGCAGGATTATTTACTCCCACTTCTAACAGGATTTGCCGGAAAAACTGTAAGCCAAGAATGCCAAACATTCCCCAACCCAACCATTAGTATTCAGCTTTTGGCAAATTCATCCGCAAAGGTCGTCCAATTCTGTGCTGTGGGTTCTTATGAGTGGACTGAACACACACATACGTACACAGTCTCAAAAAAGACCCAACTATGCTACAGAATTCCACATTTAGCGGCACAGAAACTAAGAAATGACAACTATTTCATTTATGCGCATCGAATGGTAAAATTGTAACACATTGGTATTGACCAGTAAAATGATGGTGTGGTAAGATTAAAATATGTGATTTTAACGGAAGTCAACGGGACATTTTTGTCATCAAAGGACAAGGTAGTAAAGCAGGTTTTGTACGTTGACAAAAAATGTCATGAATGACATTATTGGTCAGTAAATGATACTAGAGGATTTGATACATTTGTGAAATAATCTACAGGATAATGTCTAATGAAAGTGATGGCAGCATGACGGCATTCAAACATAAACAATTGCACTAAATTTAGCTGGTACTTCTTCAGAAAGCACTGCAATGAGAACGTAATTATAGGACATTCCAAGTGATATGAGCTATAGTGGAGCTGCTCCAGCCCTGTCATCAAGACCAACTCTTCCAGTTTGTCAGCGCTAAATCGACTCGCTCTTGCCAGAGTACTTTTCTCTCTCTGCCTTTTAATTGACAGAGTCACAGAACGATCACGCCTCGCCCAAGATCAGACTTAAAAGTCCCAGCAGTCGTTTGTCAAAATAGGCGCCATCATCGATGACTGGTTGGCTATTTGTCACAATGACGGAAGCCTGCACCTTGTTTACTGCCCTACGTTGCTCAGGTTGAAGGATCTATCAAGCAAAAAAAAAAATTTGCATGTGTTGTGTAAACATCAGTCCAAATAAATAGCCTGTGCCAGCAAGTCACACAAAATATTGGAATACCTGTACGTCCCGCTGTCGTTCATGTAATGGAAACAAACAGAGTGAGAATACCGTCCAATGGTCTAACAGAGTGGGCCCGCAAATCCCACGGTTGCGTGGGTAGCTAACTCGCACACTCACTGTGACAATCACCAACTGTGGTCACCGGTCACGCAGTCACACACACTCGTAACACACACAGCGGGGCATGCCAACACACAACCAAAACCCACAAAGTGTCTCGAGTCAGGACAGAGAGGAAAACAACATTATTTTGGCGCTCTGTTGCCAGATTCCCGATCAGCAGAGAGTAACTCCAACTTAAGCAATCGATGGAACCGTGACCTTCAAATCACGATGACTTATCAAAAAGGAATCCTCAAAGAACCTCCATTGCAAATACCAAGGTGCTGAAATAACAACAACCAAGTGAAAAGGCAAAAACACAATTGTCACCAAAAGGAAATGGTTAATGAATAAAGAGCAATATGAGGAAATTGGAGGCTCAAATCCACAGCAAGACACAACAGCCTGTGAAACGTCCTATAAAATCTTAATGTGAGTGAAAAAAAGAGAGGACTATATCAGTTTCGGAATGGCTGAAATAACAAGCCAATTAACCAATGACCACCAATCAGCAATGATTTCTACATTTGTTTGGGCATTGAAAACCTCTTTGCATGTGGAAATGTGGCTTCCGTTTGTCCTTCACATCTGGGTGATACAAAATAAACACATTTGGGCGGGTCAACCTGAGGTTTAAGGAACTCGTGATGAACTTGTGATTGGTCATCCACAATAGATTCAGCAGCTATTTAAAACACCTCACATACGCATTAGCATTATCAAGTCATTATTGTTAAACATTTTCCAGCAGACAAGTAGCTCAGCAGGTCAGCGAAGATAAGGAAGATGTTGGTCAATGTTTGATAGATGAACGTCCTAGAGCGACCCAGTTAGCATTCATGAGCAGGACAGGGATTTTCTTTGCACAAGGTGACAACAAGTTACACTGATTTTTGCTGTGACTTCCTCATACAGAGTCAGCTCAAGTTATACTAGTAATAAGGCTTAACTAATACTGTACTTCCTTTCTGGCACGTTGATCCTTGCCAGCAACAGTCACAGGACAGATGACTGAGGTGCATTCCGGAGAAATGCATCATATTACAGCGTGGCAAAAAGGCCAAACACAGTGGAATCACTTTTTGAATGCCTTTCTTCCTATTTCGATGTGCTGATGGATCCAGACGACATTCTCAGAACCAGGTCAGCTGTCTACCTAAAAACATGAGCCAGGGGGCAGGAGGGTTTATCAAAGGAGGTTTATGAAGACACGTGCAGTCCAATAAAAGTCTCCGGTAACAGAGCCGACCTCTGTTGTTGTTGACTGCATCTGAGTTGTAGACTTTTTTTTGGGGGGGGGGGTCTGAGCTGGAGCAAATTAAGCTCTGATGTGTTTCTGATTTAGTGTTCCCCCACCTATGTAAATAGATCTGGCAAAAATACTAATAAATGCACTTCGAAGTGGGAGACACTTTGTCCCTGCGGCTGCCCGGGGGGACACAAAACTAGATAATTCTATCTGGGAATCAATTTTGAAGCTTGTTTTTCATCCTTTTCTCTGAGCTCTCAGTGACTTATTTCTGCCACATCAGCACCCCAGAACAGCAATGACCAAACCTGATTTTTTTTTTTTTTTTTTTTTTTTTTTTTTTT
>CAESWR010000092.1:248502-267436 GCA_903171835.1 Mullus surmuletus | reverse complement strand
TTACATGCACAAAATCGTCCACGATATTGATGTTTGAAATGCGTGCTCTACTCATGGCTCTACTGCATCTCAATTCATGCGCTTCCTCAACTTACAATCAGCCAAGTGGGCGATCGAGACTTTATGAATCCCCACTGATGGCATATTTACTTTTGAAAAAAATGTTAAAGTATTAATTCATGTGGAAGTGACATATAAAAAGACTTCATAAGCTCACACATTCAGGTATTCTTTATTCACAATTATGTGACATCAAAAGATACAGAAACTGCCTGTACACAATAATTTCTCCAAAAGCCAATTGAAGAAGGTTGTCAGCCTGACTGGTTAGAGACCCCCCTTCACCTAGCATGCTAACATGTCCTCTGAAGAAGGTGGAGCCAAACATCATTTGGAGCTTCGTCATCCATCTCTGGTTGGACCAATTTACAGGCTCTTCAAAATATTTTTTCTCTGTCAATCGTCCATCAAACCTCCAATCCTCCTTTGGGGGTCAGTTTCCAGCCCCACCTGGCCGGCCCGCTCACCAAGATCTAAAACACAATGTGGTCCTTCACCCCTACTGGCTGGGAGGGATTCTCCGATATCTCTCACATACAGGTTTCTCATCAACCACCTGGATTTCATGTTGGATAATGTTGGTGCTCCCAAGATCACTATCGGATGAAACAAAAACATGTGAATATTTGCACTGTAGTCACGTAGTTCCCTCTGCCTGTCCATCGGAAAGTCTGGGGAAACAAAGGTCATTTCCGGGGGCACTTTGTGGAACTCCGAGGATACTTGCTGCTCCCCAAATATGACTTCTTCTTGTTGTGGACCCACCGCCTCAAAACAAACTGACACGTCTTCCCCAGCTATGACTTCTGCAGCGTGCGGTGATGTAAGATGCGTATAGGCTTTTAATCTGACATTGATGCTCCTAACGTTAATGAGTGCGTTTACATGCATACAGGAAAACCAAATTACTGCGGGAGCTGGATTACATAAAATGCATGTGGACGCCGTAGCTCGATTAAGATTGGACCAGAGAACTCTGGATGAAGTCGGACTGGCGCCCCCAGATAGCTCCGTCGTTATTCGATTTACAAGTGTATGTGGACGCATAGCTCAACAAGGCGATCTGCACATGTGCATTTGGCTCCTATCGCTGACCTGGAAACAGAAGCATCACACCGAGCCGTTTACAAACAGTGACATTGGTGCGGATGAAGCATTAGATATTATTTTTTCTCTGACAGAAGCCCCGAACGTGAGTGTGTTTGATGTGGAGGACAGAATGCTGGACCCCGACGAGTCGGAGTTGCGTTCCACACAGCTGTGGCTGCTACCTTGCTGGCTCACCTCTTTATGGATTGTTGTGGTGTGACGTAAAAGGTCAACCGCCGTGGGGGGCGGGGGGGGGGCTTGACTTGACCTGTACTCCAACTACCGCAATTTAGATAAGTAAACAGACTTATTGACAGAAACAGCCAATAGCGTTTCGAACTGGTTTGGCTGCAGATATCTATTGAAAAAGCTTGCAATAACCAAAGAGATATTGAACCCTGTATCCAACAAGCACTGAAACCTAACGCCCCCTATAGAAATGTCATCGGTGGGGCTTCGCCCCATGAGACACGAAACAGCTGTGTCCTAACTTTTTTCAAAGAGGGCCAGATTTGATAACATGAAGATGTCCAGGGGCCGATACTTCTTTTGACATTTCCAAACCTCAAACGTTGCAGCATACACACGGTTAAAAAACAATTTTCATTGTCACAGTTGTCATTATTTTTCAAATGGATATTTACCCAAATATAAGACTGACATGAACAAATGCAAAACACATTTCTGCCTTTCACTCATATCTGGGGAGTTCGAATACCTCAAACCTCCATGACTTTGTCAAAAACAAGTGCATTTTATTCTTGTCTTTTTCAAGATATTTGAGAAAGTTAGCATTTGTGTCACATCTACGGGTAGATAACATCAACAGTAAATAATAATCAAATCTTATTTCAGGAGTTCAACACAATAACACCCATGAATCTGAGAGCATCGGTGTGCTGCTGGCTTTTCACTGCTGTAACATTTGTCTTGTGACAGATGTTGACATCTGTCAGATGTTACAATGGTCAAAACACTCAACTTCAGGTTGATCAGTGGCCAGATAACTGGCTGACACTGATACTGAGATCTGGGTCCCAGTAAAGAGTCCAGCTCCGGTTTGAGAGCAACGGTTGAGATGCGTCAAATGTCGCTTAAGTGATGGTCACTTATGGCGGTTTTTCACCGCATAGAACCGGCTCCATCTGGTTTCTAGGATAGTACCCAGTCTGGGTATCTGGCGAAGCGTGATCGCAGCTGCCGCCTGCTAATGCTTATTAGCTAATCTTGTGTTTGAAGCAAACGCGACAAGCGTGACGTCATCACAACAAACACCGGTGTAGCGTCATTAGTGGTGCGTTCCATTTGTACTCTGAAGTCGGAATATATTTGGTGGGCGGACTTTTGTTAGTGTTATCGTCGCATTTATCGCAATCACGGTGAACACTGATGGCAGCGCTCGCCACTGGAATCCCCTGCCGTTGCAGAAATGAGCAGAGACGCATTTGTGGCGAGGATGCAGAGCCACAGAGGATGAACCTAGTGCTGCCACTGTGTGGTGAAAGGGTGAATTACATTTCAAAGAGCTCGCAATCGCAACAACAAAGATAATATAAGACCAAAGCTGCGGGCCGTATGAAGCCTGACCATGAGCCGTGGTAGCCCCTACTGTGATGGCTCCGATACCGAGGGGCGTCCCGATCCAATTTTGATGTTCGATATCGGTCCGATATCAACAAAGAAAAATGAGTATCAGATTATATCGGCCTGCATCTAAAATCTGTGATACAAGGACTCTGATACGTTCCAGACTCTGCTCCAGCACTTATTGATGAAGAAAAAATGCAATTCAATCCGCAATCCCAGCATTTTTAAAATGGCCGAGCGTAACCCGATCCCACATCCCCAGTTTTCATTGCACAAGTGTCGGGACATTTGGATCGCTTAATTGTTGACCTTTACAAAGACAATGTCGTTGATGTCACGGTTGGGTTCGCCCAGGCCCAAACAAACACCAGGCGTGCGAGCACCGTTCCAACTGGGAGTTGTGGTTACAAACATGTCAACTGGACTGACATCATACATGGAGATTAGTCTGATTTCATGACTGGTTCTATTGACCCAGTTGTCCCAGATTGATGGAAAAAACCCTTCTATGTGCTGCCCCCTATCTGAATGACTCTCTCTCTCACACACACATTTAAAGTTTCACTGGATTGACCTTCCAGAAGGGAATGTTGCTTTGCTCTGTCGGCACCATTAGTTTTCCTTCCTGATTGTCCGTTTTGCAAAAAGCGAGCGGCTCCCTCACTGATACCCAACGTGCTCCTCATGCACACCCAGACTGATGCTGATACACCAATTTATTAAACCAAAGTGTGTGTGCAGGTTAGATTTCTTCACATCGAGCCATAACTATTATTACAATTAACCATAATGTGGATGATATGTTTTGGGTATCAATGGTTGTGTCAAGATAAGAAGAAACCTTTAGTGTTTTTATTTCTCTCAAAGTAGTGAAACAACAATAGTTCACTGTGACCATCAACTGGCTCTTCTTCCTCTTCTCAGTGATTTGACCACGTGGTTGGACCCCTCCTCACTTTTTTAATCGTCTCATCCGCTGCACGAATTGGTTGAGGGATTCCTCTTTAAGGTCTCTTTTTTTTTTTTGCATGTCCGTGTTTGCATAAAGCAGATATCAGGACGAGGGACCGGCTCAAACCTGCTGCATCCGTTCCCAGTGGGTTTGGGCCTGTGTTGTTGCGATTGCGAGCTCAAGGACCACAAAGAGATAAACGTGCCTGCGGTGTCTTGGTTGAGGTTGTGATCAGGTCAACTCATTTGTGCACATTTTACATAACCATAGTGATTTGGGTACAAAAACACCAAATATATCTTCATTCAGTTACTATGTTAATCTTTTTTGTGGAAAACACTTGAATAATGTGATCTGTGTTGGACTTTAAATTGAGTTCTTAGAATTAATGGAACAGATCCGACGGCCGGAAACATGAGTTAATTGGTAATCCTGACCAGCTGGGCCCGAGTCAAAGAAAATTTAGTTATTTACCGTGTAATCCGAAATAACAGTCAAAGTAAAGGTGGTCATGTCAAAATTTTGCTCTTTAAAAAAAATTAAACTTTAACATTTTTTTAAAAATTCAACCAAAAAGTTTGAAGTTTAGAGTTTTTTTTACACTGCACGTTGGATGCAAATGCAAAAGTTGTCTTCTGCATGTGTGTGTGTGTGTATGTCTGTGTGTGTGTGACCTACATTCGGAGTCGTGGCACTCTAAGCGTTAACTTGGCAGCAGCTGGATGTGGGTAAAGTTTCTCCTGAGGACTCCTCGACCTGTGGGCGGACCAACTGGACGCGCCCGTCAGTGGAAGCAGCCGCGACTCGGACACACGACAGTCAGCGGGGAGGATTGGCGAAAGTTCGGGTTCCGATTCTGCTCGGAGCTGATGCGCAAAGTCTCGCCGCGGCCATGTCTCGGATCCTGAGCCTGTTCCACGTCCAGCTGCGCAGAGACGCGGCCGCCTTCGGAGGGAGCGCGCGTCACTCCGTGCGCACGCTGAGCTGCACGTCCAGAAAACGCGCGGAACAAAGGTGAGGGTCTCCCCAGATGCGAGGGTTCTTTGAGGGTTCTTGCCATTCGACTTTGAGCAGATCTGAAATAAAGCGAACCATCAGTGCGTCATTTGCGCGCAGCTGCTCCAGATAAAGGCTTTGCGCGTCCTGATCCATGAGTGCTTCTCCAGCAGGGCTGCTGCCTCTCAGGTGTGGCTCCTGATGTTTCATGTTCCTCTCGCTTGCTCCTCAGTGATGCATCCACGGTCCTGGGGAAGCGGTGGAAGGACACCGCGGAGACGGTCATCATCGGCGGGGGCTGCGTGGGCACCAGCTTGGCGTACCACCTGGCCAAAAGTGGCATGAAGGACGTGGTGCTGCTGGAGAAGACTGAGCTGACCGCTGGATCCACGTGGCACGCCGTACGTCTGCACAAATCCACACTCTTTGTAGGGTTGATGGATCCAAACGTCTGAGTGGCATGAAGGTGGCACCCGAAAAGCCAAATGGTCCAGGTGGTCTCTGTCACAGGACCCGAGTGCCATCACACTTCTGTCATTCATAGTTGGGTTATAGTCAGCTGTGTTGGCGGGATTGCCTTGTGCACATGGGCCTATTTAAGAATCAGCATATCATTTATTCGACAGCTGTGAAATTTGCATATTAATCGAGGCTGCAGCATTACTCGGAGGTTCTTCATGTTGCACCAGCTGTAAATTATCGTTCTTAGACTAAATTAGAGCAAAGCCTCATTCACACTGAACCCCACCAACACGAGAAACGTGACCATGAAAGCAAAATCTTTATAAACAATGCGATTTCCAAGCAACGTCGCTCAACCACATGTCCATCGAACCAATTGGAGCAACGCGCTTGGCGGAAGCGATGATCCACACTTCAATGCTGGCATTGGTTGTGTTCGGTGTGAACAAGCCTTGGCAGGATTCAATTTCAACTTTATTTATACAGCTCAAATTCTCACTAAGCATCTCTAAGCACTCTATAACAAATCCTCCTAGAGCAAGCACCTGCTGACAGGGTCAAGGCGAAAACTCCCTTTAATAGAAGAAACCCTCTAAAGTAGCTGAGACAGTTCAGCGTGGGCAGACAACGGCCTCAGCTAGTTGGGTTGAGAGACAGAAAAAGGGGAGCAGAGAGAGATGGGATTATACGGAATATTTTATACAGCTACTCTGTTAAGTCATTTTAGCTCCTGTCTCTTTAAGACTCCCCTTGCTGAAAGTCCCCTCATTTGATTTGCTGTTTTTCCAGAAACCTGCCATCCCCGGGCACAGGACAGTTCTTCATCTGTGCCTAAAGCACAGAAGCGGAGATTATACAAACTGCTTTTACAAAAGTAGCGGAAATATATTTTGATTTTGTGTCCGTTTGACATCATTTGACGCAAACATCCACCCATCCTATCATTATATCTATATGGCCAGGAAATCGGGAGAAGCATACTCGTAAACGCTCATGGAGGGCAAATGTCATATTCTCAGTTTTCAAGGCATCCCAGGTCCTGACCCACTTACCCCCTCCATGCCGCCTGTCATTCACCTCCCAGCACTACGCTGCGCTGCTATTAATACAAGCCTGCCACGTCAGCACTCGTACTGCATTACTCTCCTTAATGTCTGTCCAGTGTGCTCTCCACGCTCACTTTACGCCGCGACTGCCCACGTGTTGGCAGGGTTGTTTAAACGGAAAAAAAGAGAAAAAAAAGACGACATTTGGCCACATTTCACATAAAGCTTTTAATGTGACTCACCCTTGGCCGACCTTTTAGCTGGCTGTGATTTAATAGACCTCATCAACAACTTTTCCCACATTGTTGTTTTTTCAGGCCGGATTAACCACATATTACCACCCCGGCATCAACCTGAAGAAGGTCCACTATGACAGTATCAAGCTGTACGAGAAACTGGAGGCGGAGACTGGCCAGGTGGGTCTTCCTGTTCACCTTTGACAGCAGCTCCACCAGCTTCAGGTATCTGTTGTTATGTTTCCTCATCGTTTGAACCCTCCCTCCGTGTAGGCGGTGGGCTTTCACCAGCCGGGCAGCGTCCGCATCGCCTCCACGCCGGCCCGGGTGGACGAGATGAAGTACCAGATGACCCGCACGCACTGGAACGTGACGCCGCAGTCTATGATTGGGCCGGAGAAGGTCAAGGAACTTTTCCCGCTGATCAACGCAGACAAGGTAGTGAGCGCCTTCCGGGCTGGATGTGCATAAGCATAAGTTTGATATCCACAAAGTTGAGAAACCATCACCATAAATGCTGCAGCTGGATCATTTATTATCAGACTTACTTGTCTGGATACATTCTGACACCAGATAGGACGAGTATATTCCGCTGTTGTCCTAAAGGTTTCTCAGTTTCACCACTGAATGTAAAACAGTTCTTGAAAATGCTCTCATCCCATGTAGTACTGTATTCCACTGTATTTCAGTTAAACAAATATGGATCCGGCACATATTTCCATCTCCAATGAGCAGATTACGATGAGCCTTGTTTCCCCCAGAATCATGAGGCCAACATTCCATTATGTGAGCAAACCTAAAAAAAAACAACTAGATTTCCACAAAAATTTAATCAGTTATGTAGACTCTTTTAGGGAAGAAACATCTATCTTTTCTATCTCTCACTCGAAGTCCATAAGGTCAACTTTGCACAGAAAACACAACATCTACTATCAAGCATGAAAACATGATCATAAATGGTCACCTTGCTTAAACTTTTTTTTTTCTAAGAAGTCTTTATTTTTTAGATTTTGGCAGGTCTTTACACTCCCGGAGACGGCCACATCGACCCGTACTCTCTGACCATGGCTCTGGCCGCCGGGGCTCGAATGTACGGTGCCCAGATCTACAACCCGGCTCCGGTCAACAGCCTCAACCCCACCGCTGACGGCAAGTGGGACGTGCAGACGCCTCATGGAACCATCCGTGCAAACCGCATTGTCAACGCAACAGGTTTGTGCTCAAAACACATAATCCCCATGCAAAATAATCAACATTTCAAGCGTGCAAGTTTGGATGGTCAGTCCAGTTCCTCTGGTTGTGCAGACCTTTAGCAGCTGGAGGCTGAACTGCAGTTTGCCCTGTTTTTGGGCCCGACTTCATGTTGTCACAAGATTCTGTCCTGTCATGATTCTGTTTCTTATCAGCATGTGACACCCGAGGTGCATCCGTTACACAAAGACACAAAAATAAGGCTTTGTACATTTCACTTTGATCAACGGTGGTCTTTTATGTCATCTGTTAAGTCATAATTCATTCAAATGCCAAATGTATTATTTTTAGCCATGTTTCCGTAGAGCTACTGCTCCCCTGCAGAATAACCACTCGACAGCATGATGTTTGTGCAGAGGAGAGGGTACTGTTGACACATCTTGAGCCAGTTTTCAATAAAGCATGTTATCTGTGGACACTGTATAACAAGACCTTTGCCCACATTGGCCGCTGCCTGCAGAGTTCAGCAGGAGAAGCTTGAACTGGGTCATACCAGTTCTGGGGGGATTTTGCTGGCCCCCTTCCCCCTGCTGCTCTTGCATGTTTTATTTGGCAAGCCCCCGGAATCTACATTAGCGTCTCCACTGTTCTTCAGACCATATTATGTAACATGTACTAATATATAGGTCATGCATATTTTCCGTAGTCACCTTTTTTATTTGCATCCTCAATGAGATTAAAATTAACTGACAAACAGGGTGACATAGTAACATCACCATCACTTTCCAGGAAGGTAGTGCAAAAACTAGCTTAAATCGTCATACAAAGAAATGTAAAGAGAACAGCTGCACCGATAGCCTGTTGTTCAGTAAGTTTGTCCCCAATTTTGCACATTCTGTACCGTATTTGAAGCCAGTCCTATTGCTGGCCCTCCTGGCCTGGCCTTCTGCCTCCTCCGCTGTGTCCATCAGCCAATCCAAACAAGCCAACTGTTCAGATTTCATCCAATCTTGAGGCAGCAGCACATGCACGCCCCGTGACAGCATTTTGTGCTGATGCTCCAACTTGCATGAAACAGGCAGACTAAAAAAAAAAAAAAAAAAAAAAAAAAAAAAAAATCAGTCATTTATCCAGGGCTGGTTGATTTTGTTGCTTCAGTTTTGCTATAACACCTGTATGTTTTGATTGTAGCCTGTTTGTCTGCTACGCCATTCACATTATTGATAGTGCTGAGGTAAACACACAAGGGGCTCTTACACACTCGGCCACAAACCCGGGGTCACTCCGTTTCTCTTGTGCATTTGTTTTTGCAAGTGACAGCAGATACTTTGTGGGCTGCTGAAATAGCCCCCATGGGAAGGCAGATAGTTTATGGTTCCATCCTCAAAAGAGCCACATTACAAGGCAGGAACAGCTCCCGGGAAACAACAGCAGTCTTTTTTTTTGACATGTTTGACTCGCATTATTGTTTGAAAGCCAGTAACGCACCAGCAGATGTCTTTTCGACCTTACACAATATCATTCTGAATTGAAACTATGTCTCCAGACATTATGTTATACGATGCTCCTCTACTTCCTCATCCAAAAATTCAACATGTTTTTTCCAAACCCCAGACTGATCTTTTGATTTCACCATGGAAACCCAAAAGAGTGCTTGTGCTTGACACAACACAGTCATCCCCTCACCACTGCCTCTACTACTGCCGAGACCCCAAATTCAGGTTAAAGGTCACGTTCTCTGGAATGTGACCTAAAAGGATCCATTTCAACACATCGGTCTTGTAACACAAAGGGAGAGATGCAATTTCTGGCCACTTTTGCATCCAACTCGGAATGCCAAAGAGGTTTACGTTTTCACATGCTGGTTTACGGTTTGTCAAATGGAAACTCCCAGGCCAATTTTGATGGAATTTGGTGGCCAAGCCAGACTTGTTTGTCACATCAAAAACATGACTTTTTGCATAATCCCATAATGCAAAGTAACTTTGTACACATACATGTAACTTTATAAAAAGCGAGAGATGGGAGTCAAACGTTGTAGGTGACTGACGTGGACATGGCCAAATTTATTTCTGAGGTTGCTTTATTTTGGTGACTTGTTGACTATTTATCAGTGCACTAATCCTGGGTAACACAGTGAATCAGCTCTGTGTGCAGGCAGCTGTTAAATACGCTGCTGTGGCCCAAACCGTGTCTAAACTGCTGGGAACATGAACAGGACCTTGTGTGTGTGTGTAACCCCCACAGTACCCCTAACCATGCAAACACTTCACAGATGGGCCGTTTTGGGACAATAATTGCATTTACCCGTGTTAGTGGGCTGCAGTGACAATCATTTGAGGTTTATTTCGTCTTTTAAATGTTGGAGAAGCAGCACAAATCAGCGGGTCGCAGTGTTGCAGCTGGCTTTGGCTTCTCACTGCAGCTCGCAGTGTCTGAGCTTGCAGAAGGTCCATATTGATCGCTGGTGAGGTAACATGTCCTACTTACTGACTCATAACACTGCATGTTTGTTGTGTGGCTGCTTGTGCATAAACCGGGTCACTCTGGACAACAGATGCTCCGATGGCCAAGACTCAAAAATGTGCCCAGTTTGCAAACAACCTTCAGATTGATGTGACAGAGTATGACTCCTTTTCAATTTTTGAATGAGTTGCACCAAATTAGTTTCTGAGTTAAGCATTATGATGAAACTCCTCAAATGTGAATGAACCATTCATCTTTGCACATATATTAGGTTGAAGATCTAAAACTTATTTGGGTTTTGCGGTCTGCAACTTTACTCCTCTTTAGCTCCATGTAACCGACAGCTGTTTTACCTCTGATTTGACCCTTGCATAACGCTATCAGAATAGCAAACAAAGTTAGCAGCTAGTTTGGCCACATAATGGCACATTTAGAAGGAAAAGCAGAATATTCCCTTTGGAGTTGGTTGCGTTCAATCAGATATGATCAAATATTCTGTCTTCGGGAGCTTTGGAGCCAATGAAATCAGTCAGTTGTGTAAAGCTAATACTAATTTGGGTGCAGGACGTTTGTGAAAGACGCCAGACATCATTGATGGAATAAAACACTTTCTGGAGCGAGTGATGTCTCAGGGTTACAAGTCAGTGTTCCAGTCTGCTGACTTTCACTTTAACTGAATGTTCTTGGATCAATGATATGCGTCACAGAGATCACACGTTGCAACAATGTGAGAGAAGAATTCAAACGGCGACAAGTCAAAAAACTGCTGCTGTTACATAATGACTGATAACGGTGCAGCCCTGAGGCTCGTGGTTGTCTCGTGCCACGTTATCTGAATATCAAACTATAACATCCATACATAGATATAAACTCTTATCTACAGCTTTGATTAAACCTTTTCCAGTACTATAATGGCTGGTTCCATCCCTTACACAACCATATGTACTATAGAGTATCTTTTTGTTTCATTGCAGCTATCGTCTTTAAATACTTTTCTCGATAATTTTCCCTGTGGTTGACACTAAAGCAATGCTGCATTTTTTGTTGTCCCTCATAGTTTTTATTTATGTGTCTTTGCCAATTCGTCTCACTGGGTGTCCGTTTGCTTTGCCACTTGTTTGGATGTGTTTGTGCATAGTTAGAAATTGCTTTGTGGGTTGGGGTTTTTGGTTTTTTTTCTTTTTTTTTACGGGAAGATAACATCTTATATGAAGCTTAAAATAATAGGACGCTGCATGGGACCCACCCTATGTCACTGTATCTACTTGGCGCTCGCCGGATGAATCCAAGCAATTAGCTGTGGCTTCATTTGTCCTGATTTGAGTTATTATATTAAGACTTCTGACTTTGCTTTGAGATTATGGATGATAAAATATGCATATTCCACCCAATGGCAGTATAGGCAGGAATATATTGGAATTTGAGCTAACCTATCCTGGTTTGTTAACGTATATACATATCTGTTGGTTTTCAGGTTTCTGGGCTCGGGAGGTTGGTAAAATGATTGGGTTCGAACACCCGACCATCCCAGTTCATCACCAGTATGTGGTAACTGCAACAGTCCCAGAGGTGAAGGCTCTGAAGACCGAGCTTGCTGTCATCCGCGATTTGGAGGGCTCTTACTACATGCGTCAGGAACGAGATGGCCTGCTTTTTGGACCATATGAGAAGATGGAGAAGATGGTGCTGCAGGACTCCTGGGTCAGAGATGGAGTACCTCCAGGTCTGTCTGCCAATCTTTGAATGTTTTACCTTTTGATGGCGCCCTAAGTTAAGCAAACTCTGTGTTTCTGTGCATGTTGCTCCCCCTACCATCTGCAGGTTTTGGAAAGGAGCTGTTTGAGTCGGATCTGGATAGGATAATGGAGCATGTTGAAATGGCCATGGAAATGGTTCCTGTGCTGAAGACGGCAGATATCATCAACATTGTATCTGGACCAATCACATATACCCCTGACCTGCTCCCCATGGTGGGACCACATCAAGGAGTTCGAAACTACTGGGCTGCCATTGGATTTGGGTAAATTTGGGATTCGGTTTGTACATTATCATAGATTAAACTGCTCCATCAGAACAATATTAAAAGCCCAAACTTTTGACCTTATGTGTTCAGATATGGAGTAATCCATGCTGGAGGTATTGGCAAGTTCCTGAGTGACTGGATCGTGAATGGTGAGCCTCCATATGACCTGATCGAATGTGACCCCAACCGCTATGGCAGATGGACGGATGTGCCCTTCCTGTGTGCCAAAGCTCGAGAATCCTATGGCTTCAACAATGTTGGTAAGAACAATTGATGACAATCATATTTTTCTTGATAAGAATTTGTCCTTTTAATGCTGACAAAACTGTGTCCTCCTCATCTTGTTGGTGTCTCCAGTTGGCTATCCCAAAGAAGAACGGTTTGCTGGCAGACCAACGCGTCGGACAAGTGGAGTTTATGATCTCCTGAAGGACAAAGCATCTATGGGCTTCCATGCTGGCTGGGAACAACCTCACTGGTTCTACAAGCCAGGAGATGACATTGGATATAAGTAAGAACACCAGTATCAGAGCTGGTTTAAAATATTGAATATCTATAAGACTCTATTGTTTTATATGATTTGATTTACAAGATGCCGACCACAATTGCCATGCAGCTTAACAAAAGCAATAATGTGAAATGTTCCCTGAATGTTTTTAGCTTTTGTTATGCAAGTGTTTTCTAATTAGCAAAATTTCCGTTGAGGTCTTTATTTAGCCAAGACATTCTTGCACAAGAGCCACACCAAACCCAGCACTCCATTTTATAACACTCTGTTATCACTATGAAAAGAAAGGAGCACACAGTAATATTGTTTGACAATACTGCTACTGTATTGGTAAAGAATAGCAATTAAAGGTTATTGTATTCAGCGTAAATGCATAACTTTCAAATTATGGGTTTGCTTCAGAGCATCAGCTAGTGTAGCAAAACCAAAATGCTGGTCAACCTAAATACTTAAAAGACATAATGTTCTTGGGTGAAGACGGGAGTTATGCAGTGGAGCACAAACACATGTTCTCAAATGCAGCCAGCCTTATCGCTAAGTGCAGAGATCGTACAGTCCTTCGAACTCCAAGCAGCCAGCACAAGAGAACCATACAGATCCCACTGTAAGAAACAAACAGCTGCTTCTGTTTCTCAACACATGGAGACAACTGTCAGTAGCTGCATTGCCTTCACAATGTGCAGGGTCCGAAATACCCGAACATGCACCCCTGACATTGCTGCTAAAAAGCCACAAATTCCTTGAGACAATCCTGCAAATGTTTGGAGTCTTGCCCACCTCAAATTCACAGTCCAGCTGGCTTTCTCAGAAGCTGCATATTTGGCTCACATCTGTGACATGGAAATTTCCCTTCCTTTGTACAAATATTAAATCCGAAATCATGATCCTCCCTGTGGCAACTTTCTCTCTCCAGCATTTAGCTTTATTCTATTTTGGTCATAGCCCTTGACCAAACGCCTTTAAAACGAATGGCATTCGTGTCGGCCATAATTTTAGTATTCGGACATGCATGGTGTGCTCTGAAAAACGAAAACCTCAAATGCCGAATGTCGAATGTTGTGATGTTGAGCATTTCTACATGCTAAACACCCTGAAAAACTAAGCATCAACATGGTAGCATTTTTGCTTAAGGCAAGCTTGCAGGGTGATGTCAGCTTTAAGATTCCTTGACCAATCTAAAGTCATTTATGTCAGCCATAATTTTACCATTCCGATAAATTCAACCAATGATAAGCTCTGAAAAACTGAAAATGAATCAATATGGCAGCATTTCACGTAAGGCAAGTTAGCGTGGTGACATTAGCATTTAGCTCTTCACTTGCATAATCACAGCAGCTCTCACGGCCGCAATCATCACTGAAAACTCGCCTCGGGTCCGACACAATGAACAGTAGAGGTGGAAGTACTATAAATGAAGACAGTAAAAAAAAAAAAAAAGCTGAGGTGAAGTATTTTCCTCTCATTAAGATAATAAGGTCCATATACAAAGCAACCATTGACACATGTGTTCTAATCAGGCCCAGTTTCCGACGCACAAACTGGTTTGGACCAGTTGGCAGAGAGTGCAAGCTGGTGATGGAGAAGGTGGGAGTGATTGACCTGACGCCCTTTGGCAAGTTCATTGTGAAAGGGAAGGACTCGCACAAGCTGCTGGACCGCCTCTTTGCTAACACCATGCCGAAGGTAGAGCACCCCCTAAATGTTTGCTTTGTGTGTCTCTGCAAAGTTTGGCACTATAACCAAGTGGTTTTCCTTCCCTCTGACCTCTGACCTTTCTGACCTGCGTTTCTCCAGGTGGGTCAGACTAACATCAGCCACATGTTGACCCCTGCTGGTCGAGTCTTTGCCGAGGTCACCATCACCCAGCTGACACCAGGAGAGTTTTTGCTCCTCACGGGTTCCGGGTCAGAGTTACACGACCTCAGGTAAAATGCATCTGTGCTCTTGGTCGAATGAACTTATTGGTAGCAAAGAGTTGATTTCTAAGGCAGATTTCAGATTAATCAGTGAAATTATTGATAGTCTTCTAATGATTGCAGACACACGCACGCCCAGACCAGAATAGAGTCTCAAGCTGTGCAGAGCAAAACCCCTCACTCTGTGTTTTACGCTGCAGAAACCAAACACCTCCCAGCAGCTGCTTATATAACGCCCCTGTTTTTTCTCCAGTCGGGAGGCAACGTATCAAACTATTCTTCTTTCTTCTGTCACGGCCGGCCTGTGGGCGCCAGGGGCTGCTGTTCTGTAGCAGCCTCTTGTGGCAGTGAAAAGTAAAAACAAAGAGTTCAAGGAGGTCGCATCTGCTGTAGAGCATGTGGCTGAGCTATGGGAGGGAGGATGAGCAGAGACATCCACACATACTGCATGTTCCCATAGAGATCTACATTTATCACTCAGTTAAATTCACTGAATATATGACATTCAAATATTTCACCAAATAACTTGTTTTGTGGTTTTACATGTAATACAGGTGGATAGAGGATGAAGCTGCAGATGGCAAGTATGACGTCGAAATCAGCAATGTGACAGACGACATTGGCGTGCTGGGTGTCGCTGGACCAAACTCCCGCAAGGTTCTTCAGAAAATAACCAAAGAGGACATGAGCGATGGCGGGTTCAAATTTCTCCAGTGCAAGTCCATCCAGCTGGCTGGCAAACCTGTCAGGGCCATCAGGATCTCCTACACCGGTATTTTTAAAAAAACTGTGCTTGTTGTTGCTTATTAATGAAGAAAGGTTTCATATTCTGAAAGTATGTGAACTCACCGGCAGGATTGTTAAAAAAAAAAAGGTTAATATTCCCATTAATTGATCTTGTTTGCTAGGTTTGAGTCTTCTTATCACATAATCATGCTCGTGTTGCAATACACAACTGCATTTTGAGTTTAGTGGGAGATAAAGGAGGATTTTCCTCATGGCGGGCCTAGTTTGTGTTTGATTGGTCTGCACCTCCAACTACTCGTTTTGTTGTGGTGTCAAGTGTCATGTCAGTGGAGTGATAACTTATGTAAATACATGTTTTCAGGTGAACTCGGTTGGGAGCTGTACATCGACCAGAAGAACATGGCAGCTGTTTACCAGGCCGTCATGGAGGCCGGAAAAGACGAAGGCATTGACAACTTCGGCACGTACGCGATGGGC
Organism: Mullus surmuletus; assembly: GCA_903171835.1. NCBI lineage: Eukaryota > Metazoa > Chordata > Actinopteri > Syngnathiformes > Mullidae > Mullus > Mullus surmuletus. The sequence goes on along the minus strand of CAESWR010000092.1, from coordinate 251,680 downwards.
TCCCTCAGGTTGGAGAAGGGCTTCAGAGGATGGGGAGCCGAGGTAAACGCACTGGCATTCCCAGGCGCGGGAACCACAAAATGTTGAACATTTTCAGAGTTTTTTGCTTAGAAGAGAGTGTTGTCTATCTTCACAGATGAACTGTGACACCAATCCTCTGGAGGCTGGGTTGGACTATTTCATCAAAATGAACAAGGTAATGATTTATTTAGTGATGAAATATCCCTGATGGCATAAAAACATGACTAAGGACTCTCCAACCGATATGCTTGGTTGGAGAGTTTACTATAAGGCAAACGTATCCACAAAATCCAAATGGTAGCAACTGAAATTGGCAGGAATGTTTTCTCGCATATAATAATTTAGGTTTTTTGTATGAAGATGTTTTAGCACAATCAAAACCACAATGAAAATAAGAATCTGTTCAGAATACACCAGGAAATATATATACATATATATGTTGTAAAAATGATGAGAAAATGAGTATACTATATACTGAAGTGGCAGATACAGTACAGTAACAGCGCACTTCAGGGGCATCTGATAAGTTGGGAAAGGTCTAAAAACACAAATAGCAACATACAGGGATTAAAAGGATCAGAACTTTTTTAGAAAACAGTTTTGATTCAAATTTGAATGATTTACAGCTACAAATGCATTGGAATAAATACTGTTTGCATGCGTGTCTCCAGCCTGCTGACTTCATTGGCAAAGCAGCCCTTCAGGAGATCAAAGCCAAAGGCCTGAAGAGGAAGCTGTCCTACATCACACTGGATACGCATGACATCGACCCAGAGGGCAACGAGACAGTGTGGCACAACGGCAAGGTCAGCCTTTGCACACACACACACACACACACACGCACACACGCAGACAGACATACACACCCACGTTGTTCATGCTGTTTTTGTGGTTCGCCACCACTAAGCCAGTGACACTCGTGCTTCCCCATCAGGTGGTTGGCAACACCACGTCCGGAGCCTACAGCTACACCACCCAGCAGAGTCTGGCGTTTGCTTACCTTCCCCTGGAGTTGTGCTCTGTCGGCCAGAAGGTGGAGGTGGAACTGCTTGGGAGAAAGTATCCCGCCATGGTCATCCAGGAGCCTCTGGTCCTCACCGAGCCCACACGGACCCGGCTGCTGAAGAAGGCCAAGAGCAAAGCGTAAATGGAATGTTCTCGATGGGTTTCACACCAGCTAATGAAGAACAATCATACTATGTTACAAAAGGGGCTGTGACGTGGGGTGAAGATGTTGTGGGTCAAAAGCTTAAGCTTCAGATAAGTGATGTGTTTAGGGAAACATATGCAACATTACAACTTTACAATGTCCTCTTCCTGACTTGACTTTTTACAAGAAGATTCTCCCACAGATTGAATCAAAAAGCATTGAAAATGCTTAGTGAGGTCTTCTTGAGGTGCTTTTGAAGAACATCTGTTATTGGATGTACTTGAGCCACAATGTCTTACAGTGTTAATTCACTTTTTTGAAATTCCATTGTCATATTTTTTTAACATGATGATCCAAAAAAAACAACATTTTTATGGGTCTGTGCCAAATATAAGATATACTTGTCAATGCATATCAATGCTGTTATAACCATGAACTAAAAAAGTGCCAATTTGTAAAAAGATTTATGATTGTATTTTTTTTGTACTAATGTGTAATTAAGCTGGTTTACCTCAATAATTAAAGCATTGCACTCGGTGTCTGAGTGGTTTGTGTGTACTGTCATTAAAACAAGGACTAAACCCCTTTTTTATGTTTTAATCCATTTCTTCAGTCTGTGTAACACTTTCATGTCCAACCTCTAATGATAAAGTAGTGAAAGATTTTATTGCTTCATTGGATTGTTTTAGGTTTCCTTGAATTCCAATCACAAACCTCTTAGTAATGCCAAAATCAAAGAATTTCTACCGCAAATCATACGCGCAGATTTGAGCGTTTCCGCTCCTCTGCCGCGCATCCCCGTCGACATTGAATGTAATCGCACCGCACCGTCGCCGCGCGGCGCATTACGGCCGAATCGCACGAGGTCTTCCGCACTCTCACGTGAGCGCATTATTTTCCAGCGCTCTGATTGGCTGCTACACCCGAGGCAGTGTTTTCAATTTGTGGACGGACCCGGAAGTGGAAGCCTCACTTTGCTGGGTTACCACTGACAACTCCATGGAGGAACATTGTAATATATATAGTGTAAAAGAAGCTCTTTAGGGCTTTGGGACTTTACTACCAGCCATGTTGGGGTTCTTTTTCCCGCCACAAACAGTCAGACTAACTTCCTGTCGCCGCTTCCCGCGAAACTGAAAGTCATCAACAAAATGCCGCTCAGCGCGCTGGTGGCAGCGGTGCTTCTGGTGAGTTTCCCCGCCGTTCCCGCGCTCTCACAGCCGAACATTGTGTTCATCTTGGCGGACGACTTCGGCTGGTACGATGCCGGCTACCACGGCTCCGAGGTCCGGACGCCGAACCTGGACACGCTGTCCGCCGCGGGAGTCCGTCTGGAGAACTACTACGTCCAGCCTCTGTGCACCCCGTCCCGGAACCAGCTGATGACCGGGAGGTACCAGGTGAGGCTCCGACCCTGGATCAGATCCTCCCAATACTCTGACAACATTGAGTAAATTACAAGTAAATGACTGTAAATGACTGTATAAAGTAGAATATAACGTTATAAAGCAGTTTGGACTCACAGAATAAACATTATATAAAAGAGCACCTGGATAAAGGTTACACAAACAACCTTTATCAGCTACTCTTCAGTCAAAACAAACAAATTGGTAACTTGCAACCTCTTTTTTTGCAGTAATGTCAAGCATTTCCTCATGCATTAGAAACGGCATCAAGAGTCTTTCTCTGATGGTTTGTAGAAAGCTCATTTTTAACTGAACGGAAAGTTGCAGCAGAAGTGACCCCATTCTTCCTGTGACATCGCTGACAGCTTCTTCCCCCTTTGCCGTTATCACATGTTTCTTTTCCCCGTTTGTTCCTCAGAATCACATTCCTGACAGCGTGTCTCCGTATTTTCCCCCTGACAGATCCACACCGGCATGCAGCACCAGATCATCTGGCCGTGCCAGCCGTACTGTGTGCCGCTCGGGGAGAAACTGCTGCCCGAGCTGATGAAGGAGGCGGGCTACGCCACGCACATGGTGGGCAAGTGGCACCTGGGCATGT
>CAESWR010000092.1:232124-247737 GCA_903171835.1 Mullus surmuletus | reverse complement strand
ATTATTCCACTGAGCTGCTGAGCCAGAGGGCCGCCAGCATCATCGCCAAACAGAACCCCAACAAGGTGAGCACCAGCCCGACTCATCTCATCTCATCATCCTAAGTGAAATTAGAAGTAGTCATAACCTCACACCAGGATTTTCTATCCTCCTGCTGCGGGAGCTAATTCAAGATGAGTTGGTTTTTTTCATGTGCAGCTAATATTTATGTCACATCTGTGTGTCTTTCTTTAAAAGGCAACATTTGGAATTTTCCATCTCTTTTTCTAGTTGGTTCCACAATACAAAGTCATGTGTTGTTTTTCTTCCACCTCTCCAGCCCCTCTTCCTCTATGTGGCGCTGCAAGCGGTCCACGCACCCCTGCAGGTGCCAGAGCGCTACGTCGCCCCCTACAGCTTCATCAAAGACCCTCACCGCAGGGCGTATGCCGGCATGGTGTCGGCAATGGACGAGGCGGTGGGAAATATCACTGTGGCGCTGCGGCAGGCTGGACTTTGGGACAACACCGTCCTTGTGTTTTCCACAGGTATGTGTTTGTGCACGCAGGATGTGGGCGGATTGGCGGATGGGCTCAGTCACTGATGATGGAAAAGTCATAACAGCTTTTAAGTAAACCCAGATTATTTCTAAACTGACAGCAATTTATTAATATATACTTTTAAATGTGAAAAAAAACATGATTACGTAAAGCTACTAATGAGTGTAGGGATAATATCCATTGCATGCCCTTGTAACTGCTGTGGCAAGGGCAGTTTATTCTTATTGCTTTTATAAAACTGTAATTACATTTGCAAAGTCTTATTTGTCAAGAGGTCTTCAAACTTTTAACCATACAGCAATTTCTCAACTTGAAGGTTAGTGATTTGGGATGAAAAGAATGAGCATGAGTCTTGTTGATGGCTTTTGTCCACAAGGTGGCAGTAGAGGATAATCCTGATTCATTCCCAGCCTCTATCAACTGTGTGTCATATCAGAGTTTTGTGAAATCAAACTAGGCTGGAACTATTAGATCAAGACAAATCAGTGTAACTGTCAATGTGTTGCAAATGTTACAGCAGATTGCAGTTGTTATCTCTTGGAAGAAAAACATTTTTCATCACTCCAAAAGCTCCAAAACCTGCTAACTGAGTGTTTCTGGAATATTTCTAGCAGATTTAGAAGTATTTCCTGAGACCCACATTCAATGTTTTCAGTGGCACAAATCGCAGTGAGGAGAAAAGTGGAGGAGAAAATTGGCTTTGCCAGAGGTCTCAACGTTCTGCACTTTTAGAATACAATAATAATAATGTATTATTAATGATGTATTGTATCTCTGACCGCACTGTCCTCCTCTGTCCTTTGATGTGAGGAGGACAGTCCATTCTGATCACATCGTATGAGTGCTTTATATAGCAGAGTTAAAAACAGGAGGTGGTCCAAAGTGCTCTACGATTGATTAGAATGGATTTACAAATACGCTTAAGTAGCAGAGACAGCGGGTGAATCGCAAGCAGGACAAATATAAACTTGCGAGTGAGAAAACAACACAATAGGTGGGGGTCAAATATTTTTTTAAAGAGAATAGCACACAAAGACGAAATGTTTCACTCCAAATGTAGAAAGCAATAAAACAATAATCAACATTTTAAGGGAAATGTATTTGCAGCAAAAACAGAGAAGGTCAGAAGTTCAGTCTTTTCAAATGAAGTCACAAACCAAACTCACAATCTCAAAAAGTTTTATAGCTGATGAGGGACGTGCACGTGACGATCAACTGAGCTCACAGCGATCCGGTGACGAGCCATTAGATTACATTTGGGTTCACTTTGTGGCCGCAGTAATCTGATAAAGAATCCGCCATCTACAGCTGCGCATCATTACAATTTTTATAATCATCCTTCTTCGGAAAAAAAACAAAATGGCAAAGGTGATTTTCAACACAGGTTTCGGTCGTCAGGTGAAGCCCTCCGGGAGCATATTTTCCCTCTGTTTTATTGTTCTCTTTTATGGTGCGCCAGAATGGAAACCAAATCAGGAGGCGTTAAGTAAAGAGCAATTACATTTTATGTCTGCAGACAGAAAAACCACAGAGCATCAAAGCCGCTTTTACAGGGTTGAGAGTTCAGGTGACGGCAGACGGGTTTATTCAATAAAAGCATCAGAAGAGGTTAGATAACGAGCTGGATTGTGCAGCATGGGAAAAAATGAGGCAGATGCCACAAATATTTGTCATCTGCTACTTGATTTTTGACCAGACAGGCTTAAAAAGGGGTTGTAATACTTTTTTCGTCCAGTAGAGAGCAGTCTTTTTTGTCTTTCTCCCCAATAGGGGGTTTGTTTTATCTGTTGCAGAGGTTTAGATTTATAAAAAAAAAAAAGAAAAAGACAGAAAATGGATCCTTCCTATAGATGATTAGTTCAAAGCTGAATAAATCCGTCCGTTTGGCTTCTGCCTAAAATAACAAAACAACCTAAAGTGGGTAAAACCACTCAAACCAGTGAGCCAGCCAGCGCAGCCCCATCCAAACATGTGCCCGCTCATGTTTCCACATGTGGAACTGGTAGGTAGCTCCTTTGAAGGCCGAGCGTTATTTTTAGGGGGCTTGGAGGTTTTTTTTAAAAGGGTAATTAGAAGATGGGGAACAATGCTGTGAAAGTAAAGTGCAAGGTTTTATTCCTGCGGTGGGCTGCTGTAGGTGGGCCGCTTCATTGTTCCTCCACACGTTTGCTGGGCTCTGCCGGCGGAGCGTCCAGGCGGCCATGTGCCGGGCAGACGCCGAAAAATACTTCCTGCCTCTCTCTATTAGTGCGCTGCACTGATTGACCTCTGCGTCCTGTGATGTGAGGAGGACAGTGTATTAACCCCCCCTCCCGAAATAGATGGCTGAAATCAGTCAGAGAGTGTCGGCGTTAGTCATATTTCCTGCTTATAATTTTTCTTTTCCATTGCAGAGCCGTTATCGCTGACCCACATGTGTCAGGCCTAACAGGAAAGAAATGAGGCCGAACTTCGAGATTCCTTTATGATGAAATGCTCTCGCCTCAGCGGGGCTTTACTGTAAGCAAATGAGCAAGAGGGAGAGGGGGGGTGGAGGGGAACTGGGGGAGCTGGGAATGAGAGAATTGGCCGACACAGAAAAGCAGCTTGAAAAGGCATTAAAGAACAGAGGGCCTTTTCCAGAAGGGTTCGGGAATCGGCACGGGCTACTTCCTGGACTCGCGCGACACTCCACTGAAAGGGAGCCCTGTCTGGACGGGATTAGACAATTGTGTTTTTGCTGGAGCGATTTATTGGGATGATGACAGTCAGCCTGGCTGTCTGGGGGCGTGTGTGTGTGTATGTGTGTGTGTGTGTGTGTGCGCGTGTGTGTGTGGCTTGGCTGTGGTGTGAGAGGAGTACAGCAGGGTACAGAGAAACGGATGAGCATTGTTGTGCCGAGCTAATGCGCCTTGTTTTTAACCGCACGGATGCCGCCGTCTGTGCTGGGAATGAAATGCAATGACCCCGATAATTCCTCCCGCACCACTTCGACAAGCACATTTCTGGTTTTGTTTTTCTTTTTATGATGATTATGCTCAGGCTGGGGCATTAGTCAGGTTAAAAAGTAGATTTTGTGTTAAGACCAGACACCGGAACAGCTGATGACACTGCCATGAGCCTCAGCTATGTTTCACACATGCTAACATGAAGAGTTGAAACAAGAAAATATCAGCGCAAAACCAGTCTTTGGCCTACAAAGTATAAAATCATTGGCAGCTGGAGTCTGAACTCCACATGCAGAATAGTGCAGAATGTGACAGAAACAAGCTCTAAAGGGGCTTTATGGGATTTTTTATTTTATCACTAGATGTCGCTGCAAGCACCAGCATTTGGTGCTCCACTCGCTTTCAGTTTGACAGTAGCTTTAGCGTTAGCAGCTGGTTGGGCTCTCCAGTCTCCACACCGAACCAATGTTAACGCTTGGCTTCTGTCCAAGAGTTAAACTTCGCTTGGTGATGGAGCGTGTTTTCTTACTTGAAATGGACTTCGGAGTTGATCACGTCGCCATGCTTGCATGTGATTGTATATGAGGGGAGGAGCTCACATGTCAAGAACGCACGGTCGGGCCGCCACCAACACAGAGCTCGGATATCAACAAACACATAGAGATTGACCTGAGGAGGCCATGAATCCCCCCACACCTTTATACAGATAATAGTTGTTTGATGGTACAGTATTTAACTTATCGCATGGAGCAGCTTTAAACATGTCAGCTGCATGAAATTATTGCAAACTCATCATACAGAACAGCGGCAATACGTTCTGAAAAGTAGGAAGGAAAATGTGTTTGTCTGTATCATTATCAGATATCGGTCAAAAGAGTTTAAAAATGTTAGGATATCAGCAACAAGCCGATATCAGACATCCCTGCTAACTGCTAACTATGATGAGAAACTAAGATTTTGTCACCATGAGCATGCTGACGTCACTCTTCAGTCTCTGAAAAAGTGAAAGAGAATCTCTTATTAGCTTTTAAGGACCTGCGTTTTATTGCGGGATACCACAGAAGCATATTTTCAAGATCAACTGTCGATCCTGACTAATCTTATTGTCCTGTTCATCTCTCTCGGTCCTTCATCCAGCTCATCAGTCTGCCCCCCCGACTGACAAAAGCCATTGTAGCTCCTCTCTCTTTAAGGCCCTGGCCCCTGTAAGCCTACTTATTTCTGGTTGTCCAGCTTCCAAAAGGCTGTGGAGGGTAGGGGGGGGGGTACTATGTGGGTGTGCTGCCGAGCCTCGTGCGGATGACTGCATAAAGACATCCTTGATGGGCGTGTGTCAGCTTATTGCATAATGGTCGGAAAAATGCTCGGAAGTTGAGCGTGCAGAGCAGCCGGGAACCTGTTTTTTTGTTTTTTTTCCTTTTTTTGAAGAAAAAGGAAATGCACTGGACTCCCTGTTTAATGCTGGGGGGGGGGGGGGGGGTCCAGTTTGATAGTAATGTTTGCATCAGTAACATTCCAGCAACTAAGTTTTTTTTCACTTTTTTGCAGAATTTAGAGTGCTTTATATCAAAAGATTAGCGCTATCTGTATCCTGTCTGCTTTCTTGATAAATATGATCCCTCACTCACTACACATTTACCATCAATGCTGTACATTATATAAAAATTGAAGCAGCAATACTTGAGGCTATTCAATATTTAAAACAGTTGGGTTTTTTTGGGCAAGAGTGCTGCTTGGATCTTTTTTCTCATGACATCAGAGCACCAGATGTTGATTTAATGTGTTTTTTTAAATCACTCTACTATTGTTTTTTTGTCACATTGCTTTATCCCTTTGGATGTTTGGCAGATAACGGCGGTCAGACGCTATCCGGTGGCAGCAACTGGCCGCTGCGGGGCAGGAAGTGGTCGCTGTGGGAGGGAGGAGTCCGGGGAGTTGGGTTCGTCTCCGGCCCGCTGCTGAAGCAGCCCGGGACCGTCAGCCGCGAACTCATCCACATCTCCGATTGGCTGCCAACGCTCGTCGGCCTGGCAGGAGGAAGCACCAATTCTACGAAGCCGCTGGACGGGTTCAACGTGTGGAACACAATCAGGTGGATTCACCGCAGCTGAGAGCGTTTCTTTGGTGGCGGGCCGGCGTGCGTCCCGGGCGACTCCAGCTCTTGGACCCGCCAGCCCGCCCTTTCCCTCTGTGCCTCGCTCTGATTCTTCCCCCAGCGTGATCTGGCCTCAGCTCCCTCTGCCCGTCTCCTCGACCCGGCTTCTCTCTCATGTAGGAGCCTCCCGCTCCTTCAATAAGCCCTTTGTTACCGTGGCAATGGGAGCTCAAAGAGAAGGAAATTCCATCAGTCATTCTCACACAGATCAGCAGGCCTTCCATCCCTCTTTCTCCCTTATCCTCTCTCCATCCGCACCTTTGCTTCTAGTTTTGCTTCAGACATATTAAACAGTTGGATTTCTGCAGGGTGGGGATGGGGCGGGCGGGGGGCTCACCGCGATGCTGATAGGGGTTTAATAAACCACGTGCAGCAGCTGGCAGAACGCAGATGTTCTTTCCATGTCAGTTTGCGTACCGGTCATCACGCACGCTGTCACAGAGCACCGTTTGACTGACACTTTATATTTGTAAACTAAATGTGGACGCAGCGAAGGAGGTGAAATTGAGGGCTGCAGCAAAGTCCCAGCAGAAAATCAAGGCTTAGCTCCGACCGCAAACTACTACTCACAGCCTCCACTTGACTCCATTGGCTGCCGCGCGTCAGCTGACCGCCGGCGGCTGCTGCTGCGTGAGCTGCACAGCACTCCGGGCGCACACTGCTGTTTGTTTTCACTGTGTTAGAGTGTCATTTTGTTTTTTTAATTGGGCCGGGCCGGTATCGCGAAACCAGCGGCAGCAACAGCTCGGTCCGCCGGAATAAAAAGCAAACAAGCACCTAAACCTTAGGCAGGCGGAGGAGGGTGAGAGTTAGAGTTATTTTTGTTGTGTTATCAGACTCTGTGGTCAGTGAGAGCGGTGTGTTCTCTCTGTGGTGGAGTGTGGTCAGAGCATATGAGTGCCTGGTGAACGCCGGCCAGCTGGTTTAGATTTACAGATCCCAGTGGATTTTACTGTGCATGAGTCAGACATGGTGGTGTGTGTGTGATGGTTTTGCATCCATATGTTTAAGAGTAACACCGCTTTTATCTTGCAGCAAAGGGTTCGCCTCACCCCGGCTGGAGCTGCTGCACAACATCGACCCTCTGTACAACGACATCGCACCATGTAAGTTTCGCCTCGGCCTGTCGTTGCTAAAATCCGCCCATCACAACACCACCGAATCAAGAAGTAACCGATGCCGGTCCTGGTCGCTCTGTGCATTTCTACAAACTCTCCGAGCGCCCTGCCCTGGATGAGTCTTTGAGTATGGACAGAATAACGTCAGAGCAGCTGCCTGAAGACACATAAATGTTGAAATACAGTTTTATGGAAGGCGAACGTTGGCTGATGCAAGCTGTAGAGATCGCATCACTCCACTGCAGAGAATATCCGTTGCGAGGAATCCAGCCAATAAGCTGAGATCATTTTATTTCTCGATCTAAATCAACGTCGCTCCAGAGAGTTATTTGAAATGTGGTACTGATATCTGTGCTTCCCACAAGATGTATGCAAACAGATCTCATTGATCCGACGACTTCACCCCATGCGTAAACCACAGAGTTGACATTCCTGGTCTTGTATAAATAACTTTTGAATTAACGGTCTTAAAATTTGACAATGAATTGTAATAACCTCTAACCATCAGGGTGTATCATTTACCAAACTTCAGCCTGTCTAACACTGACATAAAATACACAAAATAATACATGGATTTGAACATCAGGACATCAGATTTTACGACACTCTGCTACTGTTGCCGTGTGTAACTTTATCATTAAGATTATTATGGCATTTAAAACTGTACCACTGCACTGACTCGCTCTCAACTATAAAATCTATCACCAGTTATTTTGCTGATCATTCCATTTGCTGATCATAGCATTGTGTCTTACTTGCAGCCTTGGCAACAAAAGTACTTGACTAACGCGAGTACTATGAACAGAACAAAGCAGCCCATCGAGTCGCACAGATATAAAATCTCCAGTTTGAGGAAACAGATCCATAAATGTTGGCAAATCAATTGCCTGACAGTTGTGTAGTGGATTCCAGGACTGCACTTTACCATTTCTGAGAGGTCATCAGTGTCTTTGGTTGGGATGGTGGTCATGAGCTACACAGTAGGTACACATTGTTTACCTTATAAAGTGATTGGTCTGGAATTTGCGGGGGCTCTGTGATGGACGGCATGTTGATTTGCTTCTGAACCTGGCCCTAGATAGTGATCTTAGCCGTTTGGCCGTTGACGAAAGCACCTAATAAGCTTCAGCTGAAGTCATGTGTATCACCGACCTACCATTACTAGTTAACACCATCATAGATGGAATACAACAAACCAGATTTTCTCAATCATAGACAGAGGTTAAGACACCATTAATGGATTCCAACTACCTTTGATGTCTTCTAACTGATGCAATGGTCATTGATTTAGTTGGATCTCAGCATGGGGCTCTCAATGAACAAGATGATGGAGGTAATCTCAGAGGTAGTCCAGATGTTAAAAAACAGTATCTCCCATTAGATTCCATTAGAACAGAACATGCTCTGGTCCCTTTCCAAAGATATGATTTGTTTTTACCCGTTCTTTACTCTAAATCATTGGTGAACTGATTCGCTGTATTGGCACCCCCAGTGCCACTGGACAGATAAATGCAAGTGCTGCATTTTGTCAAGCAACTCAAGTTGCTCTGGTGACCCCGGCCAAACCCATTGATCTGTCCATTATCTTTGGTTTCTTATCTTTCTCGGGATTGCAGTACTTAGGATTCACTTTTCAGACCTCCAGGATCCGACCACGGTTCTGCGCAGGTCAGCAGCCTGTCAAAGGACTGATAAATATAGAGGGCCGTTCACTCCTGTTGGCAATTAAAAGCCAGCTGTTAACCTACCCATCATGCCTTTGGACTGTGGGCTGAAATCTCCGCAGACATATGGAGAACAAACCCTTGGAGGCATAATTCATCTGCCTGCGATGGCTTGATAAAGCAATGTTCACATGATGGAAGCCACATGCACACAGCCCCCCCCGCCCCCCCCCCACCCACTCTGTGCGTGCTGTTTTCTGTTTTTGATGGGTCCTTCTTCTCCAATATTTCAATTATGCTGTTTTCTTTCCCACCCTGACGAGCATCAAGGGCTCATTGTTTGCTCCGGTATTCACCACCACCAGACACTGTGAATCCGATTGACCCAAGTCAAAGCAAACCGGGGGCTAAGAAAAACCTTGTTATGTAACACTCAACTAAACTCACATTAGCGAATTAGAAATCCGCATTAGGTTTATTATGAGTGTTTGAGATTAGTTTGAGTGGATAAGGAGTTAATGTGGTATCTGATCGGGGTTGTTTTTGTTTGTGGCTGATCTCACATGGTGTTTGGATCCTTAATAGTGAATGTCCTTAAAACATTTTCAAGAGCACATTTTCTGAGTACCCTCATTTGTACAATTTCGTCACGTCTTAATTCATTGCCACACCCCTAGAAGTGGTGTTTGTTGTTTTGTCCTAATCTGAAGAATGCTGATAACACAAGGTTGAAATTGTAATCAGTCACTGTTGCAAGTGTAATCACGCAACGCCGTGGAGATAGTTGACATTTGAGGGCAGGGTGGGTGTTTGTGTGCATACAGTTTAAACTCTGTGATTGTACCGGGGTTTCCAGGAACTGGTTCTTGTGACTGCTGAACTCCCTCCTCTCTCGTTCTGGAATATAGTCACATTCTTGTCGAAACCACTTAATACAAGGTGGACCAAACCACTTCCATCTCTGAGGAGGCAGTGGGCCCCTGATCTGAGCCCACTGTTTCTGACTTCTGACTTTGTGGAGGATGCTGCACCTTAGTTACACTTTCAGAAATAGCAGAAGTATAGGAGAGGTACATTTTTGAACAGAAATGTTTCACAGATGTACCGTAATGGGCACATAATGAGTCCTTGTGAGACCAGATGCCTACCTTTTGATCCGCTACAGAAGTATGGAATAGGTACTGATCCATTCTGCAAAAGTCTTCTTTGTGTCTTGCTTGAAGTAGGTATGGCTGTCGCTAATTATTACTGATGGGTACCATGTGTTCTACTGTATCATAATTTAGTAACCCGATGCAATAGTTTTGAAAAGCTTTCAAAATCGTCATTCTCCTTCAACAGTGTGTATTACCTGAAACACCGCTTTGAAAGAGTTTGACCAGATCATACCTCAGGCCATATGTATTTAATGTACAACTAATTACAAATAATTTTAAAGCACCAGAACGTTTTTTCCTTCCTCACATCTGTCCATTTTTTCCACATAATTCGGTTTGCAAGATGCCATGAAATCTATATTAATATGCACTGAATTTTGTTGGATTGGTCACCTATTGTTCCTCCATCATACATTGATCTTAGTAGAATTATATATTCAGCTGTGTGTGTTTTTGTATTTTCATATATGTGGCTCCATCCTTGTGAGTTGTTTTATATACAAGCTAGCAGAAGTGTAAACTAAATTACACAACGGCAACAAAATTAGTTTGGAGGTCAGTTTGGAGGTCACAACCAACCATCTTCAGCTGTTTGTTCAGTGATAATTCTAAAATGTTTGTCCGCAAACTGTACGGTAAAAGACTACAGATCCGATGATGCCATATTGGGGAGCGTAAGCAGGCAGTTAGCTAAGCATAGCAAGCTAGCTGCTGTTAGCACAAAAGTGGGAAATATTCACTAAAGGATGTAGCAGATGGGTGTGTGTTACTATTACTATTACTACTTATCCGCAGGACTATGAAACACGTTTGGGTTTTTCCTATCGTATCATCTGAGACGGTGACATATCTGTGGCCCGATGGAACATGAAGGGGAAACGATGAGCTGAAAGACATTAAAAGAGGCACGGGGGAGTCACGCGATGATTCTCCGCGGGTGACATCATTCACATTACATGTTATTTGCTAATATATAAATTATTGCTTAGTGCAACTTTAAAGTTTAATGACTTAGAATGACGACGAAATGATTGAAAACCTCAACTCCTCTCTGGCTTTTATCGGATGTCAAAAGTGAAGCCAAGACTTCCCGGGAACACGTCCAGATCGCCTCCGTTTAAATGAATGAGTCTGCGTATCGTCTGATGTCGGGCCGCGCGCTGCTTTTGTTGCACGGTCGCTTCGTCCTCAAAGTTTTACCATCAGTAGTTGTCATGCAAATGAGTCAGGCGATAAGAGGACCTCCTTGAGAACCACACGGCGGCTTTACGAGCTCTCACCGTGTTTGGATCTTGAGGTACGTTTGAATCTTTATTGTCCGCCGCCCTGACAAGCAGCCTCCCATGATGCATTCCAAGCCCAGACCCCTCGCTTCCATCAAGCTCTTTTTCTCTTTCTTGAAGTTTCTCCTCTACCCTTCTATTTAGCTCATGAAAAGACCCCCATCCCCACCCCTTTATGCTGCGTATTTTCCCCTTTCAAGTCGCTTTTTAAGAAATCCATTTGCCCTCCGTTTTGTGTAAGAAGAGGGATTCCGACTAAATGGGTCACCGAGGGGTCCCTGAAATTCTCGCTCGTTGAGACAGAGAGAGGACTTGGACTTGGCCCAAGTCTTAAATCACCCCCAAATTTCCCCCTTCCGTCCTCCCCCGCGCTCCTTCTCACCGTTTCTCTGTCCTCTCCGGGGTCTCTTCCCTCAGTTCCCCCCCCCCATTCCCGCCCTCCCCCTTTTGAGCCCATTTGTGGATTCTCTGGTTTGTGGCTGTAGATGAGCCAGGCCTGCTTTGGGTCGCTCCTGTCCTGCGCTGGATGTGTGAAATGGATGCGTGTGCGTCAGCATCTGAGTCCTCCCCCCCTTCCCCCTTTAATTTTTTTTTCCTTGAAAGCAGTGAGAGCAGAAGAGGAGTCGTAGCACCCCTAAACAAATCCGATCCCGATGTTTGCGGATCATTAATCATGCCTCCCGCTTCCAGATTGCAGAACACCTGAATCTCGTCAGCGCCGCAATTTGCTCGTTCTTAGCGAGGAATCGGCTCAGTTTGTCGATTCTGGAGGGATTCGCCGCCAAGTTTTAATCCATGTGAGAGCAATTACGGTGCCCACATGACGTTTGCGCAATGATCACTTAAGAATTCGGCGTCAAGGCTTTTATCATGTGGTGCTGTGAGGGAAAGAGAGAGAAAAAAAACGCTGAGATCGGAAATGTTTTAAATCTCCAATTGTGTCACTGCGGTGGAAGCAGTGTAATAAAACGAGCTCCGATGGGAATGCGGGCCTTTGGCGTGGGCGGTGGCGGAGGAGGGGTCGTCCTTACGCAAAGCATTTGAGGAAATACTTGTTTTTGACAGCGCGAGGAGGTCGAAATTACTTGCAAATCTGTCTAATCAGGACCACATTGTCCGGGTCAGCCACGGCAAAAACCCGAGAACACTCCCAAGGCCAGATCTTAGACATGTGCGCTCGCTCCTGGCACATATTATCCCCCGCCGAGACGCCGGACCTGCAGGGCGAGGATAAATAATTCACTTTTTGCCTCCTGGAAATGGGAGAACGGTGCGTGTTTAGGCCCTCGTCGCTGCCGGTTTGCTCTCAGATTTGCCCATCTGCAGGAATGGCAAATTATTCATTGTGCTTGGCAGAGATTGGAGACTTGGTGCTGAGTCGACCGCATTACCGCCATGTTGCTCAGATTCCTTCAGCCCCCCAAAAAAGTTCCACGTGCCGCAAGGAAATTCACACATGAAACGATTGCTGCTGCTAAAGCAGAGGATTGTTTTGGATTTGTTTTGTTTTTGCCAGTTTTGAAAAACCACCCCAATTCCTGAAATTTCGTCGCCTACCCCCACCAAAAAAAGTGGCCGTATTTATTTTCACGCCTTCATTCGACACCCACCGCGATTATCAGGTATGCGCTGGGTTTCGGTGCCAGTCTGCCTCCTCGGGTGGATTTCGCTGGCTTCCACAGACGTCCGTTTTGTGTCCAGTAGTCGTTCTAATATCATCTTAATCAGCGTTTTTCTCCGGGGTGTTTTTTTTGGTTGTTTTTTTTTAAGAAGCGGGTGACCTTCCTCCATCCGCTCACTCCTCCGCTCTCCGCAGGTCCTGGCAGGGAGCGGCAGTTAACTTTGGCTCGGAGGGTCAGCGACGGCTCCCGGCCCGACTCTGCCTTCAATGTGTCCATTCACGCCGCCATCCGATCCTCCAACTGGAAGTTGCTGACTGGCTACCCGGGTCAGTATCTCCTCTCACCCGTAATGGTGTGTTTAGTCTATGCGGAAAGCCGGGGAAATCAAGCCCCCCGCAAAAGGCACACACTCAAGTCTTATCTCTGTTAATGCCACTCATCTCGTTCCCCCTTCCCCCGCCCGCCCCCAGGTTGCTCCGTTTGGTTCCCCCGGCCCGGCCGCAACGGCTCGGAGCCGGGCCCGGCCGAGGTGGAGCCGCTGAAGCCTGTGATGCTGTTCGATGTGGAGAAGGACCCGGAAGAGAGGAACGAGGTGTCCGCCCTTTTCCCGACGGTGGTGGAGAATCTCCTCAATCGGCTCCACCACTACCAGCAAGGCGCCTCGCCCATCCACTTCCCCGACGAGGACCCCCGATGTGACCCCGGTCCCACTGGAGCCTGGGGACCCTGGGCCTAGATGCTAATGACTGCTATTAAGATGTTTGCAGCTGATCCTTGCTGCTTCCGGGAGATACATTTTGACTCCATGAAGAGCAGAATCTGTCTGTTTTAAAAGACAACATGATTTGCTTTTTATTGGCAGCCGGCGGAGGAACCTCACCGTGACGCGCCGCTAATTGGCCGGCGGTCGCCGATCTCCCCCCCCGGCCTTCAAATGTAAATTTGCCCGATTGTGTGGAGCGATTGCGTAAGCACGCCCGGTTACACATGTTGCTGATTTGTAAGGACTATCTCCCCGCTGCTTCAGGTATTTGCACTTCATTTATCTGCCGGTGAGAAGCAGCGGGCCCCTCGTACGTGTCAAACAAAAAGCCCCTCAGAAATAGCACGAGGTATTTAACCCGGGTGAAGTATTTCGCCAAGCAAACAAAAGTCTCCCTTTTAAAAATATATCTCTTCTATTCCTTCTATTTGCCTCTTGTAGAGGCAAAGGTAGCATTTGATACATAAGAGTAAATGTGGACAATTTGACCCTGACATGAAGATTGTAAAGCTGCACTCACCGTAATTAAATATTGATGTTAATGGGAGGATAGACTGTTCCCATTGGCCGCTTTATTGCCTTTCACATACTGTTTTGGTTTGTGGCTAGATGATGCGAGACGTTTGCCCCTAAAAAGAATCTCTGTTAGATTTGGATTTAGTCTGGTGATTATGCATAAATAACCCTCCTGGGATCAAGGTGATTTAATTGTATTTAGCCTTTATTTACAGCAGGTAATGAGACGCGGGCTGACGTTTTAGACAAGGCGAGCTAAGGCTGTAAAAATGCTTGGTTAGGCAAAAGGCATTAAAGCTAATTGGTTGGTTTAGGAAAACACCACCGTTTGGGTTAAATTACAACCTTTCGTCGTTTCATTAACAGAGTGTGAGAAACTCTCTGCAAACACATGGGAACATTTCTGATAAACCCGGTGTACAGTCAGCACGCGGGCTATTTCTCTAGCAACTTTAGGACTCACTGTTACTGTGTAGCAGAGACCCTGAGCAAAGTTAACTGGTTATCTTGCAATGCTGTCCAACCCAGTCTTGCTAAAAGGTGAAATTATGTGTACTCAAAAAAAAAAAACCTGATTGTGAACCAATTTAAAACCAATGTTCACCTCTAATTTAATTCAGAAAGCTTCTGCCAAAACTTAATCCACTCAGGCTTTGTTGTCATTGTATAAAACACCACGAGATGAGCAGTGCTGCTCCTGGACTGAAATCGAATGAAAAATAAAAGTGTCATTTTTGCAGGCTGGCTTCGTCTCGCCGCTCCTTGAAGTGCCTTTCCTCTTCCCCTCCTAAAAGTTAATGAGTAGGTGCTAAATGGGTTAGTGCCGTATTTCTGCGTTTTCGCTGAAAATGTGAGGAATTTCTTGTGCACGTCAGGCATCTCGGTTGTTATGGCTCCGGCCTCGGCTTCCCACATGCCGCTCATTCACGGCTCTATAAATAAATGTAAAAAACGCTTCTCGTGAGGGTTAATATCTTTGTTGAAAAGATGAAGCGTCACCTCGCCTGGTGCTGGAAAATGAATCCGATCTATCCGATTGTTGCCAAAAACAACCATTCAAACACTGCAACCCTCGAAGGGATAATTTACATATTTGAAATCTGAACGGGAGAAGCTAATTTCCTTTATACATTTACCCTCTCTGACCTTTGGCCCTTGGTTTTTGACCTCCCACTCGCAGAAGCCCCACAGACGAGCACAGGAAATGCTCCCCGCGGAGAGTGGGCGGCCCCGTCCTAATGCAAGCTGCGACCCCTAACCTCGCCCTGTGGGTTGATTGGCAGCCCAGCAGCGCCAACAACAATGCTGGTTGCTGGATGGGGCGGAACAAAAATAATCACAAAAAAAAGCGAGCGTTTGACATGTGAGTCGTGTTCCCTTTTAAATCAACTTAGCTTGATGTGACGACTTTGGACGTGTGACTCCTCAAAGACCTCAAGAACACTTGGGCCTATTATTAGATTATTTTGGAGGCCATTGGGCTATTTTGGTGCCCTCTTAGACAACAACAGCCAACTATTAGATGTCAGTGTGTTCCCTTTCACAGTACACTCACATCATGGATTTGGAAAGCAACATGGTGGTCTTATCTTTGTCCCCCCCCTCCCAACTGTCTCTATTCCTTCCTGTTTGTGTTGTTTGCAGCTGTAATATTTTCACAAAATCCCGTTAAAGTTGCAGATGTGCGTAACACAGGCAGCAGCGGCTTTTATTTTTCCATCGGTGGCAGTGGAGGTCCGTGCTCCCTCGGCCCCCTCCCGTTTGACCTCTGTCCTCATAATAGTGCTTTGATGAATATGTTGGATCCTAAATCTTACTGCCACTTTCACAGCGACCTCATCACCAGATCGCAGTTTGACGTGTGCTGCA
>CAESWR010000092.1:218304-232064 GCA_903171835.1 Mullus surmuletus | reverse complement strand
CCTTGCTCATTTTGCGAGGTTTTTTTTTTTAGGGTGCCTGAATTATTCATTGTGTAACTGTCATCCCAGATGGCTCGCCTCAGGCAACGCATGATGCCCCACTCAGGCTTGAATTTTAAAGCTCTTCTGTTTTCTGGGCGTTTCGCCGTGCGTGTGACCGTTTGTGCCCGTGCGTAATGCTATATTGGCTTATACTTTTTTTTACAAAATTCTACCCAAGCGGCTGTTAAACGTAATGTAATATGGGATTTCTGGTCACGGGGAAGCGAGGGAAAAAAACCACATGATTATTTTATGTATCTGAGAAAAAACTTCTCATATTGCTGATGGCATCAATTTGTTGCTTTGTGTGATCACTTACTCTACAATCTGCCCTCTGCGTTGCGGGATGATTGGATCGCTCCTTTAATTAGACGTTGCCCCCGCCTGCCATTTCTAAAGGAACCAAGGCCTGCGACTTTCTCAGCTCAGCTACACACCACTTTTTCACTTCTCATACTCGGTCTGCGGTGAGCCACCCCCCCCCCCTGACAAGTTATTCCATCTTCCCCCCGCTAGTCGTTATGAGCAGCCAACCTCGACGGTGTCGCAACTCGTCTCCTTCTCGTACTTTTCAAAGCGGTTTTGGTGTGTCTTTCACACTTAATCCCGCACTTTGACTCGGCCCTGTGAAGTCAGCCCCGCAGAGTGACAACACACTCCGCTCTGATTTGCCTCTGCTGAATCAACACTGTGATTCGCCGACTCTGACGTCGCCCCCCTGCCCCCCCCCCCTTTGTTTTCTCAGCTGTGACAGAGCTATGTGTGCCATCAGTGGGCCTCTGGTGTGATGCCCCTGAGAGATATGACAGCGTAAAGATACGATGCCTTGAAGAAGAGCGCGTGTGGGGTGGGGTGGGGGCCGCGAGACGGCTGCCACGGTTGATCCCCCCCACTCCTCCCCCTCCTCTTCCTCCTTCAGTATTTCCACGAGGAAAGATTGCAGATCTCGCCTCCGCCGCAGCGAGGTGGGACTGGAATTCTAAACAAGAGTGTCTGTCTGTGCTGCCTGCCTGTGAAAACAGATTAAAATCATACTGACCAACACGGCCTGGAATGTGTTGAACCTTGAGCCTCCAAGGGGGCAAATCCAACAGCTCATCACACCTGACAAAAAAAACAGCCCCCGCACCGAAGCGGCAGACCACCACACGGCACCCGCAGATAAAGAGGAAGCCCCGTCGGACTAGATTATTGATTATTGCTTTTCTTCGCTGTTATTTGCGCCGGCACTCGCTCACGGGTGACACTTATCTTATCTCCTCCTCTCAGACTAACTGCGAGAAAAAGCCTGAGCAGATAAGCCGGCCGCAACGCCAATCTTTCCTGGTTTGCAGTCATAATAAAGTGGTCTTTGGAAGTCAAACAGCCTGCTTTGCTTATGTTATTCTCAAACAGGGATTTCAATAAATCTTGAGATTACCCACTTGAGATTATAGCCTGCAAATTGCCCTGCAAATACATTAGTGTTTAGATTACGAGTGAAATACTGGCTGCTGCTGGTGGGGAAAGGGGAGAAATAAGATGTATCCATGAGAGGCCTGAATGCAATGTTTTGATTATATTATTGTGTACAAACAGGGAACCTTGAGGCTTTTCACACATTTTTACATGCAGTGTGATCTTTGTCTCTAAAAGTATCCTGATCTGGGCTGTATTTGATTATGTCAATGTTTGCTTCCACAAATGGGACAAAAATGTCAACAGTAGTTAAATCTTAAGGTTAGGAAGGGGGGGAAAAGAAAGAGTCATTGGTATCTTAAGTGTTGAGGTCCAACTTTCAATCTCTGACTCACGTGGATTGTGGTTTGTACAGATGCACCGATGCTCGGCACTTGAGTGCAGAACAACCGTGTGAACAGAACAAACCAGTTTAAATGGAGAAGGACATGCAGCATTAAGATAAATGCAGTATTTGTAGTGCAGAGCTTCTTTGAGCCCGACTGTCACACCGAAGGTCAGTCGCAGCAACAATGAAGTGGATGGATAACATCAGGGCTGCTATTATTGACAATAACCGCAAAGTTGTTTAGCCAGAAACTCCCGGAGAGAGTCATGGGACTCGCCTTGTGTTTTCACTCCATTCAAGTCACATTTGACTGACCAAGGAGCACAAATAAGAGGGCACAGAGGTCCTGGCACCAGTTGTTCCCCTCCCAGTCACAACATTCTGAAAATAGTCCATTCACACTGGCTCACTCTCATGCAAAGCATAAGAGAATATACAAAAGTTGTTGTTTCCTGCGACTCCTGCTTCCCAGTTGGGGCAGCGGCAGCAGCCGCAGCAGCAGCACGTCGTTGCACTGCGAACAGGTGCCATATATTTCTGCCTGATGTGCCAACAGCGGAAAGCCTGGAAAAATAAGAGCTGGCAAATGCATGGACACATGTCTGGAAATCATGCTAAGTATGGATTTCTGCCGAGCAGCATATAGATCGACATGTCGGATCCTCAGAATGTGAGCTATCTGCGCTGACTGTTATTAGTCGTGGGTCTTTGGCTCAGCTGTTCGCCCCTCAATAAAGGTTAAGACTCCGATTTAGAGAGAATGTGACACATAGGCTACCCAGATGTCCATGTCATACTGCGCGGATGGCTTCCCTGCAGAGCCAGAGAGGGCGTGTGTGTGTGGTGATCAGATGTGCAAAGACCAAAACATCTCCGTCAGCTGCTGAACACACATGAACGATTAATCTTAATTATAAAAAGGGAAATTATGATTTGCACTAATTCCCTTTAATTCACTTTGCTTTCAGTGCCTTTTCCATTTTTAGACCAAAAGACCGTCCAGTTATGGCCTAACAAAAGAGTCCGTAAGCATTTTTGATGAAGAATACAATACACAATCTCGGTTTGTCACTTTTATTCCCAACAATGATAAAAATCGTCAGTTCTATGTGGTCCTACAAAAACACAAAACATTATTGGTCAAAAGCAAGGTGAAGTGGATTGCATTTTTTTTTGATGGGATCACGGAAACTTGAAACCCAACTGTGAGCAGCTTGGTCTTATCTTGTCTTTATTGTAATTCTATATTCTACATGGATATCTTACTTATAATCTCCGACCACAAGACTAAATGCAACTAATTGGATACTCAAAAGTTTCCAATTAATGAGCATAAATGCTATAAAGTAATTACTTCAAGCAGAACATCTTCTCAAAGGCTATTTAATGGAAAAGTTGCCCTTGAATAAGATTTCCGATACGTGATTGATAGTAAAGTCACAACATTATTATACATTTAAATCCCACCAGTAAATAGGTACCTAAAACTACACTGAAGTACAAAGTTTTCTTTCCACCATGTGCAGTAGTGGTCAGATAATGCTATCATTAAATCATGCATCTCATACTCTCAACCGTTATGGAATTAAAGTATTTCCCAGGATTCTTCCATGGAAACTGTTAAAGGAATCCCGTACTTCTATGACAAAGAGTGCTTTTAAGCAGTTTTTGATTTCTTTACTCCAACTCCAAACAGACCGCACATTTCCAGCAGCGGGAGAAATTGAGTTAAGTTACTGTATTTTAGGCACTTTGTACAAAACCCCCCCCTATACTTTCATCAAATATGAATATTAAGTTACTGTCCACACCACTGAAAGTCTGAATGTATTTTGATTTATTTTTTGATAGCTGTATGCAAGACATCCATAGTAAATTAGAACGTTTTGAAAGAACAGGAGAAAAGATTTTATTATTAAGGTATGCGTCATGAAGACTAGATGTTAACTTTTTTTTTATCATGAGTATGTTGTCATTGGCGATAAGTCATATCCTGCTAATAGGTGAAGTTAGCATCAGCCTGCCATTATTTATCACTAATGTATAATTGGAATTTTACTATTTGCATGTATTCACAAAGAAAAACAAACATGGCTAATGTCAAAATGGTTTTCACCCATCTTAACAAATTGAATTCTATTGACGATGCAGAGCTGGTGGAGTTGAAAAAAGATGCAAACGGAGAAGCTAACAGAATATTTGGGGAGCTGCTGGGTAATTTCAGCTGAGATACAAACATTGCCAGAAGAAATGTAACTGTTTCAGGAAGATGACATGCAGCTTTTTGGGAAATTCTAACCGTGTTCAGGTTAGAGACCAGTCAAGGTTATGGAAGATGCAAGTGTTGTTAAAGGGAGGGGTTAGCAAAGTTTAGGGAAGATGCTAGCAGTGTTAAGGGGACAGGTTGGCAAACATTAAGGGCAGTGTTAGCAAATATGCTAGCAGTGTTGGGGGTGAAGCGAGCAGTGCCCCTTTTGGAGATGCTAGTAGTGTTCAGGAGAGATGCTAGCAAATATGCTAGTGGTGTTAAGGAGTGAAGCTAGCAGTGACCTTAGTGGAAATGCTAGTAGCGCTCAGAAATGATGCTAGCAAGGTTTACGGACACTGTTAGCGAATGTAGCGAATATGCTAGTGGTGTTAAGGTATGAAGGCAGCAGTGACCTCAGTGGAAAAGCGCTCAAAAATTATGCTAGCAAGGTTTATGGAAGTTATTATCAAATATGTTAGCGGTATTGAGGTGTGACGCTAGCAGTGACCTCAGTGCAAACGCTAGTAGCGCTCAGGACAGATGCTAGCAAGCTGTTAGCCAACATGCTAGTGGTGTTAATGGGTGAAGCTAGCTGTGACCTCGGTGGAAACGCTAGTAACGCTCAGAACAGATGTTAGCAATGTTTATGGACACTGTTAGCAAATATGCTAGTGGTATTGAGGTGTGACGCTAGCAGTGACCCTAGTGCAAACGCTACTAGCGCTCAGGACAGATGCTAGCAAGCTGTTAGCCAACATGCTAGTGGTGTTAAGGGGTGAAGCTAGCAGTGACCTCGGGTGGAAACGCTAGCAGCGCTCAGAACAGATGCTAGCAAGCTGTTAGCCAACATGCTAGTGGTGTTAATGGGTGAAGCTAGCTGTGACCTCAGTGGAAACGCTAGCAGCGCTCAGGACAGATGCTAGCAAGCTGTTAGCCAACATGCTAGTGGTGTTAATGGGTGAAGCTAGCTGTGACCTCGGTGGAAACGCTAGTAACGCTCAGAACAGATGTTAGCAATGTTTATGGACACTGTTAGCGAATATGCTAGTGGTATTGAGGTGTGACGCTAGCAGTGACCCTAGTGCAAACGCTAGTAGCGCTCAGGACAGATGCTAGCAAGCTGTTAGCCAACATGCTAGTGGTGTTAAGGGGTGAAGCTAGCAGTGACCTCAGTGGAAACGCTAGTAGCGCTCAGAAATGATGCTAGCAAAGTTTAAGGAAGTTATTAGCAAATATGCATCAAGTTCACTCGTTCTGAGGTGAGAGGAAGCAGTGAGAGCAAAGTTAGTTTGGCCAACTGTGCATCTGACAGCTTGTGTGGTGGTGGGACTGGTGTGACTGGGTGAGGGGGGAGGAGGAGGAGGGGAGGGGAGGAGGAGGAGGAGGGAGCTCCGGGCGGCTGCAGTCACTCCCATCCAGCGGCAGCAGCCCGAGTGTCTGTCGGAGACTCGGATCTCGGATCAGCCATTCATTCCTCTGCGTCCTCTGGAAAACGTGGAGGATGAAGAGCCGCTGAGCGACGGACCAGAACCACACAAAGAGACCAGAACCAGAACCACACAAAGAGACCAGAACCAGAACCACACAAAGAGACCAGAACCAGAACCACACAAAGAGACCAGAACCAGAACCACACAAAGAGACCAGAACCAGAACCCGCGGCCCGGTCCGAGAGACCCCGAAGAAGACGCTTCAACTCGGCAGGATTTCCTCCAGAAAAACCCCGCTCTTCTTCCACGTAAGTCCGAAAATCCGACGCCACATTCCAACCACCAACCAGTCCTGTGTGTGTGTGTGTGTGTGTGTGTGTGTGTGAAGCAAGTGCTGCTGCGCGACAAAACTGGACTTTCGCACACGTTTCTCCGTGGGTTCGAGTCCCCGGGGGAAGTCGTGGCAGAGCAGCCGAGCAGACTGATGCTTCTCCAGGCAGCCTCTCAGAGACCATCACTCACTGCTGGACCCCGAACCCCCCCTCATTACTCACATTTATACACGTCTTTTTCCATCTTCAACCAAAAAACACTGAAAAAAACCCCTTCTCACTGGATGACAGATGACGGGGACACACAAAGCTCCAGTAAAATAAGAGTGGAAAGTTGGACTTTGAACGCAGCCCGGTCTGCAAAATCACTCTTTCCATTATGTAATAATCTACCGATATTCAATTCATTGTTAGTTCTATAAACTGT
Organism: Mullus surmuletus; assembly: GCA_903171835.1. Taxonomy (NCBI): domain Eukaryota; kingdom Metazoa; phylum Chordata; class Actinopteri; order Syngnathiformes; family Mullidae; genus Mullus; species Mullus surmuletus. The sequence goes on along the minus strand of CAESWR010000092.1, from coordinate 225,799 downwards.
GAGAAAGTGGAGGCGAGTCAAGTTTCCAAATAGTCACCAAACCCACACATGGGCAGCGTCGCTCCACACTGTATTGGTCGATAAATGTCATGATCAAGGGATGCAACATTCCATGACAGATCAGCTGTTATGAATGATGGACAGAGATGAAGATGCTGAATTCTGCGCCATCGCCTTTTTCAGTGTACAAACTATTCATTGGAGTCCAATGACCTTTCTGTATTGCTGATTTATACATTTGTTGTGAGGCTTTTAGACTCAAACTCCCCAAAAACCCCCCAAACAAAACAGTATCAGAATCCTGAGCAGTTTTGAGTTCATATAACTTTACCGATATTAATTTTCTGTCTTTGAAGCAAATAGACACGGCTCAACTTACAACCTGCTTTCCGCATCAAGCGACACCGTCATTAACCGTTTCACCTCGGCATTGATTTGTCGCCTGGTCCCGCCGGACGTATCGCAGGTCTAAGGTTGCTCCGCCATTGTCCACATCAAGAGAAAGTCTGTCAGCGGCCTTTGACAAAGTGCGACACAGATTCTCGTCTTGTTTTCGTGTTGTGTTTCAACAGTAAACCCGAGAACTGGTCCCACCTGTAAACGGGGTGTTTGCGCGTGAAAAGGAAAAAGCTCCCGAGGGCAGAGACCTTTTATATTTGAAGTCTCCATGTAACCAAAATCAGGCACACTCTTGTGCATTTTACGTATGAAGCCATAGTTTCCTCTCCCTTCCCTTAACAATAAGGGATTTTTCCCCCCCCCCTCACACATGATGCTCTTTATTGCTGAGTTGCTCCAAATCTCAGTCACATATGAGCTCTCTTTCATGTGGAGTTTTTCTCTCTCTGCCATTGGGTGAGCGGTATCGATGTCAATGCTGCTTTTATAGTCTTTTTGATCATAAAGTGAATGTGCTAAATCGTTGTAGTTCAGGGTATTGTTGTCACTTAATTAGCAGCTCTGAGGCTGCAGCAGCGCAGCCACTGTGTGGTCTCGGTCATGAGTCGACATTCTGTAATTAGCTTGAGCCATTTTCTTTGTAATTTCCCTTTTTTTCAAAAACACACAACAGAGCTTCAGATGTGTAATGACGCTTAGGTCATCACTGAACGAGTGACTAACATTAAAGATGGCGGTCAGTTGGAGCCCGTTGCCAGTGGTTTGAGATTATGTGCCAGCGCACGTGGTCCCTCAGGGCTCCGTGTTTGGCCCATTAAAAAACCCTGGCCTTCATTCATTACGACCCTGCAGAAGGTTCCTTTCCTTCGTTTATGCCACAAGAAAAGTAAAAATACACGGCTTTTTCTCTTCCCTGGCAGGCTTGGTGGCACAGATGCTTTGGAAAAGTCCTTTAATGTGTTTTTTTTTTTTTTCATCCCTTTGCCTAAACAGAATGGTAAACTTTCAAAGCACGGAAAAAAATGTGAGCGGCAGCCTCCCTTTTGCCTGGTGCACATGATGCAGTTGGTGATACTTTGAATGCATGTTACAGAAAATACAAAAAAACTTTTAACTGCTCACCCACTAATGCAGACCACATCATCTGCTTTTTGTGGAGGTTTGTAGCTTTGATGGCAGTGCCGTTAATCTAGGATCTGGGTTGTAGTTTATGGGACTGGTCACTGTATTTCTGGGTCAGGGTTGGTTTAGATTCAGTTTAGATGTAGTTTAGATGCAACAATTCCCTCAGCTATGAGTGTAAATAATGTTGAGTGGCCTGCTGAAGGAAATCAGACCTAGGCACTATCACTGTTTAGCTGAAACTAAAGCCTGAACCGTCATGTCACCGTGACCCGAGTGTGAAATCCCCTAATTGAGTGGCTGCGTCTGTGTCAGAGGTTATCCCGCATGACTCCGGCAGGCTCACATCTGGAATACAGTTTGTTGCAGCAAGGCCCTGCTGTGCATATTCACTAGCTCAAATGACCCTGATAGCACGGACGCTTTACTTGCATAGTATTTTCTTAAACTACTGTAACTGTGGCGCTTGTGTGTGGAAGATTCGCTTTCCCAGCAACATCTGTTTTTCCACAATCAGCACTTTTTCAAGTCATTTTGTGCTTTACTAAGTGCAGTAAATATATCAGGAGCATCCAGGAAGTGCTGTCATGAAACAATCTGATCACAAAGGGTTTTTCTTTTATTGAATACACACTTTAAGACGCCAAACATTGTTTATATGTCTGTAAAATTGACATAATGTGAGGAAGACTCATAGAATCTAAGACAAACCTAAACTGGGTCACATTACGTTATAAGGTTTTCCGTTCCAGGCTTCTAAAAGGAGAATTTCTGAATGAATTAAAAGCAGCCGTGTGTCCGATTTGGTTTCTTTTTTATTAAGAGTCGCTTCAGAGATGGACTGTTTTACCAGGTCTGGAAAAGTCAGTCTCACAGTCTGCAAAGCACACAGGAAGGCGGGGTGGCTTTGTTCTTTGATGTTCTCCATTGTAGTCAAACCTTAAAAAAGCATGTTCAAATGAATCTGGTCTTTGACTGTAATTATTGATCCATGAAGTTGTTATCAGTAGTTATTGCTACCGTTAGCACGCTTCAGTGCTCATTTCAGGGCGAATTTTCCGACTCGTGGTGGCACCTGCTTCGACTTTGAGTTGTTTTACGACCTGTCAGATGGCAAAAGGAGAACCCAAGAAAGCGTCACATCTGTGTGAAATGTGACAGCAAGCAGCAGGGATGACCTTTCCCATGTGGCACTCTGTTCTGTTCCAGCTCAGAACTCTTTCGAAGAGCCCTCCGCAATCACCTGAGTGATGAAACTTTCTTGCTTTCTGTAGGGTGCCCCACCGCCCCCCCAGGCTTCACTGTGGGGCAGTCATGCACACTGATTAGATTAGGCAGTGCTGAAGCTAATCACCTTTCCCTCTTTTTATTCGTTGCTCCTGGCTCTTCTGGAAGCCCTCTGTCCCATCCCCTCCCCGTAGCCCCCAGAGATGAGCCTCCCCTGGGGGGACATCTACCTCCACCCCATGCTGCTCTCCACCCTGGTAAGCAGCAGGGTGGGGTCCCCGCAATAACAAAGCCCCCATGGTGCACTTCCGACTGCGGGCTTGTATGCTTCCACTTAAAGAAAGAGACATTTGAAAAAAAAAAGGCTCATAGAGGGAAGGGCGGGGGGAGCGAGACCCTCCTGTCAGGTGAAATGAGGAGAAAGAATCTGCAGTGGGTTTCTGTCTTTTGTGGTGAGCTGGGGGTCAGCCTCAGGGGATTGAACGGTGGGTTCTGCAGCTGCGTGGCCCCCAGCACTTTATCTAGTCGCTGAGCAACGGTGGGCTCATTAAAGTCGGCTGGTTGTCTAGCGTTCGCCTCATCTCATGTCTAAATTAGAGTTCCGTCCCTGTCTTTAATGTCTCTAATGTTATTGCCAACATGTTTGAATATTGATTAAGCGGGAGGCGTCCGGGGTACAAGCGGTGCAGCTGTATGCTAATGCTGAGAGGTTAGCGCCCACCACAATAGGCGGCCTTTGTGGTTGCGCGATAAGGAAGTATCATATGTTCGGTTTGGCTCATGTCATGGAAAAGGCTTTGAGCTGTGCGATGAAGATAACACAAGATTAGATTATTGTGTTCGTATCCCAGCTGAAACTCCTAATTTAGTTTCATATTTGTTACCAGTTCATAGAAAGACAGCAACGAAAAAAGGAGGCGGAGTCTGAGAATTAAGGTTAATTGTTTTCACAATAAACCGAAATTAATAGGAATGTGGGTCACATAAGCAAATTAATACCACTCCAACTACTGCACAAGGACTTTCAAAATTGCAAAGACATGATAGATCTTCAACTTTTTTGGTCCGGTTTATAAAATACTACACATACAGTGGGAAAAGATCACATTTCAGGCGCTGGATTCTGTTTTGGCATTCTTCAGGTCTTATTTGGTATTTATAGGTACACACTGAAAAGTGTACATTTTGCCTACTCCACTTGTCTCTTTGCAGACACTGTTGGTTTGTCTCAAATCAACCACTTGAACTGGGCTAATGTTATCAGATTACTACAGTTTGTAAAGTTTAATTGTGAGTCCCCATTTCCAGTTATAGGTTGAATTTCCTGAATGACCGTGATCTCATCTGAATGCTTCCACTTTATTTTGTCTGCCATCCACCATGAGATGACCGAGAAATCCTCCTGTTCCGAGCCCACGTTACTCATAACCAGAAGTCTGATTCCATCTGTTTTGGTCCTGGTTGCACCAGCACCATGGAAACCATTTTTTCCCCCAGTTTGGCCTGGCAGGCTGTCACCCCTCATTATCACACTACACCCTGCTAGTCAGCAGCAGGAACAGCGGCCATCGCGCTCTCTGTCCTTTTCTGCATCCTGTCTTGGCACGCTGAAGTTTAATAGAGGTGACGCATGCTAAATTTAAGTTGGGTTGCCGGACTAGCCCAATTTGTTTGTATTACAAATTCTATTCACTGTAGCTGACCGTTTGCCTTTGGTTACTGTTGCTATGCATGTCAGACTCTCCACTCTTGCCTTGCACCAATTAATTTGGTCCCACATTGCTACCAGCTCTCAGCTGTAGATGCCCCAGCTGAATGGACAATGGTCGCCTCACTCCTTTGGATCTCATAACCATAAAGTTGATGTCCTCATACCGGATGCAGATCAATTATTGAGCATTGTTTAGGCTCCATCAGGTCATGTAGTCTAGTTAGCTGTCGTCTAGCCTACTCAGTCACTGAGCCAGCCCACATCAACTGACGATCAGATGACCACTAGCGGTGGAGCTCTCTATTGGTAGCTCAAAGATTTGGCGTATTGTTTAAACTGCACTACCTGCCGACCTGTGCCGCATCACTCTGAAAAAACCCTTGCTAAAAACCCATCTCCTCCCCAGCTCCTCGATCATGTTCTGACTCCCTCACTGTCAGCACCAGTCAGTATTAAGCGGGTGAAATGCAAATAGTTGTGTTGTTTTTGACTAAAGTGGTCCTGACTGAACTAGTTAGGGTAAGTCAACCACCTGCTGCTAAAGCAGGTTGAGAAACCTGCGACCAGTGCTTGGGGGTATTCTTAATCATCGAGAAAGCATAACTAAATGCTTCGGGTGGGGAACTGGATTTACACTACCTCTGGTTAGTAAAAACACTTTCTCAGTTCTTAGAAGAAATCTCCTCGAGGCGAGGCACGACATCTTCATTAACCTGAGGTAAGTCCAGTTGCCGACCCTGAATGCTGAAATAAACCTTTGATAAGTGCAGACTTCCTTACGTCGCCGTTTGAGGCCTGAGAGAGATGTTTATCAAGTGCAAAATTCATCATTATTATTCAGAACTATTCATATACAACATTGATCTAATAGATTGAGGCAATGCTGCATGCACATCATACTGACGTGTGGAAATCCAAAGGCTGACAGCCCCTCTGTGCCTGGTTAAAGCTGCTCGGCCATGGTTAGACATTTGCAGGGTTAGGCTAAGGCTTGCATAAAAGCTTTATTTTGTGTAAAAGTTTCGGAAGTTATGACCGAATGTTTTCACTGCTCTTGTAGTCTGAGGTCCAGGGGCCCGGGTCCACTGAGCAGAGGGGCTTGCCTAATGGTGTATGCAGCTGTGAATTGATTTGTAGTATACCGACTCTCCAGGTGACTGCTCCACTAGACTGGGTCGGGGTCGCGTTACAGCACCCGTGGGACCACACAGACACATGGTCACACAATGCGAGCTCAAATTAAAAAAAATTAGGATTGATGCAAGATTTTTTTTTTCACAGTTTCTCCAAAGAGTAAACGTTGGTTTTCGGCTATGACTTTTTGAAGAGGATCAAACAATAGAGCCCAGAGCAGTGGCAGCGGCGGCCATCACAGCAAACCGATATGAATGGCCTTAATTCAATTTAACTGGAATTTACAAAGCTAGTTTTCCCAGCCACGGGCTTGTCAACAGATGCATCCTGTTTTACTCAATCTCAGGTATGATCAGCGCTGACATGGCTCTGCTTAAATAAACTCCGACTTCCTCACCCCCATAAACGTCTGATCTTAACTTTTCCCCTCTTTTTTTGTTGTGTAAGAAAAAGCATGCTTTTGAAGCTTCTCCTGCAATCAAAAGTGTTTATATCTTCAATCAGGAGAGAAGGGCTGCTGTTTCATATTTCTATTGAGGCCGAATTTTGGGGGGAAAAAACAGCGAAGCGAGAAGAATGCAGGGAATGAGGCATTTCTTTGTTTGCTGTTGTCATTTGGTCGGCCCTCAACAGCAAAGTGGTATTTGCCTCGTGAAGACAGACCTACGCGGAGAAAAAAGGAGGCGTAAAAATAGTGTAGGAAGACAAAAGGAGAAAAGGAAAACACGTTTGAGGGAAAATTGAGACTTTTAAAAAAGGGGGGAAGAGCAAAATAAGGGACAAAGAGAAAGAGAAGGTGAGGCTTTGAGTTTCACAATTAAGTGGAGCAGCCCTGGGTCAGACATCTGTGATCCATCTCCCAGGGGCAGGCGTCTGGAGCTGCCTCATACCCCCCCTCTACCCCGTTTTCTCTCCCCCACCTTCTTCCTTTCCCCTCCCTCCTCCCCTTCTCCACCACTGACAAGCCCACCAGCTGCCCCAGAGATCATCCATTGTGAGGGTTACTGCTTTTTTAAATAGCGGCGTCTGACCTCCATCCATCCAGCCGTCTACCCGTCTAAATATTAACACAAGAGAGGTGCCGTCCATATGAGGTCACATCCATGTAGATTTGATAAGCCCCACCCCACCCCATCCCTTCCTAACTAACATTTCTGATTGCTTTTCCAAACCCTGTCCATTTGACGTTTCCACTTTCATCCACTGTTGTAGTTTCTATTCGTCTTCTGTAGTCCAGTCATACAAGTCAAGCAGTAAATTAGTCAAAGTCTGACCGTAATTTACGAGTTGCAAGTCTTCCCCAATACAGTTTTATGTCCCTTTGGTAAATTATGGGCCCATGTTTCGTACAGCCGATGATAAATCAGGGCCTGCTTTATGGAGATTTGTTAGTCTATCTCATCCAAACATGATCACATGGTTCTGGTTCCTAAAACCTCGGCAGAAACACCCAAAATGTGTCTAAATTTGAGTCCATGAACTGATAACAGACAATGCAGGGACCACTTTATACACTTTATACTGTACACACAACTTGCTGTAGAGTCCATGCATGCTAAACTATAGTATGAACTGAAAAGAAAAAACGCACTTGAAAGGAATCATCACATTTAATTAAGGAAAAGTGCAATTCCCGACATAAATCAGTCACAGAAATATTGATCTAGCTATTGATTGTGTTTCCAGTAACTGATAACAGGCACAGCCCAAAGGGGATACCCCAGCATTACTTGACTCCAGCAATTTCTCAGGGGTCCAATCTGTTGTCTGTTTACATATCCATCAGCGGATAAAGCAACAACTCTACTCCCATGAAATATTGGACAAGTGAGAATGTAAAAGCTCCCAAAGCAAACCCACGACTCTTTGCCATCAGTGCTATCAAATGTTCGGGGCCTGTGG
>CAESWR010000092.1:195829-218290 GCA_903171835.1 Mullus surmuletus | reverse complement strand
TCCCTCTAGATCACACACACTGCTATCTTATCCTTCTCTCTTGGGGTGGTTAGGCACGTTAAGGCGGCCCATTACAGCCTCATTAATGCGGAGCCGTCAGATTCCCGGGGTCCGATGGTGTGTGACGCAGAGTGGGGATCCTTATCTCTGCAGCTCAGCGGGTTCAGAGGCCAGACAGAAAAGACGATGCCCCCGTGTCTTTTAGACATGATAACGCAATTTGGCAGGGATGCAGCACATGTACAGCCATAGAGCAGGGGAGGAGGGGTGTGTGTGTGTGTGTGTGTGTGTGTGTGTGTGTGTGTGTGTGTGTGTGTGAGAACTCATGTGGAACCCCTTTGCCCATTATGTCTGTCATCATGTCTGGAAGAGGCTTGGCTCACATCCAATCTTGAGAAATTACCCCTCTATCCATATTGAAGGGCACTTAATACACCTGTCTTTTATCATCTGGAGACCTCATTTATGGCTGTACCACATCATAACAAAAAAAACCCGATGTTGTTTTTATGCTCCTCTCTGCTCTTCGTCTGGTATTTTTCCTCGAACAAACTTAATTGTTAATAATGATTTTAAACCAGCTCGCTTGAACGATGCTCTGCTGCCATCTGCTATGTTTCACGTTGACCTAACAGACTAATCACTGCGAGGTGATGTCATCTCTGTGTGCTGTGTGCGGTCTGTGGTTTACAGGCAGCGCACACACACATGCATGTACGCAGCCACACACACACACAAACACACACACACACTCAAGAGGAAATTGGATAGAGTGTGGATAATCATTGCATTAGTACAGAGTGTGTAATCAGCATGTGCCTGAGGGAGTAAAACACACCTTGTGTTTTTACTTTGCGGAGCTTTTTGTGATGGCCGACATGTGTGCGCAGTGTTAAGTGTTAGTTTTGCGGAAGTGGAGAGGCGTGTGGGTTTGTGTCAGAGGGAATTAGGGGCGAAGGAAGGAGGCAGAGCTGGACGTCGGGGGTGTGATGTCACCAAAAAGGGGTGTGATGTCACCGAGGACAGATTTTCAACCAGAGATCATTGTAATTAAAGGGTTCTAGGGTTGAATAATTTTTTTTTTTATGGATTTTCACTTCAATTATAAATGTTGTCTACCATGTACACTGATTGATTGATAATTCACCAATCTGAGTCAACTTTAATGCCACACCTTAGCCACTACTGCCCATTCAAACATAGACCGACACTGCACAGATGGCGAGCGCTCCATCTGAGACTCTGTTTCTCAGACTTCATAAAGATGCGGACGCCACCGTAAACTTTGAGGCTGGAATGCCTGACAAGCTTAGCAACGGTAACCAAGGGGGCGTGTTGGGCTTAGCGAACGCTCGGCTGGACACAAACGAACTTTGAAGCGGCATTGTCTCCGTCTCAGTCACAGTCAACAGGCCGAGCTCGCACCCAAACCCGGAGCGGAAGCTGCACAGGCACCAGAGAGCCGACGGTTTTTCCTCTCCTCTTTGAAGAGCTCCTGGCAAGGCTTTCAAAGCCCCTCTGTCTCAGCTCTGGCTCCTAAAATAATGTGTGGTAAATGTAATACAGCTGCCCCAGCTGAGCAGGAACAGGCAATGCTTATTATTCCCAACAATAATTGCTTTTGTTTATCCCTTTCATGTTTCTACATTCTTTTGTGCATTCAGTGCTCTGTCATACACGTCACCTTTCACATTGGATGCAACAAAACCTTCCCAAAAAAGATTTGCTTGTTCCAAACGTACAGTGTGAGACTGAATTCACTGTGTTGCCACTGAGCGGTTTCTGTGGTGCTGATGCAGCAACAGTTTGCTAGTCCTATAAAAATGTTCCAGTGACACAGACAAAATTCACACACACACGCATTGGCTGCTGAGTACAATGATGAGGTCATTGTTGGTCAAGTCTGTTTTGTATTGTATGAATAGACAGCAGCTGTAGTACCCATTCACTTCCAGTCCCGATATTAGAGGCTCTTATAACCCAGTTTACACCGACAATATGTATTGTGTTTCCAGAAACAAACGGTCCCAGATGCTGAACAATAAAATCCAAATTCAGCTTGATTGTTCACACACATTTTGAATAAACATGTTATATTTGACCTTTTCAGAGCAGCCAGGTGAGTGTTTTTGTGCTGGTGTGCAATAAATATTTACTCACTTTTATCAGGCTTGTGCGTTACAGTGATTGGGGTGTAAGTCTAATTAGGTGGGAGCCGCTTCCCTTCGCACCTGTGTGTGTTTGTTAGTGTGCTCGCCTGAGGTGATGCGACTCCTGAGCTGCTTATTTTAACTCTCTCTGCTCAGCCTCACATGCCTCGCGTTACTATACAGGGAGACAGTGAGGAGGAGAGGAATGCCTTTCTTTTTCCTCCGCTGCCAGGTACAATATTAGTGCTCGGCGTGTCACGGCATTGATGGATTAGACGCCAGCCGCACTTTGCCAACGCCGGAACCCACACAGACGTTTAAAGTGACGGTGCAACCTTTGGGATAAATCTGCTTTCCTCCTCAGAGCTGGATGCGATGCTGCCGCTGTCTTTAAAGAATGAAGCTTCACTCAGCGGGCCGTTAGCTTAGCTTAGTACCATAAAAAACACTCGCTCTGCAGGTCAAATACTTAACCACTAACCAACTCTGCACGTGGGAGATTTTCTGCCTAGAAAACAAAAAGTTCTGAAACAAAAACAGAGCCTTGATGTTCCTTAAAAGGCAACAAAATGTCAATTGGAATCTGAAAAATGAAGTTTATCCAGAAGTAATTCTAACAATAAGTCTCACACAAGATTTAAACTCAGGGACTCTCAGACTTGCTGATATTTGTCCCATGACCTCCCAACTTCCGAACTTGTCCTGGCAGGAAAAGCAAAATGTGAAGCTGATAACTCTAACAATGCCTCGCTTCCATTGGAGTATCCAAGGACGCCTTTGTGTAAGGTCACCATTTTGGGAAAAAAAAAAATCAAATGGGACTCCAACATCCCTGCTCCACTTTTCCCACTGTGATGCTTATGATTTATCTGTTAAAAAAATGTGTGATCCCAGCCAAAACACACATACCACACATTCATTATGATAAGTTTTTTTTTCTTCTAATTCAAAGCTAAGCTAACCAGACACTGGCACCTAGCTCAAAAAAGCAATTAAGTGGGTTTTTTTTAAAACACAAAATTGGAAACTACTCCTTTAAATGGTCACAACCCACACATTTCCCCTTCGTTCAACTCCCCTGGTCCCAGAGCCCTCCCAATACTATAAGAAAGAGTCTTTTGTGGTGGGCCCGGCCACAGAGAACATACCTACAGACATCCCCCAGTCCCACATAATAGCCTAACCCCCAGCTGTGGAAGGATTCAGCAGCTCAACTCCAAACACTAGCTTGTAACATTACCTTAACTAAGAGGCATTTGCAAGTTTAATGCATGTGAGGGCATTTTTTGGCATGATGTTAAAGGGGCCAAAACAAGAGTTGGATGGGAACCCTTTGGGAAAATAATCTCAGCTGAGGCAATGCCCAGAGCTGAAAAGCGGTCCACTGTTGAGGTGACAGGCAGTCTTCCCCCATTCGTAATTCAACCCAAAACATCAACTCGCACCTTATAGTAATGTTGTTCCTCCTCTTATCTTTGTTATTACAAATTTCATGGACTTTACATGTAAAATGGAGGTTCCTGTTTTGGCTCATGGATCAGGTTCCTGCGTGAGAAAAGGGGAAGTCAAGCGAGGAGATTCATTCTGCGTCTTCAAGATTTCAGTAAGCTAGTGTGAACACTGGCGTGCATGCTCTGACCGACCATGACCATTGATTCCAATTGATGATGAATGATTAAGAGACCCTCAGTATGATAACTGTGATGTTTATTAATATTATGAAAGTCACTGTGATCCCAGTAAAGCTGCTGTGTATTATCTCAAGATCATTCCAGAGGTTTTCTGATTAAAAACCCCCCACTGCTCAAGTTTACATTGTTCATAGACTTCATAGACACACTCAGTGTGTTCTCAGATTTTCGTCCAAGCCGAATGATGTCACCGCTAGCATTGATAGATATCAGTAAATGGTCAATAGATAACCATCAACTATAAATCAAAGTCCAGTTTAGCTGACCTTTACAGATAAACCTACACGTGCTTGTTGACTGGCTACATTATCATGCTTTAATCTGCTCTATTTAACCTGGTGATGGTGGTCTTAGAGAAACGCTGGAACCACATTCCTGCTAATGTAGTCGCGACCGAAAGTCAGACTATTGAACTGGCCATTAAACTGGCTGAGTGCTGCTCTCTCTGGATAATAAGCATTAAAAGGCTTTGGTGGAGTCGAGCAAAAAGGAAGAGGGTCGGCCATTAGTTAATTATCTACCGGCCTGACGTATGTGTTCCATTAGTGTGGAAAGGGCAGAGTAATCCAAATCTATTACTGACAGTTGAGAGACGTTTGGAGGTCGGCGGTCTCGTTGGGTTGATGATGATTTAGTTTTATTAATTGCGTTTGTATGGGTGTGCTCACTGTGAATGTAATTCTCAAAACAAAAAAGAAGTAGCATCAGGTGATTTTTCTTAAATGCTTTTACAAATACATTAAAGCAGAGGTAATTTACTTAACCTTGTTAGGCTGTGATAAACATACGGTTGCCAATTTCCTATCAAATTAGCGTTTATAGTTGCTGCCATCTGATAGGTCCAACCCAACCCTTGCTTCTCTTTGAACATAGTTTCTGTGTCTCTTACATTGCTGGGTGTGGGGGAAATGGTGTTCAATATGCCATTGATGCACATTACCTCCATCCTTTATTCTCTCCATTGGCCTACAGTCCATTTTAGAATTCCTTTAAAAAAAATTTAAAGTTCTTAATGTTCAGGCTAACTGTTGGCAAGTCCTAACACTGGGGTGGCCAAGCCTCTTCCATTTGCCACACCTTACCCTTTTTAAATCTCAACTTAAAACTTTTTTTGATTCTCTTACTTATATTTATTTTATCTCCTTTTCTTGTTTTGAGCTCTGTTTTACTTGCGTTTGCTTGATTCTTTGTAAAGCGCTTTGGTTCACCTGTGGATTGCTGTAACTAAGGGACATTTACATTGACATTTCACTTTGGCTTAATAGGGTCTGGATTAGGTCGATTGCAGGCGTAAACATCTGATCTATGACTTTGTAACACTAACGCCTTGTTTCCGCAGTTAACCTTGTGATCACCACGATAAAAGCCATAAAACAGTTGCCAGTGTGATGAACGTCCAGAGTTTTAAACTCTTGACTCGGCCTCAAAATACATAAATACATAATAAAAAGTGGCATAAATCTCCAACTGCATTCAATTTCAGTTTCTAACTAAAATAACTGACATTGTTTTGTTATTGCCACATACATTTTAACAAGTGAGGGGCAGTGGTTAAGATTAATACCTTGTGAATGAAACATACAATCGTCAACAATTTTGGGGTGAGTAGATGCAAAAAAGCAGCATCATTGGATTTGAGCAGAGCTGATGGCTGGACTCGCATGTTAGCATACAGAGCTAAAATCAGGAAGTGGGAAATTAGGATGTTGTAGTTAAACTTAATCACCTCCAAAAAAACGGTTTCACTGGATTACATAACACGCATACAATGTGTTTTGTTGTGCTAACCATTATACAACGTTACCGCAGGGACTCACTTCACGTCAAATGAGGGATGCAGACATCAGCGTCTCTCTCTCTCTCTGGCTCCCTCTTTCTTTTTTCTTTTTTTTTTTACGAACATGTGAAAGCATTTAAAGGCTTCTCCAGGTGCAGTTGCTCATCAGTCTCAGGTTTAGATGGAAAATACCAAGGAGCAAAGAGAAAAAAGATGCTCTTTTCTTTCCTTTTTTCGTGTTGAAGGCCTCGCTCTCTCCTGAGATGGTATGGCTTTGTGATTTGGACTCATCATTGCATTGTTTCTCCGCAGGCCTGCCGGCAGCGTGACAGAGGAGTCTTACGTCACCCCCCGGATTCCCGTTTGCCCACCACCAAGTGTCTGACGCAAGAGGTTAGTGTCAAAATTTCCATACGAAGCGCTGGCGAACGCAACAGTCACGTGTATTTGTCCTTAAAAGTTCCCTGCATCCTTTTGACCGCCTGCATGTGATTCCAGTTTACTGATTTTCTTCACACATACACACACACACATACGCACAAAAGAAAGAGACCCAGGGTTTCCTGCTTTTCTTCTTCTGATGTTATTGAGGTTCCTGGCACCTGCGTGTTGTGAGTGGAAATGCAAATTGTTTCCACTGGCCGCGTTGCCGAGCGTTACTCCTTGCGAATTAGCGGTTTACAACTTTTTTCGGGGGATGAGATTTCCTAAATAATCCCCCGTTGACTGTGCGAATTAGGGGTGCTGGGGTGGTGGCGGGGGGAGTTGCTGCAGGACAGATTTTTTAAGAGAGAGCAACCCTGACGTAGCCAGACTTTTATTCCATGTCTCGACCGCAGGAGTGTCAGAAGTGTTTTCCACTCGCATCTCTCACATGACAGATACGCTCGCCTTTTTAATATGCGCAGCTGTCGGGCCGCCTCTGGTCTCAGCCGCATCACAGGCATAAACATGATTTTCATACGAATTTGTAGTACATTATAGGTATTTTTGAGTAGCTTTTTATAATTCAGCTCTAATCGCTGCTTTTGAAATTTAAAGAGATATAAGGTATTTACAATCTCCAATCAGAGTTATGTCTGGCTGCTTTTCAGATGGTTCTAGACTCCACAGTGTTTATGAAAAAAAAGATCAGGAGTGCTCACACACGTCGGGGAAACTGCTCAGAATGTTTTACAGCTTTTGAAAATGCAAAGAGAAAACAGACTCATGAGTGAGTGAGTTTTTAAAATAGTATTTCACACTCCGTGCCTCCACATTCTGTGCGTCTTACTCCTAATTCTGGATAACCCGTGTGACATCACCGGGGGTCATTTCCTCCGGACTCCTGATACAGTATCTCCTCTCAGAGCGACAGCAGCTGTCCTCTCGGGCTCAGCGGTGCTCCCGGTGTTAACGGGCTGTTATGAGTAGAACAAAAATCCCCGACATGACATGGAAACGTCAGCATGTGGCCTCTTATCGCGGGTTGTGAACAGCTTGCAAAATCTCACGTATTCACTAATACAAAGAAAATTCTGTTTTTGTCGGTGTCTGTTTCATAGGAAGAGAAAAAAAAGGTGGATTTCTTTTGGAAGTCTGCCCTCTGTAATTGCCCTACAGTAAGCAGGATTCCATGAAAAGTAATGACATTTGGAGGGATGGAGCATGAAAAAGCAAAAATATCAGAGAAACAACGGCAAAGAATTTGTCCGGAAGTCATTAAAACATGTATGCAACACACAGTAAATCACTGTTTTTCCCCATTAAAAGTAGAACTTTTCCTCTGTTATGCCATTAATCATCTTGCAGTCCATTGTTTGGTCTGTGTGAACCAGGTGATGCAGCATCTTTTCTAGTCGCCCAAGTTCAATGCCGTATATCCATTATCTGCTGTGCTGACTCTGATATATTTATCTTGAAGAAGTCGGAAGTACGGGGGCGTTTGTGGAGGCGTGAGTGTGTGTGACACGGGGTGTAGTGGGGGCGCTTGTTTTTCCAATATGAAGCAAAACAATGGGATGAGAGATATTGAGTGGGGGACCACCTGTGAAGGTCATTTTAAAGTGGAAAGCCCCCCGGCTAAGATAATAAACACAATAATCGTTTGTCACTCTGCTCCGAAAATAGGGAGCCTTCGTGTCGGCCGCCTGCTTCCTGTTATCTCGCACTTGTTATTGACCGGACCTCTTTGTCTCGAGCTCCCACAGAAGATACAGTGCCAATACTCCCCCTACCCCGCACCTCCCGAGGATAAACCCCCCATTTGTTTTAGTGTACATCTGCATATGCTCCATTTTTTTGATGACTCTGCTTATATACCCCAGAAATGTGAGACACCTCTGTTTTTTACACATCCTGCCGTGTCAGCTGTAATGTTGGCGGATTTTTCCAGCCGCGGCGGATACGGACGCTGCGTTCTGCCCAAGTCTGACGCCGAGCAGGTTCTTGACGCTCCGACATTCATCTTTTTGTCTGCAAGTGAAAGCAGCAACACATCTCACTTTGCTCCCACTTCTCATTTGTCTCCATCTCTCGCCTCCTCGCCTCCTACACATGTCGTTTCACGTGTTTTGCCAATAGCCCGAGAGCCGAGTGCGGCATCACTCGATACTTCTATTATCCGAAACTCGAGAGAGTCCGGTGCCAACTCATGGCCCGTTCTTGTGTCTCCTCGGCGCTTGCTTACTTTTGATTTGGGGTAGAGTATCAGGTTAAGTTTTGAGTGCCCACAGCAGCTATGCCCCCCCCGCCAGCACCAACACCATCACCACCACCACCACCACCACCTCAGAGGCATTTGGATAAAGCAGCTCGCAAGGGTCTCAGCTTGCAAGGGTTTGTGTTGTAGTGGGAACCTCAGCCGGGAGCAGCAGGTCAGCGCCGTGGGGGGAAGTCGGGATTAAACTACACTCATCCCGAGCACAAAACACGGCGGGAACAATGCTTTCGGCCCTCCGGAGATCTGAGAAATACCTTCCGAACTGAGCTGGACAGAGTGAATGATTTCCTCCGCTCTGGCCTGGAAAACAGAAGCATATTAGGATTTGAAGTGCGAGGACTTTTCTCTCGCAAACCCCCGGAGTTTATGGATCCCCGGGCTATTTGCGGGGCTAAGGTGGGGCTGGAAATAGTTAAGCATAATGGAGACAGTGTTAGGCCTGAGGGCCCCAGCGCTGGAGCACGAGCAGTGGGAAACGGAGAAGTGCTGGGGCTCCTCAGGCTCTCTGGTCCATCAGCAGTCAGAGGAAATAGGTGTGAAGAATGTAGTCCCTAATTTCTTCAAGTAATAATTCACTTTGTTGAATATTTTCATTTTTTGCACACTCTGATTGATTTAGTGCGTGGAAAATATGTCTCCAGCATGTGGCAAAGCGGGACTCTCACGTCATGGTCGGGCCTTATTAAATGCCAAGGACAATTTAGACATATTTTAACTTTATTCCCAACCATGTTTCCGAGGAGTTAACATGTGGTTGGGTTTTAGACTTCCTTTTGCCACCTGTGTCCATTTACTTCAGCACAGTATAAAAATCAGCTTGTGTAAATTTGTCGCCTTTATTCGTTGATTTGAAGTGATCTGTGTTTTTTTCAAAATACTGCAGTCCAAAATAAAAACACAGCCTGTCTTGCTCCTTCTTGGCAACTAGCTAATTGTGTCTGGCTAATTCTGACTCATGTTGGCTAACTTTAACAGATATTGTGAGTGGACATCAGCACAAGGATTTCTAATTTTAAACAATACTTCTCATTTACTGTAATTTGTGACACAGTGCGGCCAAATTACTCAAGATGTTGTAATTCCAGTTAAACATACAGAAGCAGCTGACGATGATGAGTAAGAGTGGAAGTAAAATTGGAGAAGTGAAATGAACAATGTGCAGTTCTTAGGAATTGAATGTCTGGTAATAGCTTACTTAAGATAAGAAATTGACCACGATCTCTTCCAAAGTGGGTATATGGTTGTTGATTTCCAAGCCGTATTAAAGTCACCCCATTTTGAAACCAGTGCTGGTATTCATTGAATTTTCGCTCCAAATATATTTTATCAGTAAATGTTATTTTGACCGTGACTAATTTGGTGTAGTTCGTGTTAATCCTGATTTTTTTGCTGGGGAAAGAAGCATAACTTTGTTATGTGTACTGCTGTGACGCTGACGGTTGGAACCAATTTCTCTGGTTTGGTTTCCATACAACAAACGATACCGGTGATTGACAACTAGCTAACGGTGTCTAATGCTAGCTCATGTTACACAATGATTGTGAACGGACATCAGCAAGTTGATTTTCTAAGGATTTCTATTTGAACCCTCCTTGTTCTCCTAGTTTTCTTCTTGGGACTTGTTCTCCTTTACTGCCATTTGTAACGCTGTGGAGCAAAAATTATGCAAGATGTTATAATGCCAATTTAACATGCAGAAGCAGCTGTTGTTGAATAGTAAGATTGGAGGAATCAACAATGTGAAATTGATCGTAATCTCTTCTGAAGTGGAATTTTCTTCCTAAACCAGTGCTTGTTTTTTTATGATGGGACAAGCAAGAGCCTATTGAATTTTGTTTTCAGATCTGTTTACCAACAAAAATGTTATTTTGACCATGACTTAATGCGTGTCGTTTGAGTTTATCCTGATTTTTTGATGAAAAAAAGTTAGGTATGTACTATTTCTGTGCTCTTTGTTCGAACCAATTTCTCTGTTTTGGTTTACCCACAACAAACGCGGACTTGTGATTGTTCCTGCGCCGTTATCATTCTAGGAGAGCACGCTGGGTGTTATCTCCTTTTTGTTGTCGTTCTTTGGCCCCTTTAATCCTCAGCTCAAACAGCGTGAGCTGATATTTAACTGCGCGGAGATGCCATGCAGATGGAGTCAAACCAGGGACAAAAAAGTTCCATTGTGGCAAAACAGCACAGAGCAATCTTTTCACAAGATGGCTATCCGGTGAAAACCCTTCCCGTCTGTGGCAGCGTGGCCACCCACTTTGAAGCCAGACTGTGATATGTCAGATGGTCTTTGTTTTTCCATTACCCTCTTAACCTTCATGCCGTGGGCTCGCCATGTGAGAGGTGTTATGGTCAATATGAGAAGAGGAGGGGCTGCTGACCTCAGCCTGTCTGTCCTGAAGCACAGATGAGGAGTAATCCCATCCCAGCACCTCCAGCGACTCCACCTTGTTACCCAAAACCAGGCAGACACACACTCAGATTGTATAAACAGATGTTATTTTAGGAGCAAACACCTCAGAATAAACGGAGGTGTGCATTTTTTGTGCACCAACATCCACCTGGTTATTCTCTGTGTATGTTGCTCTGCTGTTTTTGTTCTATTCTATGTGTGCATTTGTAGTAAAGAGGGCTCCTGAGAGAAATGAAATTGTTTTCTTTGCCTCCACACCCTGTTTGTTTCTCCACATTCATTCAACGTCTCTGGCGGTCGAAGGTGTTACAAGTCTTTAGGTCCTCCCGTGGCTGACATGTTTGCTCCACACCTCCTACAGGTGTACTCCTTGGCCACCGTCACTTGTTAAACATCTCCGCACCATTTCCATTTTTTCCTCCCCCCTCTTCTTCTCTCTTTCCCACGCTCCCGTCCCGCTTCCCCTGGTTCTCAGTGTTGGGATTTCCTTACCTTCAACACACACATCCGCGTGTTTATGCTCCAGCCGTACTCCCCAGAAAGTTCATAAATTAGCCAAAACGCCGCAGAGATAACACTCCCACACAAGCGTATAGGGAACTAAAAACCACAGCTGACAAGAGCATAATGGAAAAGATGATGTGGTGTGGAAATTTATTTGTCTCTCGACTTCAGTTGTCATGTTAAATAAATGGATCAGTGTCGAGTATTTGAGCGTAATCTTGAAGTTCGGAGGGATGAAAAACGTTACTGTTCTCAAACCCCAGTGCTCTGCTTTACCACAATACGTTGCTGGAATGGAAAGAGTGAAGGACTGTTAGGGCGCATATTTTTGGTGCAATTAATTCGACTTTCTGAGAGACTTTGCTTGAGTTTTTTGTGTTAAAACATTTGAGTCACCAGAGAAAATAGGGTTCAACTGCTAAATACAAAGTGCATAGTCCACGAGTTTGTGTTTGCAGCTTTGTCAGTTTTTTTCTCAACAGGATTACTCAAAAACTAACTGGATGGAAGAGTGATTCAAGGAAGAACACAATAAATATGGGGCCCAATCTGTTTAACATGGCAAATATTTCTTGTCATTGTGCACTGTGCTCTGCAAGTGCCTTTCCAGTTGCAAAAGTAACGTTCTGCTATTGCCATAGAAACCTTGGCATTGAATCTACTTGAGTATTAAAAAGTTACAAAAAAAACATCCACCCATGGCTCGTCTGTGACTTAGAAAATATATGGTGCTGAGCAGATGCAGCACCACCACCCCCCACCCCACCCCTCGCGTATGTGTGTTATACATCTGTTTCCATGTGCTGGTTGACGGGCCATTCGCAGCCGCGGCCTTGAAGTGGCCAGATGGTCGTAGCTGCTCCCTCTGTGGCATTCAAAGTGGGGCTCGCACTTCTCTGATTGCAGAGAAGCAAACGCACAGAAGATGTCCTTACATCCATCTGTCCCTGTTGGGCCTGCTTTAAGACCGCCCGGACCTTTCTAGGGAGTGAGCTGAAATCTCTCAAAGATGAAATAACCCATCCCCTTCCATTTGCTATCATCAGGTATGTCTAGACATTTGTTTTGTGCTTTAAGAGTCCCTGGAACCTGCATCTGATTCGGCGCACAGTGAGCTGACATTATTATTTTCCTCGACTGGAAACTACATAAGCTGTCTTCAGTGCCAAATATTCCATCAGTCCGTCCGTATCTCCCATCTCTTTCCATGTGCGTCTCTTCCGCTGCCTTCTCTTTCCACGAGGGCTTTTAAAAAGTGAACCCTTCGTTGCCTCTTCAAGGTGGTTGGACAGGAGTGACACAACATGTGCAGGCGCAGCTCCGATTGAAAACACGTGCGCGTTAAGGAAACAGAAAAGGCCTCATTCAGATATCTGAGGCATGTCCAGGAATAATGTGTTGACCCCAAATAAAACATTTGGTTGCTGTAGTATGAATCAGTTCCTTCCTGGCCAGACCGTGATCAAAGCAGGGCTGCAGCACGTTCCAACATCCAGCTTACAGGTGTGTTGACATAAATTTCTTACTCTTAACGTCATAACTTTGCTCTACGTCCTCAAGATAAGTCCCTAATATGCCGAAAATACTGGTTATTGGAGTAGTCTGGGACACTGGAACAAGTCTCACATGCAGCATTGATCAACTGCCTCCTAAAGTCACGAGCAAACAGTTTTAGCATTAGATAACTGTTGGCCCATGTTTATTGGCAAGTTGCTAACCTTTTCACATTTGTTGGTGGGTAAGAAGTACAGAGTTTGGTGTTATATGTTGCTTTCTCACAAGGAGCAATAGTTTGATATATCTTGAGTACAGTACAGAGAGTTTGGGTAGTGTAGCATTCTGGTTACGATCACACATAACCCCTGAGAGAGCCACTGGGTGGCTACATGTGCTGTACATGTGTTTGGTCCTTTGAGACCAGAAGTCTTCTAACTACCCTTTAGAGCTCCTGCCCAAAGGTAGAACTGATTAACCCTCTGACACTATTTGGGGCAGTTTGAGACATATCTTGACCATTTCAATCTCTTCCTTATGTTGTTTTGATGCCAATAGCATGAAACTCTCCACATATTAATGTTTTTGTACACATTTTGAAATCAGTTTGAGATCAGTGTAGACCACATTTTACATGCTATTGTAGATTTAAGGACCAAACTTGTCACATTAACTTTCATTTTAAGCTTTACATTCCATTCAATGTTTGAATGTCAATGTGTCAACTTTGGCCCTTAAATATACAAGTTTTTCTTTAACTCTACAAACACAATAATGTAATCACAATGATAATCAGTCAGTGTTGTTATGAATTATCAGCATATCCAAAGCTCTAATAACTTTATCCCAATTAATCAGTTTTGCACTTCATTTTTGGAATAAAAAATAAATAAATTTAATCTCGAGAAAATCATTTTGCTACAATAATAGCTCAAAAGATTTTAAAAGGATCAATATTTTTTCAATCTCTCCGGTCAAGAGAGACTTTGATAAAAGATTTTAACCTTTGAGAGTGGAAGCAGTATTAATTTATTCGACTTTTATAGTGCTTTTTAGGGTGGGTGACCATTCTTGACAGTGTCTTACCAGTGTCGTACTTTGTAAAGGGTGCCAGAGGGTTAATGATAAATTACGCAAAATACCATATTTTCTCGTATAGTTTAGATCATACTAAGCATTAAAGCTTTTCTTGATTATTGACTTTGCATGACACACTGTTGACAGTATGGGTTGACAGTTGGCAGTTCGAGACCACTTGAGTTATTGAAGCGATAGCCATGAATAATGGTGTTCGTGTTTTATGCTGCTCAACAGAACAACTTCATTCATACATCTTGGCGGGAGTGGAGCTGTTGCCAGCCCGTTTTCACTCTGCTTCGCCTCATCCACCCTCTTTAGATCTATATGATACTATTGAACACAGAGATGAATGACCGTCAGTCGTCAGCCAGACTCCACCGAGCGCTGCGTTGACTCTGTGTGAATGAAGCTTTGGCCTCGCACGAGACTGGCGCGTACATGTGTTCTCCTACTATTAGGACTGCTGAGGATCCTTCCCCACTATGTCGTCTGATTCTGGGGTCTTTGATGTGAGGGTCTGCGCTGTGTCGGGGCTCCTGCGGCTGTTAAGAGAAATCTCCCAGTGCATCTTCAGTCTGGCCTCAGCAGCACAGCTGGCTTTGCATGCGCAGTCCGATCTGTATCAACGCGCCCAAATCGCAAACATGGTATGTGCTGGCTAGGTCTGCTCACAGTCAGGTTGGCTGTGATTGAGAATATAGACATACTGAAGCAGCAGGGAGCGTATCGGACTATTTAATCATTCACCACTCCCGTTAGCTTAGTGCGGCTTTCCGCACATGCTAGGTCATACTCGGTTTGTAAGAGTTTGGAGATTGAATCTGCTCTGATTTAATCTGCAACGTTTGACTCACTAGTTTAAAGATTTTAGTTCTCCCAGAGGTAAGTTACATTTTAATAGCAGATATTTTCTCACTGTGATATTCCTTATCACACTTACAATAATGACATTAACTAGTTCTTTAGCGTCTTGCAAGGTTTTTGCCATGAGCATGCAACTTTAACTCCACTTTTTCAACACAACATTTTTGTTGGTAGCATTTTTTTCAGCTTTTCATTAAGTCTGATACCATATTTGGGCAGAGAGATCTAATGAAATGTTGTATTCTGTTTCAGTCTGGCATGATGTGAGGATGGTTTAATTGGCCCAGTGTCAAAGTGTCCTTGAGCAAAACACTGAACCCCTTTGCTACTGCTGGGTGCACATGACGGGTGAATGAGGCAGCAGAAGTCCATGTCAAGCACTTTGAGTAAGTGCTTTGAAAGTACAGCCCACTTATATTGCCCTGCCTTTAATGGATTTCAATGGGGGGGTCATTTTCCAAAACAATCACTATCACTTTAATATCCTGAACCCATGTGTCTGATTCTAATTACATTTAAAAAGTCAGCAATCAAAATACAGGTTTTACTGGGGTTTTACGATATTTATTTTGACAAGATGTGTTGCAAAACCTGCCAGTGTTGACCATTTTTGCAGAAACTCAGACATCCCAATCAACTTTTTATGTCATGATAAACATCTGACAACTTGTATTTCCAATTGGAGATGTTATTGCTACAGTATGAGAGAAAGTTCCAAAGGAGCAACTACGTGGGCTTTTCCTTACTCGTCGGCCATCTTTGATCATGCACGGACACCAGCTGCACTTTAACACAACAGGCCCGTCAGATTTGTCTGGCTGTCATCACATTGCATGTGCCACTGATATTGATCAGGATTGGCTTTGGACGTCTGTGGCAGCAGCTCTAACAAAGAGAGGCAGCTCTTAGCCAATGCTGAGTTGTTGTTTTACCAAGAAGTGGCATTTTTGTGATATTGTAGACATTTTAGGAAGACTTTGTGTAGCTTTAAAATGCCCCATTAACCTTTTCCCATCAAATTCAAAACAGCAGCAAGGACGAGTCACCAGGGTTTATTGGAAACGGGTCAAAGGAGACGTTTTATTGGGTTTGCTGCCTTTTCTCAAGAGTTATGGCCTCGCCTCCATTCAGGGTGATAAGAAAGGCCTGGCCCAGAGGTTTTCCACGCTGCGTTCATGTGCCTGGCCTATCGGCTTCTCTTCCTGTTTGAGTCAGCCCCCTTTTTCCGTCTTCATATGGAACCCATTTGTCTTTCCTGTGTTGAGTGAACACAAAGGTTCAGACAAACGCCGCGGCATTGTTGCTGGTGTAAGCAAACCTTGCGCACTCTGCTCCCACCAGAAGCAAAGGTAATCTGTCCATTAGATGCTGCACCGTCTGCTCTATCAGTCAGTCGGTGAGGCGTCCTGGCAACTATCTAATCTGTCCATCAGATGTCAAGAAGGATGTAACAGGATCTGTGTGTTTGGGTTAATGTACTGGTGATTATTAGCAGCCCACACTCCCCTCACTTCATGTGTGTGCCGCTTCTTTTCTAATTTTGATAACAAGATATTGGCCTTGGCTGATCGAAAGGCTGCAGAGAGCAACTAAAACACATCGAGAAGGTGAGAGAAAGCGAGACAGGGAGGAAGACAGAGAGGAGAAACCCCTTGGCGGATCCAGCTCTTGTTGTTTTAACCCAGTTTCTGAACTGAAATATGGCCACCATGTGGACCCTCTCAAGAAGTGCTGCTCCGCTGCCCGCCCCTGGCCAATCAGAGGAGGCGCGGCGGTCCGGGTAGGAGGGACATAGGGAGGGTCTGCAGCCGAGCCGGAGTCCCGGAGAGGCATTAAAAGTGTGTGAGCCGAGGAGGAGAGTCAGGGTAACAGAAGCCACATTTCCAGGAGAGCTGGACTGTCCACGAACCAATGGAGAAAGGTTGGTCCTACCGGCTCCGCTTTGTTTTAAACATTAAACCCTAAACTAGTAGCTCTGGGTCCAGACCCCCCCCTGCCCGCCCCCCCACCACCTCAAGGTTCGCCTTTGAGTAGGAGAAGCGGCCGATGACATCAATATTATGTTTGAATCAAAACAAGGGCTGTGGCAACGCCGAGCTGCAGGGTGCCGAGCAGATGTGCAGAGATGTTAGGAAAGACTTTTGGAAATGCTGACTTTGTTATTCACCACTATTATTACATTGCGGATTTTTCCTTAAATAACGGCAAAGCCAAGAGACGCTCCACTTCCCAACATCTGCACCAGAGCAATAAAATAATTAGAAACCCAGCTCATAATGCGAAGTAGCCAGAGCCTTTTGTCGTCGGCGATTTATTTACATGGTTGTCATTGATTCGGTGATCTCTGCTTTAGCTTATACTCAGAAAGGAAGTGTGACTCGAGCGGGATTTCAAGTCCTCTGTGACCAATCGTGTCCTGCATTCCCATTCAGTAGCTGCAGGGGATTCTCATTCAAACAGATCCCTGCAAGATTATAAGCAGCCCCTTTGTTTTTGGGATTGCTCAGCGTGCCGGGTCAGGGAGGTTTTGGAAAAGCAGGGGGATACAAAAAAAAGTGCGTATTTGGCCTACTTTTTTTGTGTGTTTTTTGGCTCTTTGACGGTGTTGTGCAAGTGTGCAGAGCGTTTCAGACACCCTCATTGAAGCTCCATCCAGCCCCCAAACAAACGCTCTCCATGGTGACACGCATCTCTAGCAAAGGCATGTCCATAGATATGTAGATTGTTTCCTGTCAGTGGCAGCGTGGAAAGGCGTTTCCTGCTGTTTTGTTGCTGTGATAAGAGAAAAGGCTGAGTGGACGCGCTCTGGAGTTGTGGACTTCAGCTGTTTTTCGGTGTTGACGCGACGCATGTGTGTCATAGAGGTTTCCACATTTTCGTTCCTCCTCTGCGGCCCCCGTCAGATAGCTTAAACAGCTGCCTTTAATCAGTAACCGGTTTGGTGTTTGAGATATCTGACAATTTAATGAAAAAGAGCCCATCCCAGTCTCCTAAACATGATGTCATCAAACTTCTCTTTTTTTTCATGCACCACCAACCACAACCCTAATGATGCTGAATGTATAATCGCAAAAGAAATAAAAAGTTGCAATACAAATCTGAGCATAATCCGCCTTGAAATTTTTGAATGAAGCATTTAAAGTTTCAGTTTACAATTTTAGAGCTCAGAACAAACAACATTTTTTATTTACTTTTTCCTTTTTTATTGTTCAGCTGTTTGGGATGTCCGCAAGGCTTTCACTGAGTTTAACAGAGCTGCATTTATTGGCACTTTACAGCCACCTGTGGATAATGTGCAGCCATTGGTGGGTCCAGCTTGTAAACAAACAAAGCTGGAGTGCTGCAGAAACTGCACTGGGTACCTCTAATTTCCCAAACAATTCTCATTGTCCCGAGACGCAACGCTGTGATTTCCGACTGAGTCTGTTGTCTGCGTAGTGATTGATGGCGCTGTTTTGTCACGCGCGGTACTTTCCAGCAGCTCGGCCGTGTGGTCATTCATCGAATTTAATTAAGCAATTTAGGAAAGGCGTCAGGAAATCTGAACTGCAGAGACACTCCCCTCCAGGCTGTGGGCTATTGGCTCACACTCTGAGGGAGGAGAGGGTGGGATGTGTCAAATGGCAGGGGCGCATTGGGATTAGCATGGAGGGTCAGCGGGGCGGCGGACGCTGTCTCGAAGGCCGTAAACTCTTGTGTGTATGTAAACCGAGCCTGGAATAATCCCCCGTCTCCCTCTCGGTGACTCTGGGAGTATAAAAGACGCCATAAATCCACCTCGGGCTGCGCAGACATCCACCGCCACGCATTGATCTATCTTGGGAAACTGCTGTCGGAGATAACCGTTCGGATCGGCTCGGAGCGCCTGGGAACACAGAGCAGACGTCTGGGTATGTGTTGGGACAAATAGCAGTACATTAATAGAGCAGGAGGGACGGTGTGTGTGTGTGTATGGGGAGGGTGCCCGGGCTTGTTTTCCGGCTCTACTAACCTATATTCAGGTGGAAAACGTGCGACCGACATGCACGTGCGGTGCGCTGCCGGCCGGGGTCAAAGGTTAAGTGTCCAGGTCTCACTCAACTTGGTATCTGCCCAGCTGGTTCGAGTTGTTTCAGCTCCAAAGTGTTTTCCAACGATATTCCTGTCAGTGAGGAATTAGTCTTTGCAACTGGCCGGCAAATGTTTGACCCTCGGACGCGGAGTTGGATGGACCGTTTCTCTTGAACCCCGCACGTCAAACAGCAGTCTCGTCAAAGCACCTCTGGGAGTCTGCTCCCCAAAGGTCTCTGTGGGAGGGGGGTGGGAATGGTTTTTTCAAAGGAGCTCAGCTAGTGTGTGTGTGTGAGTGGGTGCATCTGGCCATGTTGAGGCAATGAGAACGTTTGTGATTCATAAAATTAATTTTGGTCCAAATCCACAGAGGCGGCTGTGTCTGTGCCTGCTCTTATGATCTCATCTGTTTTACACAGTCCAAACACACACACACACACGTATATACACACACACACACACACACCGCCCTATGAGAGACCACAGATCTGGGTCATTTTCGGTTGGAAAAGAAGAAGGAGGGAGGGAAAAAAGAAAAAGAGGAATGTTGTTGATATCTCAACCGGATGACAAAGATCAAAGTATGTGTGATGCCCGTACTCACTCACACATTGACCACAAAGGGACGTCAGGGCCGTCCGCCCGTCGCTGTAGGGCCACAGTGGGGGCCAACGAGTGATGGAAACCTCGGCACACGTGTCAGCAGCTGCCCCCGGCTCCCTCCTCTGCCCCGCCAAACTGCTCAGAGAATGACTAACAGACTCCCAAGAGGCAGCAGCAAAAAAAACCAGGGCAGCAGGGGTGGGGGGGGGACTGGAAGAAAGACAAGAAACAACTGTCAGTTTTGGTCCAAAGTCTGTATTTAAAACAGCAGCACAAAGGCCCGCTGCTGCCAATTGTTCTCTGATATTCCCGTTTGTGCGTTCTGCACAAATCTGCTCCGACTTTTTCTTCATTGAATGGAGATTCACCGCAGAGCCGACGTCAAATCACAGCTTTACTCTGAACTTTCGACCATGCAAGCAAATCAAGGAATGCAAATTAGCGCCGGCCTCCTAAACATTTAGCAAGACAAAGGCTCACACTGTCGCCATGCACACACCGCGTACACTCGCTGTGTGTGTGTGTGTGTGTGAAAAGAAAGCTTCATGAAACTAATGCGCACACTTGGTTTTTGTCTGTGTCATTCATCTGGCTCCCGGTGTTTAGCGCAAGTGTAAATGCTTTTTTTAAGACAGTCTAAACAGGAAACAGGAGCCAAATCCTTATTTTAAACTGTCAGAGGATATTTTTGTAATCCTGTGACAAAACTTGTGTGTATTTTTTAAGTGTCAGCTGCTCTCTGCTTTGAAAAAAAAAAGAAAAGACATGCGGCTTTTTTAATGGACGGAGCCCATCTGCCGCTTCCTAACCGACTCGGCAGTTGGGATGCTGCGGCGGGGTTATCAGCGGTCATGCGACAGCCGAGCGGCCGTTATGCTATCAACCGCTGGCTGACCCCCAGGGTCGGGCGTGTGGGCTGGCTGATGAGAGGCCTCGGGCTTGTTTTTCTCTGTCTGCATCCGCTTGTCAGTCCGCCGCTTTCTGCTTTAACCCTCCCTCGTCCATCTCCGCACACACAAAGGAAGACGTGCACATAAATACTTTGTGTTTTTCTAGTTTTCATGAGGTTCCACTGGGAGCAGAGGACGCGACGAGCCTCCCGATCGCAAATCCTCAAACATAAACACACTCAGAACAGAAGAGGCCCACTTCAAACGTCTCTACGCAGCTCATTAGAGGTTCTAAATATCTGCACCCCTCCTCCACTTTCTGTTCCTCCTCCTCACTTTCCTCACTCTTGACTAGAAACTTCCTCAAAAAAAGCTGCCGATGGTCCGAGAGCTCCGTTGATACGTGCAATTACACTCCGCACACATGCAATTACGGCGCTCACCCTGTTGTTCTCGCTCCTCTGTTTTATCTCTTTTAGGTGTGTCTGAAGTGACGCCAGCGGGCTGGCTCGGGGAACGCCGCTTCAATACAATGTAGACACCAGAAACCGAGACAGGAAGAAAAAAAAGAGTCTGAGGGATCGAGACGTCGGCAGAAGGAGGCGGCCAGTTCGAGGAGGAGGGACGGCAACTGTGGCGAAACAACACCGGTGACGCGAGATAAGAAGTTACGGCGAAGAAGGAAGCGGACGGCTGTGAATCATTGACGGCAAACTTCTGCAAGCAGTCGAGGCTCTTCGCCCCGGTCAGACCCACAATCCTTTTCAGCGGCGTCGAGAACCCGAGCAGAGGGACGCGCACCAGCCACCGTCAGCATGTGCCATGTGATTGTCACCTGCCGCTCCATGCTGTGGACTCTGCTGAGCATCGTGGCCGCCTTCGGAGAGCTCATCGCCTTCATGAGCACCGACTGGCTGGTGGGATTCCCCCGCACGCCTGACGCCGTCTTCGGCCACCACGGGACCACGGCGGCGGGCGAGGCCTACAGGCCCACGCTGGGCATCTACGGCCGCTGCATAAAACTGCCCCACCTGCAGCGCGGAATACTGTGCGGACCCTACGCGGTACACTTTGGGGAGATTGCCAGCGGGTTCTGGCAGGCGACCTCCATCTTCCTGGCGGCCGGGATCCTGCTACTGTGCGCCGTGGCCTTCATCTCGGTGTTCACCATGTGCTTCCAGAGCATCATGAAGAAGAGCATCTTCAACGTGTGCGGGTTGCTGCAAGGGATCGCAGGTGAGATGGGGAGGGGCTGATTTTCAAATAGAGGTCTAGAACACACCTGATGGGAGGGCGTGCCCATAGATGTTATGTGAAAACACACAGCGTCTATGGACATGTAACACTAAGGTATCAGTAGGGCTGGGTATCAGTACTCGATACATTTCAGGTATCGACTGAAACAACCCAGTACTAAGTAGTATCGACACTGCGCCTGTGAAACCAGAGAAACAATGAAATCAGTTGTTTTTGTACCCAGATCTAGAAAAAAAAAGACTCCTCACTCCTCACCGCAAGTGGACGGGGACGAGTGCTGACGTTTTCACATCTGATTGCTTTCTATTCGCATCTAAAATATTTGAAAAGGCACGTGTAGTGTTTCCACGCCGGTGTTTTTCCAGAATTTTGAAGCTAGCACTCTGCGTCCCTGCTCATTCCTGTGGCGCCAGTCGTCCCATCAAGGTAAACGAATCGCTCTCCTCTGGGCCGAACACTCTCATTACGAGCGCCGCAACTCCCACGACGAGAACTGATGATGTGTTTGACTCTCCTGGACTCGCCTTCAAACACTCCGACACGTTTCCGCCCCCCCGAGCTGTCACACACAGGGCGACCGACGGCCAAATATTTACCCTGCGCACCGCCGGCACTTTGGCGCATGCGTATCTGCGCGTGGTTGTGTGTGTCCAGGGTGTGTATCCTGTGTCTGTGGTTGTGTCTCGGAGGCTCAAACCGCGGCCACTCTGACGGGCTGTGGTGGCTCATCGTTAGGGAGGAGGCCATGAGATCACTGGGCCTCCTCTTTTTTTCTTTCAGTTCCCTCTGGTGATTATGGCCGGTTGTCCTCCCCCGCAGTTGTTTATCTGGTGCCGGCCCAAACAGCAAAGGTGGCTGTGTGTCTGAGGGGGGGAAGCGCCGAGTCGAAGAGCCTGAGCCCGGCCGGCCCGCCGACCCGAGGGAGCGCTTAAATCCACCCAGCCTGCTGGTGATGAATGGCTGCTGGGTGACGCGATGCTCGCTTGA
>CAESWR010000092.1:103885-120194 GCA_903171835.1 Mullus surmuletus | reverse complement strand
TGTGTGTGTGTGTGCGTGTGTGTGTGTGTGTGAGAAACTGCAGCTACCTGACCTCTGACACGTGACAAGCTGGGAAGATCAAAGGGCAGAGCTCTCGGAGGCTGGCTGCATTGGTGTTTACAGGAGCCACGGAGGAATTCTCAACCCCCCCTCCCCACACACCCCCCACCCCCACCCCCCACACCCCCCCCCCAAAAAAAAAAACCGACAACGTTGGGCAAAGAACTGAAATCAGATTTCAAGTCCCCGTTGTCGTTAGACCAGTTTGAAGATGTTGCAACAACACATAACCCATATTTCCCCTCCCTCCTGCACACGCACTGTGGATACATGCACACACACCCTCTGTCTGATTGCTCACGTCACACAAATTGAGCCGGCATGACTGAAAGATGACCCGACCCCTTTGCAGATAACAGCATTAAGGCCCTGAAATGAATTAGGGTGCAACTTTTTGAAAAGAATTCCTTTAATTTGATGTTAAACTGGTTAAAGCAGAGCTAACTGACGCAATTACGTATAAATGGCATCTGATTGGCTCGGTAGTAAACTCATTTAGCCGCACGTCCTCCTTTTCATAGCTGATGACGAGCATCGATTCGCGCCCCCGCGTGGATTGCGAGCTCACGCAGCGAGACTGGCGTTCTCCCGGCCCGGCACGGCGGCGTCCGCGCTGCCAGCGGGTGTGCGGCCGGGTCCTGCTCGCCGTACGGGTCCGGGCTGCCCGCTCCCACTCTGTCAATGAGATTCCCAGTGGAGCAGAAAGACCGACTGAGGGAGCCAATCAGCTGTTGATGGTTGTTATTCCTCCCTTCTCGCCTGGCGCATCGGGCGAGCATGTAATGGTCCGTCTCGGGCGCGGCTGCTGTTTTTGCGGGTATTTTTATTCGTTCAACCAAGGCACTTCTATTTAAGGTAAATATGCGCTTTTCTGCATTGGACTTTATTTTGAAAGTCCACTGTGGAGTTTGAAAGTGTATGGTGGAAGCAGATATATCGGGCTGATATTTGGCATTTTTCTTGTTCAGACGATATCTAGATATGTGCGGGTTAAGTCTACAAAATATTTTTCCCATTACAGTGTTTGTTTGACATGAAAATATCGGCAAATAATATTACTGCCATATATCGGGCATCATCTGACCCTTATTTCCGACCCCGGTCAAATCTCAGTCAATCATTTTTCAACGGGTGTAGATTATTTAGATATAAATGTCATTAATCACATTAGCAGCAGCGTCACTGACCCAGCACACACACACACACACACATGCACACACACTGTATCAGTCACCCTGGAGATAAAAAGGCGTGGCTCTGAGCAGCTGTGAAAGCACATTGTTGGCAACGTGGCGACGCGGGTTTTGGAGGAGAAAAGATTTACGAGCGCAGAGCCCAGGTAATCAAATTGTTTGTCATGCCCCCCACCCTGCCCCTCCAAAAATATAAAAAAAGATTGGTAATCCACTCCGTGCTGTGGAAATCCCCGCTCTGACCCAAACGGAGGCATGTGACCGCCGCTCGCTTTCAGGCCGCATCAAGAAATAATAAAAATTGCTTTTTCGTTCACCTTGGAGTTTCATTTCCGTGGGTTCAGACAGAAGCTTTTGGGGGATCGGGGGTAAGCCCAAGTGTGTGTGTGTGTGTGTGTGTGGGGGGGGGTGTTCCTCCAGAACCCCCCACTACTGAACACCGTCATGTGGGGCCTCAGCTCGCCCCCCCCTTCTCATGTCGCCTGTGAGACTCCCCATGAGGCCCCGTGCCATGTTTGTTCACTTGTCAGATGTCGTTTAATGCGTTGTTTGGGTAGATCGGCAAAGGGGGCGGAGCCAGCTGGTTGGGAGGTCAGCGGGGCGGGGCCAGCTGGCTGGGAGGTCTGCTTGTCTTGGGTTGTCCCCCCCTCAACAAGTTTTGTTTTTTTTGGTCAAATGGGACTTTACAGTCATCTAATCTCTGATTTATTCTCTTGATTTTTTAATGAAATTGACTTTGTCATAAATGTTGGAAATACTGGTGAAAGTTTCTTTCTCATAATTGTTTTTGTCATAATTGGTAAAAAGGTACACGTCTGGCGACACAGATTTTTTTGGGCGACAAAATCTCATCTATCTCTCATCCTGACAAAGCTGGCGCGTTTCAATGCCCTGCAAACCACTCGTATAGCATTACACGCTCCTCAACTATCCAAGCATGCGTGATATTTTTGCCTGCTTGTACACATGTATTATATATCATATATATTATTTATCGTAGTTTTTGTTCCTGCAGTGGAGCGGAAGATTGAGTCAGCCTCGTGAGTCGATTATACATCGTTTCCTAATCAGAAAGGTGATCTCCTCTTCTCTCCTCTCCTCTCCTCTCCTCTCCTCTCCACTCCACTCCACTCCACTCAGCTCCGCTTTGTCAGGATTTCACAAGCAAAACCACCAACTTTTGTTCCAAAACAAGCTTTTCTACAAATGTTACAGCAGCTTTGTTGACGACAAAGCATGTTGTTATGTTTGATTTTCATTTGCGGGGCCGCTGGAGGTCTAATTAAAGTTCCGGTGGGCATTTTCGCAATGTATGCTGGCTCTGATTAAAAGCTTCTTATGCAGCTCCGTCACTGAGCCAAGTTCTGTGAAAAAAATGGCGCGTTCTCACCGCATAGTAACGCCTACACTCTGCTGTACTCTACTCTTCTGCAAAAAGTACCTGGTACCAGCGACTAGGTAGCATATTTGCTCAGCAGTCACAGCGACTGGAACATCCAGCAAACAGCCACATTCAAGCTCTCGTGCGCCACTTTCATCTACCTTATTCCTCCAGAGAAGAAGAGCCGAGATCAAACACTCAGCTGTGTGTTCGTCCCTCACTGGGACATCCGGTCAGCGCTCCAAACACGCTCCATCGACGCCACACCGGTGTTTGTTTCAGGCGCGCTGACCGCGTTTGCTTCAGACGCGGCAATAGCCGACGGCTGCAGCTCACGGCCACGTCACAGCTCATCGCTATGACAACCAGTTACTCTTAGTGGGTACTATCCTGCGGTAGAAACACACCGGGTCCCGTGCTGCGTAGGCACAATCTGCACAATCCTACAGACTGAAAGGTACTTACTGTAGTACCAAAGTCGCTAACCCGCTTCTTGTTCCTTCCAACCACGTGAAAAGGAGTTACTGTTGAATTTAAGGGGCTCTTTCTTGCTGCCAAATCCTGCTGGCACATAGGTTGGTTCACACGAATTCAGCAAGAAACAGATTGTGTGGATTGTTGGGAAGATGTGAATCCGTCTGCGTGGTTTTCAGGCAGTTATCGCTGAATCTGAAAAGGTAACCTCAGGCAAATGTGATAAATGTAACAAATTTCCCCCTCCATTTTTTGTTGCTGTATCTGCTTCGTCGCTGTGGCGACGCTTCCTGTGAACTGGGCTGAACCTAAGTGTGTGTGTGTGTGAGTGTGTGTGTATCAGGTACTCGTTTTGGCTCCATCTTCAAAGGGCTCTGCTCGTCCCAAAAAACACACCAAAAAACTTCCATGATACGAAAATATACTTGACAAGATACTTTATTGTGTACATTGTGCACTCAGGATCCAGGCACAAATGAGAAATGAATGTTAAATAAAGTTTGTATTTGTTCGCTCATGCTTACATTTCACGTGTACATACATTGTACACATTTTATACAGTAACCTTTTTGGTTGATTGGACACCGAGCAGACAACAGTGCATGCACTGACTTTTGTAGCAGGACTTTTAAAAATACTTTGTTGTTGGGGAAAAATGAAGGGCGAGATGTCAACGCTGCTACCTGCAGGATGAAAGGGGCGTAGCAGGGGTGGGCCATATTGCCGAAAAATATATCTGCATTTTGGGGGATAGCGATAATTGGTCGATGTCCTTTAGAAAAAAAGCGACATTTAATTGCCTGAATTGTAACTTCATAAATATTTCAATGGTTACTATGTTTATTTATTTATTTTTAATTTAGCATTCAAGTAAAAATTTCAAAGACACCCCATGATGCACTGCAGTGTAGGAACATTGAACTCTGAACCGGATTCTCTGCTGCACGGTAAAGGGTACTGCATAGAAGCAAGTGCAAAGGATATATTGCTAGCGTATGCAATCCAAGTACTCACATTGTACACGACTTGCTAAGTAATTTAAATCCTCTGCAGCGTCACTTTGCACACCTTTGAGACGCCCCTCACAGTATCATCGTGGACGATGCATCTTGCAAACATGCTGGCAAACAAGTGACGGGGAGGCGACACAGTTCTTTGTCTCAGCTGTATTTAGGTTAAGCTTCTTCCCGGGTGATTATTTCAGAGAGGGTTTATTTTTTTTTGTATTATTAATTTTTTTTTTCATCCTCGCCAAAGCCGTGCCCGTGTTTTGGTCTTCCCCACAGCAAAGTGGCTCAGCGAGTCAGAGGCAGAGAGGGATTTTTTTATTCCAGAATTTTTTTTAAAAAGCCTTAGAATCGACCCCGGCTGCAGGAGTCCGGAGGAATCGATGGAATATGGAAATAGCCCCGACGTGACGATGATGAGACTTGGGTTTTACTCATTAGGAGGGGGGAAGAAAAGTCCATCAGACCGAAATACCCATTTTTTTTTCTTTTTTTGTTTTTTTCCCCTCCTCCCCACGTGAGGCCACCGACCCGCCATCAAATATCCTGATAAACTTGCATGAAATCTGTGAAGGAAGCCTCGTGTCCCCTTAACAAGTTTTCCTTTATTCCAGACCTGCTGAATACACACACTGATAAATCGTTTTAACCTTGATCGGCGCCACCCTGTGTGTGTGTGTGTGTGTGTGTGTGTGTGTGTGTGTGTGTGTGTGTGTGTGTGTGTGTGTTGATGAGAATTTGGTTTTAAAGAGGGAGGCAGAAAATGTGCAGCCAAGATTTGCGCTCGTTTACGATGCGGGAGAAATAGTTTCCCACTCTGTCACTGCTGGAAAGACGCACTTAGAGTCTGTTTGCGCTGCGGTTCGCGGCAGATTTACAAGATCATAAACGGCGCTAAATAATGAAGGAACGACGGCGATTATCTTTTTTTAATTTTTTTTTTTTATCGATCGCTGGAAACATGTGAAGGCATCTGGGCGCTCGTGTCCTCCAGGCGGCGGCCATGGTGGTGATGGCGGCGGTGGCTACATTTAAAGGGATAGTTTGGATTTTTTGACATGAAGTTGTATGAGCTCCTCAACATCAGTGTGGTTCATCAGAAGTGAATTTTCCTCCACTGCGTCCCGTGAGCCGAGTTCCTCCGGTTTCGGTGTTGCAGAAAGTAGTTCCGTCTCGTTGCTGGGGTCACACGGATAAAGCGTTTTGTTTCCAAAAAACAACATGCGTTCAAAAGAGTAATACATTTGCATCACGAATTCTTGGCTGCAAAGAAGTACGACCTTGCAATCACCCGGTACTATTTTCCCTCCCTTCGTATCACTGCGCGCACCATCATCAGCTGTTTCACGGCGTTTACATGCTCGGGATGCTCCTTCCGCCTCCTTCCTCTTTTAGCTGAGCAGTGATACGATGATATTGTGATATCCGTGTGACTCCAACAACTGGACAGAACTACTTTCTGCAACACCAAAACCAGGCCAGAACTCTGCCTACGGGACACAGTGGGGGAAAAGTCACTGCTGACGAACCACACTGATGGTGAGGAGCTCATACCACTCCATGTCAAAAAATCCTAACTGTCCCTTTAACAATCTCAGTGGGCCTCCAATTACATAACGTCACCCAGGGGTGCTCGGTGGTCAACACCGGCATGCATGGGTGGATGCATATGTGCAGTGGCTGATAAACAATTACACACATTCGCAGTGGAAATGAAGGTGATCAAAGCCACAAAGAGGTCTCGCAGTTTTACTTTTTTGAGCTTTCTGTTTCCACATCTCTGGTTTGTGAAAAAAAGAATCCCTCAAAAAGCAAATCTGGGATTGTGTTATCCGTGGCGATTTCCAAACGCTCAGTGGCTGCCAGCGGCCTCCGAACCCTTGCCAGCGCAAACACACTCTGAGATGCGGCGCAGGGGGTCTGTGTTTTCCGCCTGATTACACCATCCGCTAACATCCCGGCGTGAGCGAGCCGCCGAGGCGACAACAGCAGAGTGAGGAATTATGAGCTTTAAAACCCTGAGAGTGGGCTTCTGCGTGTGTGTTAGTGTGTGTGTGTGTGTTTGTGTGTGTGTGTGTGTGTGTGTGGCCGGGAAATGGTCTGAACCTTTATGATGGTCTTTAAAAGTAGCGAGCGGTGACATTAACCTCGCACCATTTGTGGTGTTTCGGGGTGTTTTTTTGTGATGGAGAAACATTTGTTTTGCTGCTTCTTTGCAAAGTGAAACCAGAAACCGAGTCTCTCTCTTTCTCTCTGTCTCGCTTACACACACACACACACACACACGCACGCACACACGCACGCACGCACGCACGCACACACACAAAGTATTTAAAAACTGCTGGGTTTCCTTTCCGCATGTGGCAGCAGCAGCAGCTCCTCTTCACCTCAAATACCCTGACTTGCTCTCAGGCGTCTGTCCAGATGGTTGGGAAGTGCGAGCGGTGGGAACAAAGCAGATCATTGGCTGGTCGGGCTCCGGCTGTGAGGGGCTTGGAGGGGCCGAGGCTCACAGCAAGGTCACGCTGCCTGGGACGGCAGCGAGCCCACCATCAGGGATCCTCCCTGTGAGTCACTGGGACGTTCCAAATGTGCAGACGGAGCTTTCGGTTTGATTCCAGAATGTCACATGTGACATTTTAGAGGGAAAACACACGCCGGCTGCTTTATCTCAGCACGCTAAATCTGCCTTTGTGAGCGCGACGTAATCTGCAGATCTAGCTCAGGGCTCTGCCTGACTGGTAGAATGACGGAAATATTTCCAATATAACGCAAATATGTGAAGAATGACCTGAAGGTAATGTCAGCCGTCTACAATAATCAAATCACATTGAATAGATACTGACATATGAATGTAAATGTCATGTTTACACCGTGAACCTAAATCCCAGGTATGCACAGGTATATATAAATACTACTTTCATTATTTTCATTTATTCTTTACTACCATATTTTTGCGCCAATAATATTTTATTGCATGAAGCTCTCATTAACTGTGCAGTTGTGCAATATCTTGACAAACCTAGTTTCGTCAATGCGGATAACGAGGTGTTGTGATCTCATGGACGTTAGAGGTGTGTATTGGCAAGAATCTGGCAATACGATACATATCCCGATACAGGGGTGGTGATACCATATATTGCGACACATCACGATACTATAGGCAAAGTGATACATATTGCAATTTTTCCTCCATGACCTGAGGCATTGCGTGATCATTTTGTCTAGTGAAAGGAGAGAAGAGGACTGAGGGGGAAAGCCAAATTGCTGAGCCAACTTGCGGTTTGAGACATAAATAAAACACGAAACCACTGTCACCAAGCAAACAGCTGATGAAATATAGACTACAAAATATCGATACGGTGTTTCCACAAAATCGATACTGTAACCCGTTGTGAACTATTCTTATATTTTGGTGTATCAATATGTTCTTACACCTCTAATGGACGTATGATTCACATATTGTCTATTAATGAATAAAAGCCCCCAGTATGTGCTCGGAGGGGCTTCGGCGGTGGTCCACCAACAGCCCCTTTAAATAGTCTGCTGCCGCTCACAGGGTTACAAAAGGCCAGCATGTCATCGCGATTGACGGGAACCTTCTCCCTTACTGAAACCAGCATTTATACGTGTATAAATACATGTGCCGGTTGGGGGGGGGGGGTTTGGCGGCCTTGTGTGCAAATGTTCGGCCTGCTT
This sequence comes from Mullus surmuletus, assembly GCA_903171835.1. Taxonomy (NCBI): domain Eukaryota; kingdom Metazoa; phylum Chordata; class Actinopteri; order Syngnathiformes; family Mullidae; genus Mullus; species Mullus surmuletus. The sequence continues at coordinate 112,380 of CAESWR010000092.1, read as the reverse complement.
TAGCGCCTTCCAGGCAGCGGCGGACTGTCGACACAGAGCGACGGCAGTTATTTTCCAAGTCACCTGCGGTACATTGTGAGCGGCTGATTGATCAGAGCGGCCGCGGCTCCATCGCTCAGCCTGAGTGCTGACTGAGCTGTGTGTGTGTGTGCGCGTGTGGTGTGTGTGCGTGTGCGTGAGCATGTGTGTGTGCTATTCCTGCTCCTACATTTTCATTCATTAGCTTTTTCACATGTGAATGCTGGTGGGTTTTCTATGACGAAGGGTTTACTACTACTAATAATAATGCATTTCATCTATGAGCGCCACCCAAGGACACTTTACAGGCAAACATTAAATCTACAACTAATGTGAAGTACTAATATGGAGCAAATGTTAAAGTACAACTTCCTGATGGCTTTTACAGAGCAAACAGCCCGGCTGCTCCCTCTTCGTGGAAGCAGAGGGAAAGCACGAGCATTGATTTGCTGATTAGTAAAACAAAAAAAAGGGGGCGTGGCTTCCCAGTTTCTCACAAAGTATTGATGCGTGAAGCACTACACTGTGGCTACATTTACATGCAGTCAAATAGGCCTTTTTGTAACCGCAATATTAGCAATATCCTGGTTGAGTAACCAGAATAAGATCATATTCGGGTCTACAACCCGAATATTCCCCCTGGGTTCCTCCTTTTCACACAGAATATTTGATGATGTCTCTTCCTATCAGGATCTCCCCATAAAAAGGAAAATTAATTAGTGTCGTGCTCATGTTCTATTGGCAAGGAATCTTGGTCTTTGGAGTCCAGGAACTACTCGTAAATATGGCCAAAGGCGAGAGCAACACTTTTGGAGTGAGGAGGAAACCAATCACTTCATCAGTGTGATGAAAGACACAAACATCCTGGCGTTTGGAGACGCTAGAAAGTAGCGGGATAGACAGATCCACAAAAAGGGGAGCGGGAAGTTACACCAAGCAGGGTTTGTAGCAGACCTTCTCCGTGCGTGGCTGCTTTGATCGCCATATCACCATCGATTACAATCACCATGGATACAGGCGTTATTCCCAATGATTCACTAACCGCAATATGGAACTTAACCCTAATATTGACTGACTGAAAAACGCAGCCTGTGTCAATTCTCCAGAAACAAAGTATCGATTGAAAAGCGCTGCATTGAAATGTTTGTGCGAAACGGGAGGGTTTTTTGTTTTGTTCTTGTGTCTAAATGATTCAAAACCTTTTCATGTGTCACAAAGCATCGCTCCGTGGTTGCTGTTTCGCAACTGGCTGCACGTGATGATTGACAGCTGCTGTGAGCGAAGCACCTGCAGCAGCTTCTTGTGTCTCTTTGGGGGAAAAAACATGCAGCGACATCAACAATCCCCCGGGCCGTGAAAATCGGCAGTAAACAAGTGGGCGGTGTCGTGATTACCAGTAACTCCCATTGTCGCTGAAGCCGTGTGTGTGTGTGTATGTGTGTGTGTTGGAGGTTGGGCCTCCCCCGGCGTCGACCTTTGAGCGCTCTTCAAACGGGCTTCTTGGCTTGTCGTCCCGCTGATGGTCTCTAACGGGCCGGGTTTTTAGAGAGTTAATGGTCCAGGAAATGAGAGCTCCTCCGGCTCGTGGGGGGGGGGGCTCGCCTGCTCGCTCTGGGAGGTGATTCAGGAAGAACAAACATAAACGCAGAGTCAGAGTGATTCATTAACCAGCTGATCGCTCCGGTCGGCGCTAATCGTAAAAGTGAATCTGCACTTCCAGTGATGCAGTTTTCTTCTTCTCTGTTGTGTCCAGTGTCACGGATGCTGGTGGGGTTTGTTTGATGGGCTTTTTTTTAGGGTCCTTAAAGGTTAAAGAGTCCATTGAGCTTTACTAGAAAAAAAAAAAAGCCTGGAGACTCACCTCTCTGCACAGTTGATCCTGCAGTAGTCGGCAATTTAACGTTGAATTATTTCATTTTGCTGCCCAAAAAGAAGGCTCATTTTTTGATTTCTTACAAAACTCTGTGAAAAAAATCCAGATTTCACAACAAAGTGTAATCTCAGAATCAGAAAGGAGTTTATTGCCAAGTGTGTTTGTGCGTACAAGGAATTCGCCTTGGTGTTCGTTGCAATAGGGGACAAAAAAGAATTAGATAAAATATGTCACATAGTTAGAAACAGTTTCAACACATTATCACATTAAACGTAGACATAAAAGATACAAATAACAATTACATGTACAAAATCTGTTAAAAAACACAACTTTTGCTCTCAAGTGAAACACTTGCACCCATGAAGCCTCGATACAATGAGATTTATCATCGACTTAAACGCATTCCGAGATTCAGGTGTTTGTGTTTGAGCTCTGACTGCAAAAAATGCCGCTAAACTTGTTGTTTTTAACGGTAGTTGCAATCAGAGCAATCCGAGTGAAGCGCTGCTCTCCGTCCATGCTAGCAGGTGTCATCTGAGGGAACGGAGCACTCAGCTGGCGGCCGCTCACCTGTGTGAACGCACCAATATAACGCACCAATATAACGCACCAATATAACAACTGTCAGAGGCGATCTCGTCTTTTCGTGAGCGATGGAACATCGAACCCTCCACTGGAGCATCGTGGGTAACTGGGGGCGGGTTCTCAATGTATTATCAAACTCAACCCACTCCTGTTGAATGGAACGTGATCGAGGCGGGCGGAGATGTTGAAGAAAGTGAAGTCAAAGATGGAAAAACAAAAAGTGAGTGCGTTGAAGGGAATAAAAGCGGCCGCAGGTCTTTAATAACACCTCCGAATTCGCTTTAAACCGAACATGTGCGGAAGCCGCTTTGCGCCGCAAAGTCCGACACTTAATCAGCTAAGTTGCAGCAGCTGTGGCGTAAAGTTTGAGTCGGCCCCGTTAAATACTGTTGAGTAACAAAGACCCAACAGTTATGGTACAGTTGCATAAGCCAGTTTGGTTTAATGGACGTGGCTGAATTTATGTTTGGCGGGCTTCGCTGGCTGGACATGCTAACTCAATTCCAGTTGACCAGATGAAGTGGGAATTTCCTAACTCTGCCGCGTCGACTCGGTTATTTCTGTCTTAGATGTGATATTAGATTAGGTTCGACGCAAAACAGATTAACCACTTTTTTTTTTTTTTCCCCACCGGTCTTTCAGTTCAGCTCGCATTTTGGAAGCAGGCATGTTTTTTGGGGGGGGCCTGAACACCTGATTGGACTCCTCCTTAACTCTGCCCCCTTTTACCCAAATATGACTGATAAAACTGGATTGAAGCGGTCAATAAATGCTCTTACATCACCAAAATGTTCTTCGCCTGTGCGCATCAGCGAGCTCGGCCAATAATATGGTGGCATTCCTGGCAGTGGGCGGGGCTTCCTTATATGCGTTTACTAAATTAATGCCAACTAGCCTTCATTGGATGAGCCTTCATTAATTCGCCCATTATCCTCCTGTGTTTATGCACTGCGCCATCCAAGACACGCCCACTTTCCAACCATCCAATTGCAACCCTCCTAATGTAATAGACTTCCTGTTTTGGGTCGGAAATACAACCTCTTTATGATGCTCGCGGACCACAGAGAACTTCTGCTCGTCTTTGAAGTGAGCAGAATGGGGGGCCTCTACTTCAAAGACAAAACCTCACATCACCGGACTTCCACCATCTTCTGAGGACTGTTAGAGGTGTTTTATTTGCATCATCTTCTACATCCTCTATACCCCCCCCACACACACACACCCACACACTCACACACACACACCCACACCCACACACACCAGCACTCACATGTACCACAGAGTGACTTTCTGCTTTCAACAATCTGTCTTGATTTTCTAACTGTGTCACATGCTTGTCATGAAGCTTCTTTTTAAAAGCGGAGAAAATTGAGAGCAGCAGCGTTATTGTGCGCGTAGCTAGCTGTGAAACACGCACACACACACACACACACACAGAAAATAGAGGTTGACCGATACTTTGGCTTTTTTGAATTTTTTTTACCTGCGTCTGAGTAGATAAAGCTGATTTAAATATCATTGATTTCATGACCTGTTTTATACATTAAATATTTGCTTCTTTTTTGTTAAATAAGAATTATCCACAGTTTGGGTACCAAGGGAAGGTTGGATTTTGTGTGATATTTTATCATACAAATATCGATACTGGCTGAAACCACACCGGTCGTGGTGGACCTTTGAGTGCTGGTGCCTTGGACTTTAGTGTGATATTTTATCATACAAATAGCAAGGGGGGGGGGGATCGCAATTCCGTCCAAACATCCGCCCAAAAATATCGGCAGCATATATCAGGTTTCTAAATATCGGTACTGGCTGAAACCACATCGGTCGCGGTGGACCTCTGAGTGCTGGTGCCTCCGACAAGCCGGACTCACAAAGCTCTCCGAACACGCTTTTTGTTATTAACTCTGTCTTGTGAGCTTTATTAGATTAGAATTAAATTAAAGGTTTGAGAGCCCAAAAAAAACGGGGGGTGGGGGGAGTGGAGGGGAGGGGCCACGTGTCGGCGCACATGCGTGGGTCCGGGAGCGCAACGGCGAGCTAATGGCTGATCTCCCTCATGTTGACAGTGTGATGGGATGTGGGCTGGAGCATAGCAACAGGTCCGGAGGGCAGGTTGCGCAGCACAAAGACCCTCTTGTCGGCGCTGCTTCCCTCCCTCCGAGCCCGCCGGCACATTTCCCCGTCATGTGCTCCTCTGTGACAACAAGTCTCCCGTGTCCTCTTCCCTCTATGGCGCTTTGATTGGGCCGCTTTCACCAGCTTTTGACCCGCGCTCTTCGGCGCCCTCTGCCCTCCCGTCCTCTCCACCGCCATGCTCTTCCCATTTTTTTTAAAGGACAAGTGCAGTTTTTACAGTTTTGACCACTTTCGTGTCAGAAGAAGTCCTTGGGAAGATTTTTGGGTCCAGCGAGAGCTGGGGTTGCCTGTTTTCGCCATCCGCTGTCTGTAGCTTGACCTACTAACCTCTGTACTGGAAGTTGTCATCTCAGGTGCCGTGAGGAGCCGTAGATCACTAGCGAATCATAACAAAATATTGGTGAAATGAGTGAGTTTTGCGACAGATAACGCGTAAATAACAATAATAAATGATGGGATTTTATGCCAGGTCAAAACTGTAAAAATGGCTCTTCTCCTTTCAGCCGATATTGGTGTAAAATGTGGAATTGTGGAGAGGCTTCGGCGGGATTAAATGAGGATGTTGTGTCTGTGTGAACATGTGCAGCCTCTCTGCCCTTTGACCTCCCCTCCCCCCATCTCTCCCACAACGAGCAATCCAGTGTAAGCCTTTCAAGCTTTGTTTGTCTCTTTAAAAATATTCCAGCACACACACACACACACTCCATAGTATAAGCTGGCGGCTAGGTTTTATTCCTGGGATGCTTATTTATGTGGCTGATAATGCAGAGCGTCTGTGGAGGAGCAGCTGGAGCGTGTGAGAGGGATGGTAACAGAAAGCGCGGCGAGGAGACAGCTGTTTAAATTAGGCCTCCGTTATTTACCTCGGCCGAGGCGTTTGATCAGTAGCGACGCCGCGGCTCGCCAACAGCACCAAGACACTTGGGAAGGAGAGAGATTCTGTTTTTGAGGAGCTTTTTGTGCTCTCTGTCCACCCACGCCAGGGCAGCTTGAAAGTGTTAACCCTTAACATTTCCTGGAGGCGTTTTTTGACCATTTTGAGGGTCAAAATCCCCCCCCCCCCCCAAAAAAAAAATGATATTGGATGTGTGTCTTTCAGGTTGAAGCTGATTAACAAGACTGACTAGTTTCAAGTTGGAAAATATATTCATATATAAGATTTTTAGCAGGCTTTTGGAAGGAGACGCTTTTTGTCCCCAGGAACTAATAAGAGAGTTTGCTATAAAAGTCTGTCACATTAAATACTACTTGAATTGCATTTTATGGAAATAACTGGAGTTTTTGTTTTGTTTTTTCCGATTGAAATACTGTGGAAACTAAACTGGCATTTCGAGGATTAAAATACCCCCCAGGTATTAATATTTGCTATTTATTTTTCACGCTGATGTTGAGTAAACCAAGTGGAAAAAGTACGAATGTATGTTATTTTTACAGTAGTTTGAGGGGTTGAGAACGTTAATTGACCACTTGATTGATTCAGGCCAATTAAAATGGGCGTGCACTGTCCCTTTAAAAGCTCACATCCTTCGAGTTCCGTAATGAGGAGATAAACATTATTGGGTGAACTGACCTTTTAGCAAACCAGTCCGAATGCATCGAGACAAGACGTAAGCCGAATACAGAGGAGGCGGGGCTAAAATCATCACCCAGGTCGACTCCCGCCTCCTAAAATCTTCTTTTATTTTTGCTCACACGTGTTTTCAACGTCAATTACCAAAAGGAAAATCGACAGTGCCATTTTTTTTTCCGACTCTGATCACTGGAGCATCAATTACTGCAGCAGCTTACACTACCGTGTACACTACCACTGTGTGTGTGTGTGTGTGTGTGTGTCTGTGTGTGTGTGTGTTTGTGTAAAGCACTTGGAGGTTAAGCTTGCCTGGCTCGCCCAGACCCGTCTTACTCTGTGATGGTCCCCTGCCAGATACCTGTTTAAGGTTCTAAACCAGCGCAATCACTGGCTTAGCTCTGCCCCCCTCCCGTCAACTTTCGCCACACAGGCGGGAGGGTAATCGGCTCGAGCTGTGATTGGTCGGTCGGAGCGAGTCGTCTGCGCTCCTTCTCGCTCGCCATCCAGATTACCACACTGTTTTTAGGTGCAAAGACGTCAGCCGCTCCATCATCTTTCATCCACTTAATGCAGCTTTGATTGCCAGTGACCTAAAACAATGATAACAATCCACCTCAGCTTTTCGTTTGATTGGAATCTTTACACGATGATGGTCAAGAGGGGAAACAATTGGCGAGGAAGCCCCGCCCACTGCACAGGATCCCATGTTTTGCATCCGCGGCTAAATCTGTGCTGAATATTGACCGTAGATGTTCCGTAGAGACATTTTCTGTGTCTCACTAGACGATTATTGTTGTGATTGTTCCTCTTTGGCGGCTCCTTGTTATTGTAGCAATCGTGGCGTGTTGTGGAAGAGCAGCGGCAGCAGACGAGGGTGTGGAGGGTTGTGAAATGCGGAAACGTTTCTTTAAAGTCCCTTAAAAAAAAAAGAAAAAAAAAAGTCGCTGCATCATGCTGCGCCTGGTTTGGTGAGCGGCACCGCCGTTTCTCCACAGGAAGCGCTCGCGTTGAGGAATGGCGGTGGAGGAAGGAGTGGATGAAGGCGGCTCTTGGCCTCGCGTCACCCGGGCGACGAGGACCCGCGGTTGAACCCGTGAGAACCCGCTTAAGGCACCGCGTGGCCTCGGCGGGCGCCGTAACACAATCCTCGCCAGCTCAGGAAGGGAGATGATCGGAACATGTCAGTCAGCAGAGGAGGGGGTTTGTTCTTTCCTCTGACAAGCTCACACACACCAACACACACACACACACGGAGGAATCTGGTTAGAAGTGAGACCTTTCCTATAAATAGCTTGTTTCTTCTTTTCTCCCTCCTCGGCTTCCTTTCACACCTTCAACAGGAGTTGAGTACCTGCAACGACTCACTGATTTTATATTGTTCAGGGTTTTTTCGCATTTCAACTGGGATTCAGGAGCTGTTCACCTGTTTGCCATATATTTTCCAATTTCTTTGATGTTTTCATCGTCTGGACCCGAAGGCTCAGCATCACTTACCCTCCAGATCACCTTTTTTTTTGCTGATGGAGATATGTGAGACCCTGGCCGAGGGTGAGCGCTCGCCGCTAGTGGCCCCCAATCCCGGCTCAGGACCAAACGCTCTAATTTACATCTGTATCTATATGTATTTTTCTTTCTTTTTATTGCTTTCTTTCTGTATGTATAGGGACACTGCAATTTCTCCACTGTGAGATAATACTCTACTTTATTCTATATTTTATAATCCAAGTCCATCTCTTATGTCTTTTGTTGCTTCGCTACTTTCCCGCCCTGTGGCGTCTCTGAGTGACCCAGAGTTCTGCATGACATACTTTTTTTTGTATGGAACTTTTTTTTCTCTTTTGAACTGTGACGGTCGTACGGGCCTGAGGTCACGACGGCGGCAGAGAGTTTGCAAAAATGCGTCTGCGGACTCGAATTCCAGCTGCAAATTGGGTCCTCGAAGGAAGAATGCGGCCTCTTTGTGCATCCTCGCCGCTGCTATGAGAATCGACAGATGCTTGGAATCCATTTATTAGTGCGGCTTCAGCACACACATACACACACACACACACACACCGCGTAATCTTTTCTCCCATCCATGCTGTTTGCACACTTGTGGAATCAGAAATTGTGAAAAGAAAAAAAAAAAGAAAAAAGTTGCAGATGGATTCTGCAATGCAGGCCGGAACGCATTCTCCGGCTTTTGCCATCCAGACATTTGCGGCTCGTAAATATGCCACATTTCTGCACGGCGGGCGAAACAGAAACCCTCGGAGCAGAGGTGCCATCTTTGCCAGGGAAGTGTGTGTATGTGTGTGTGTGTGTGTGTGT
>CAESWR010000092.1:56249-69490 GCA_903171835.1 Mullus surmuletus | reverse complement strand
TGTGTGTGTGTGTGCGCGATGCTGCCGAGTTATGTAATGCTGGACTGTGGACAGCTGCGAGGTCGGCTCCAGCCCGGCTGCTGTCTGACGGGAACTGACAACCAGCACAACCAGTGGCCGGGAAAAAAACCCACCAATTCAATGGCGACTTTGACCAAATCTCCAGCACGGTTTTTTCTTCATCATGTCCTCGAGCCGAGCCTTTTGAACACGGATGAAAAGGTCAGACACATTTCCAGAGCGCAGTAAGGTTATAAAAAGAAGCCAGACGGTCGGTGCATCAGAGAAGAAAAAAAAAAAGGCAAGAAGCCATCAGCGGTGTAATTCTCCCAGTGTCCACCGGGAGTCGAGAATCAATAAAGATTATGCAGTTATCAGTGCGTCTTGCATAAGGTTCTCTCAGCCGTCCACCTCCGCCCTCCGCCATCATTGAATGCTAGGAATCAATTCATCCTCTCATCCATGACCTCCTGCAGTGGATTCCAAGCGAACGGGGCCGCCTCCGCCGCTGCCGCCACCTCGTCACGCTGCCAGCATTGCGCTTAATAAAGGGGAACGACGGGAATGTTGATGGGGAGTTAGCGTGGCGGAACAGTGTCGCGTTGGCCTTTGGTTCTGTTTAAACACGCAAAGGGGACAGAAAGGGGCGTTGTTGTGGGGGGGGTGGAGGGTAATGGAAGCAATTTGGGTCAACTGTCCATTTAAAACCCTATAAATCAAAGCGGCAGGTTGTTCCTTCAAAGCGATGGAGTTAGTAGAGCTACTTCCCTTGCTATTTTTGTGCCCAGGACTAGGGGCGTCCGGATACAACTTTTTCACTTCCAATACGATACATATATTGCAGCCTTGGCCGTTATCGATCCGATCTGACATCAGCACGAATCATTCATACTTTAATGAATTATTTTGTCTATTGGAATGTTAGAAAAGGCTTGATCGAGTGATGTTACTCAAACAGAGAACAACACTCAGCAACAGTAGCTATGAGAAAAACGGACCCATTTATTATTTACAATACATCCAATAAGAACAAGAAATTCTATTTTTAAAGTGCAAAATAACCAGTGCTGTAGTGGAGTCTGGAATGGACTGCTTGTATCCGAGTGCTTATATCAGAGATTTTAGATGCAGGCCGATATCATTTTTGTTGTTGACCGATATCTGATGTATCGGATCCGCACACTCCTACCCAGGACTCAGGGCTTATCATGGCATTGCACTGGAAAACGTGGGGTAAAATGATCATCACCAATGTTCCTACCATGAGGTGTTAGAGGTGTGGCCAAAAATCACCCGCAGAGTCGACCCAAGTGGGACAGAATGTACCCATTCGCAGCGGAGTGCAAACCCAGATGTTGGTGCTTGTTAGTGGAATTTTCTGCTGATCTGATGGGCGGGTTGGCACCATTCACGAAAGCCTCCGCCATCAGGATGTTTTGCGAGAGGGAATGCGCTGCGAATCAATGTAAATTGCTCTGAGTGCCGTTAAGGTAGAGAAGATGTGATGTAAATGCCGGCCCATTTGCCATTGTGAACGGAGGGTAATCGTTGCACTCTGGATGCGTAGCCGGCGAAGTGCAGCGAACAACCGCCGGCTACAAATGGCTCCTTCATATCTCGAAAACTCCTCGCAGTAAGAATAGCAGTGGCCATCGACCGCCGCCTGTGACCTCCTCTGGCCCTGATAACGGCTGCCACGCAATGTGCCAGTGACGCAACCAGGAAGCTGGAGTGTCTGGGTGTTTTAGCTGACCATGCAGATCTCTTAACGGCCCAAGGTTGTCGGGTTGATGGGCTCAAGTTCACCCCCAAAGGGCTTGGGGCGGTATTGGAATTGGGGGTGGAAAGGGAATTCTCAGCCAAAGCTTCAAGAGGAATTCTTCTCTCATGACAGGCGGATGTTATCTAGTTGAAAATATCTGTCCCCTTTAGGGTTCAGAGTGGCCAGTGCAGGAGCAAAGTAGCGCAGTGGTGATCCACACACACCACCCGCGGCGGCATCTCAATCACGGGACCCAGCGGAGCGTCGGACCTTGGCAGTGTTTCCATACATCACGAGGATAACCCCCTCCCCACACTCTGCTGCCAGGGTGAAAGGCTCCAAAAGAACAGGCCCGAGGTCGCTTCCTGTTACCAGTGTGTCCACCAATATCCCTTTCTTCCCCGGTGGAGTGTGTGTTTGAGGAGGCCTGGGTATCAGCCCGGCGTATCGGACACTGAAGACGCTGCCGCTGGCAAACACCACATCTCAGCCACAAGAGCCACATCTTCTCTGCCGGCTCCAAAAATGTTTGAACATGTTTGTTTTGTGGGGATGAAAATATGTAAACACGGGGCCCAGGTCTAAAATCTCGCTGCAGCCCCCATGGAACTAGATGCCGAGATTAGAATTAGCTAGCGTGAATCCACAAGGTTGGGTTGGTCCATTGTGGAAGACCTGTGTGCTCCACCCACCGTTTGGGCTCCCCCTCCAGCTGTGGAGACCACCGCTGTTACTGGCCGTTGCTGGTGTGCTCAGCAGTGGGTAGAGCAGCAGCATATTTGTGACTGTGAGTTATCAGGAGTTGTAATGTCAGCAGCACCAGCTGAGTGGAAAACTGCTTTTTGAAGGATGTCTCGATTTAGCTGCAGTGGAAACCTCCCGGTGAACAGCTTGTCTCTGCAAATTTTCAGATGTTTACTTTAAAAAAAAAACTTGTCTAACACAGAAACCAGGCGGGGAGGATCTGTCAGACAGGAGCAGAATGCCTTAAACCCCCCACCCCATCCCCCCCACCCTGTGTCGGGCCGTCCCTGCTACCAGCTATTGTTTCTCTAATGTGAGAGTTGTCTGATCCTGCTGACGACGGCGCAGCACAATCCGGGACTAATAACACTGATTACATATAGTGGGATCATCTCAGGTGATGAGTGTGATGAGAACACGAGGCCGTCCACGCCTCACTGCTCACACCACGGGGCTTTGCGGCAGGATATGAACTCCCTCAAATTAAAGTAATGGAACAAGGGTGGAGATCCCAAAAGTTATGGCAAAGAACGTCTGTTTTTAAAGATTTAAATTAGCAGGAGCGATTCCAGGCTCTCCTGCTGCAGCTTCTCAAGGCCCCGGATATTTTTGGAAAAAAGCAGATCTGCACTGCGTTTGAAACGGAGGCAGCCAGAAGATGTGAAGTGGTGATTACAGACGTCTCGGGCTGCTGAATCATTGCTTGCTCTCTTGGCTGATTCTCTCAAAGCAGCAATCTGCAAAATACAAACATCTCAATCGAGCCTCCTTGTGTCTGAATCTGCTGCCGAGTGCAGAACAGGGAGCAAAAGCATAAACAGTTTTACGAAGGTCGGTCACTTACGGAGCTCAAGGGCCCCGGATGCACAGCTCCAACATTGGTGATTATCATTGGGGTGAAGCTGATTTATACAAAGAAAAGCTGCGCTTTAAGATTTTATTCAGCTCATAATGTCATTATGACGAACCCGATAAAATTCTTTTCTCTTCCAAGATGCGTCATCAGCTAAAGCTGTTTTTCCTCTCTGTCTGTTGGCACGACTATCTTTTGCATCATTTAGTGGTACACAAATGTGTTGAATGACTGTTAGCATGGCGATAAATCTTTTACGGGTAGCGATGTCTGACCAACGCTACCACATGTGCAAAGATAGATTAGTGCCTAGCAACAAAACCGACAAAATATTGATTCAAAACCGTGTTAGCAACCTTTGAGGATCAATACAGTTTCATAAATTTTAATATCCCATCTGATACTGAGGTATGTCGAGTCTTGCTAGCCTTAGAGAGGAAAAAGACGTTTTGAGCAGCCATACACATCTATAACAGCATGATTTTTACAAATGGCCGTGTCCTTGAATTGCTAATAACGTTTTTGCAATGATAATATAATATAATATAATATGATGGCTGACCTCCAGCCACGGTGCCGTGTTGAGACCTTCCACTTTGCTAGCAAAGGCCTCGGACCTGTGGAGAACTTGCCAGCATGGCTATACGTGATCCCTGTCACGGGGTGAGGTTGCCCAAAGTTGCCTTTTAATCCGTCTTCCTCCTCCCTCATTCCCTTAAAGGATAATGACTTGACCTGGAACCTCAATTACTCATTGTGTCAATTCGGGGCCCAGATAAAGAGCAGCTTTCAAACGAGAACAATTGATTTGATTGGACACCAGCAGAGTGTGTTTGGGGTTGCTTCTTATCCGCAATGACAGTCCCATTGCGGGGACGACGGTGCCGACACGGAGGCCGAGGCAGACGTTTGATTGGCTCGGGTCGACGATGTGAGGACATTGGCCAGGATATGAGTCCTGCAGAACGGGCCGCGCCATCATCTCCGGATAGCTATTTTCATTTCAAGGACGTGGGCTCGCAGGGTGAATATTCAGATTTATCAGGCTGGGATGCTTCCGAGGTTCATCTCGGGTCGGTGGGGCAGGGGTCTGATGGATGAGGAGGACAATCTGCCTGCCACCTGGTTTTGCTCTCAAGCGCTTTTACGGCCTCTGGGACATATGGCGCTTCTTTTCAATCACCGTTTTTCCACCTCGCAGGCAGCAAGTGGGCGTGTATCAAAACGATCCATCATGTGCAAAAGTTCCTCACAACACAGGGTTTGATATTAATGGTCAGTTTCTCTTGTGTTGCCAACAAATGGTGTATCATCTAACCTTGCGAGGGGCAACCTCTTCATTCAGCCCTGTTTCATTGGACAACTTAAGTTTGATTAAAAAGAGAAAAGGATTGTAACAGGCAAGACCTGCGCCAAGTCCTTATCAGACTCGCTTTATTTACCCAGACAGTCAATCTGTTGAGTTTGGGCTGCCGGAGGGAGTGCACTGTCTTCACGTCCGCACCATTTCATTCTCCCGCTCCTCCTCCTCCTCCTCCTCCTCAATCTCCTCCTCCTGCTGCTGCTGCTGCTGCTGCCCAGGGTGGTCTGTCGGAGAGATCTCTGTGCCTGGGATCAGACCGGCGAGGGAGAACGATTAGCAGAGGGAAGAGTGTGATGGATGAGTCGGGACGGGGCGTGTGTGCGCGCGCGTGTGGTCACTTTCAGTCAGAGTCACTGCGATCGAGCGAGTGGCGGCGATGAATGTTAATGAGGATTTTGCAGCCCTCATGCCTCTTAATAAAGGAAATTCCCCAGCAGGGGTCGGCCATGGCGGAACTCCTTCACGACGCCCCGATTGGGAGAATTAAATGATATGACGCAAAACCAGTAATGGTGAAAAAAAATGGAGGGGAGTGGTGCGGCTCGTCCGTCAGACGTTTGGTCGGGGCTACATCGCGGCGGGTTGGAAACGGATACAGAGTCTGCGTGGATGTAATCTGAGAAGAGTCATAATCAAGTCAGGGCTCTCAAACGCAGTTATCCTTCGCCGAGTCCATAAAATGCATCTGCAGACTGGAAGGGTTAAAAAAAATCCCCTGCAGGAGAAGATGTTACAAGATTTATAATTTACTCTGATCAGACTCAACATCAGAAACCACCTGTCATGTTTGAGCCGCACGGCTCCAGTTCGACTCCATGAAACCTCCGTAGGAGTTCTGCTATGTTCAGCACCAACAGTATCTCCATCAGATTCTCTCTATCGAACATGTTCTTGCCATGAAGGGCTACATGTGGTCTGGGACGGTGCTCAGGTCCAGGGTGCATGTTGGGGCCAAAGGTTTCCTGGTGTAAGTTTGGCGAACACTGCCCTTTCTGACGGGTGTTCTTAATTCTTAATACTCACGTCTGAGGATAAACCCAACACGACTCAGGTCACGGTCGCCCTGGGTCGTGTGAGGTTTATCCTGGGACTTGAGTATTATTGGGTTTCCCTGAGGTAGATCTGTTCAGTCGTGGTTCAGAACCTTCTGCAGACAGTCCAACCTGCCTTCCATTGCAGCCGCACCACATAACTGGGTACGTGGGCTCGCATTTACTTCCTGTGCACATCAGTGAGCGATGACCTTGTTGTTAAATGTCCTTCTTTAGACCCTTTTATGAAACCACGGTCCACCAAACTACCATTCAGACCTGTGCCAATGTCACTCAGGTCTGTTCATCAGTCCATTTGTCCTCGTTCCAGCAAATCCGCTTGGTCTCTTTGCTGCGTGATGTGTAACTCCCGCTGACAGGTGCCGATGCAAAGAGATAATCAACACTTCAGTTATAATGACATATTGTGTAAGGCCCAGCGAGCATTACTTTAACTAGGAGTACGTGCTGCTTCTCTGAGCAGGTCGACTGCTGTGGTTATGTAATACATTGTAAGGTAGCATTTGGGGGTTTGAACTCTTCTGAAGGTGCCGAAAAAGAACCGCATCGCTGTCTGGTTTGTGTATTTGTTCTCGCTCGTCTGTGCAGATGCCAGTGTTGTTTCTGGGCTGTGTCAGCTCGGCGTTGCCGCAGTTGCTTCCATTTTTCACATTGCACACTTTCCCTCGCGCATTCTGTCTGACCTCATACCATGTAAAGACCCAGGCTACCACAGACCTCGGTTTATTTATAGATTTTATAATCGTGGTCTCGATCTTGTATTGCTTTGAAGGCCAAACAACTCAAGTGGGGTTTTTTTTTCGTCCTGAGGAGTCTGCTGCATTTTCAGACAGGGTCCTCTTATGATCAGTTTTCTGTCACGTAAGCGGGCCAGCGCAATGGGCGTGGCCTATTTTTTTTGCGCTGAGTAAAGTGTGTCATGTCTGGTTTGATTTATAGCCCTGGACTTACTTTACTTTGCTACTAGACTCTATTTGGTTGCTGCCAGAACCCCGAGGTTCTCAGGTTGTGTATTAAAAGTCGTATCTTTTTTTTTTTTTGCAAACGATAACCAGCTGTGAAAAATCTCTGTGGCTCTTTGAAGCAGCTTTTCAAACGCAGAACTTAAATACAAATCGCATGCAGAAGCCAACTAATGGATACAGCTCTGCTACTAAGAGCTTCCTTGTGTCTGAAGGCTCGTCTATAACGAGCGTAGCACGGCGAAGGCACCATTATGAAGTGTAATCTTATAGAGATGACTTTACGAGGGCGATGTGTGTGGTGATATGGAAGGAAAGCCCACAAGCTGCCGGCTAATTTTTCAGTATGGAGAAACCGTAGTGGAATTGCATCCTCCCAGAGTGTAGTTCCGGAGATCACAGTGGTTGGTGATAGACGCTGGTGCACAAACCTTGCCAGGAAACCACAGATGGTGCCATTTTTATTCCTGCCCTGTGTGGCACAGATGGCAGACGATGAGGAAATTTGGGCTTCGAGGATGGCGTGCATGCATGTGAAAGGGTGTGTCTTCGATTTCATGCTTTAATGAACCCTTTTGGTGTGGATGGGGTTAATAGAAGCCACACTGATGAGGCAATTCCTTTCATGAGTGTTGTGTTTTCTCCTTAAATCGTTCCATAAATTGGCGGCGGTGGCAGCGGATGCCACGACGGGGCCGTGCGGTGCTTCAGCTCCTCGGCTCCCTCTTTGACAGCAGACCTTCGTAATTCCAGTAATTACTGCTCATCCCAAATTTTGCACATATGTTCGCGCGGCCATCTGTCTGCGCCGTTTCAAAGATCCGGCGGGTCTCCGGTGGCGCCGTGTCCTCATTCTTGCATTATGTGATTTATCTCCATATACATTATGTATGTATTGTCGCCCCGGGGCGTCTTTCTGCTGCAGGTAAACGCGCATGTACAGGCATGTCACGCAAACATTCCGCGGATGCTGTAAAAGCGTGCTCGCACACACACGCCGGCCAGTGGCTTCTGTCGGCTTGTTTCTCCGCAGCTTTGACAGAATTGTTTATTGACTGTTCCCTCTTTGGGGCTTCATGATATCACGCCTGCATTTGATAAGTGTGTTTCGGGCTCAGCGTCCTTGTGTGTTCGTCGACAGTCTCACTGATGTGCAGTGTGTGTTTTAATGTTTTACTATCAGTGTTGTGGTAGTTTGACAGAGAAAAGCTTCAGTCAGCCTTGAGAATATATAAATTATGAGTTTGGGGATTGCAGGATTCGTGGGGAGAGGGGGGGGGGGGATCCAGCTTTCTGTCTGTTCTGGGCTCGCGGCCCACCAGGCCTCAGCCGCTGACTCTTCTGTGAATCCGTTTGTGTATTTATGTTTTCTCTGAAAGTATACAATTTGTATGTGAAGCGGGAGCCGGCGGAGCTTTGCCGTGACTTTGCAGCGAGGGGGTTTTATGCGTGTGCTTTGCGTCGCACATGCCACCGAGAGAGGGAGAGAAGGGGCTCAGACTCTGAAGTGGGGAAATGTGATACTGCACAGTGAGCCCCCCACCCCCCCAACAAAGGCTTGGAAAATGAGGAAAAAGCAGGAGACGCCGAGCGAGCTGAGGAGGAGGATTTCAGTGATGTTCTCCCCCAAGTGAAAACCCAACGTGCTTGCGAGGATGGTGGAACATTCACATTAAATGATTGAATGTTCTTGCTGCGGGAAGAAACAGCAGACCGAGGGAGGCGTGTACTCTCCGTGTACTCTCCTTTTACTCTCCGTGTACTCTCGCTGTACTCTCCATTTGGGGCACGGCGACCCGGGTTGACCGCTCGCGCTTGGCGTTCCAGCCGCAGCCCGCCAAAGTGCAGGGGAGGTTTCTTCTCTCGGGGGGCCGAAGTTCACACTAACTTCGGCCCTCTAACCCCAAACAGTTTTCTTTGCGCTAACTTTACTCCCCCAGCTGCTTTCACTTCAACACTCGACACGCCATAAACACTGCTGATATGTGGAGGCGGTTATCTTCAAACAGGTATAATTGGTAACTAGAAGGTTTGAGTTTTATGTGTTTACGAAATGCCACTTTATGAGCAGGAACTCTGCCGCAGTTGAAGCCTGAAAGAGAAATGCTGCACTCGGGATCGCAGTAAAGCACTAACTCCGGAACCCCGACGAAGAAAACACAAAGTGAAGCGCGACTTTTGCAAGACATCGACGGAAAAAGGAAAAAACAAAAAGAAACCTCATCTGCACCACAAGCTTCTGCTTTGTGCAGCATGGTGCAACGTTTATTATTTCCTCCATTTGTGTTTGTTTAAGTTTCCATAGCGGCTGCGGCTCTCAATGAGGCTTTCAGCTAGGAGCCCCCCCCCCCCACCATCACCACCCTCAGCAAGAGCAAAAAGAACCAGGGTAAAAGTCGCACAGCAGTGACTAAACAGGTGGTGAAAAGCGTGTTTCCGTAGAGAACAGTGGACCCCCCGCCGTGCTCGCTCATCCCCTCAGAAAACAAGCTGAGGTTTACATATTTCTCCGCCAGCTGTTGTCGACAGCCTCCTGCAAGATTGATCTCCCAATTTGTTGCAGACGAGATTACAAATCAACTTTCAAGAACGTGAAAGATAAAGAAACCAAAAGGGGAACGGCGCCAGATTTCGGCCCTGCATCACGATGATACGCCACAATTACGCAAAGTCGGCAGCGGTCAGAGGGCCACTCGCACCGTAAGCTGTGAGGCCTCCGAACAGTTTCTCCCAGTTTCACTTCTTGAATATGTTCACCAGCTCTCCAATAGCGGGAAACACAGATAATGGCGCCGTTCGCACCAGCGCATGGACGCCGCAGGTTATTTTTAGCTAACATTAGCATTTGCTACAGCTAGCGAGCATGACTGGCGAAGGCCGCTGGTTGGGTCCATTTCCTCGTCATGGCTCTCAGGCATTCAGCGTGTGGCCGCTCATTTTAACCCTCTCACATTCTCACCCGCCACACCTGCCATTTCTCACGCATGAAAAAGTTACACCGCTGTGTATGTGTATAAGCACTCCGATACAAGCAGTCCATTCCAGACTCCAGAACTTCTATGTAGAATATTCTTATGTTTAAGGTTCAAATGTATGTAAGCCATTGGTTAGTAATAAATGGGTGAGTTTTCCTCATAGCTACTGTTGCTGACTATTGTTCTCTGTTTGAGTAATATCACTTGATCAAGCCTTTTCTAACATTCCATACTACAAAATAAGTCATAAAAGTATGTATGATTCGTGCTGATTTCGTATGGGATCGATATCAGTATCGGCCAATACTCAACGCTGCAATATCAGTATCGTATCGGAAGTGAAAAAGTTGTATCGGGGGACACAGTTCGTCTTTTATGGGTTTTTTTTCAATGTTTATTTTAGAATTTTAGAATACCAGTGGTATCAAACGATAGGTGCATACAAGTGGTTGATGACTTATTTGAAATTTTAGTACTTTATAATCCTTTATAAACTATCATACCCAAGGACCTGAGATCAATACTTGAGCGCCAAATATCCGCCGTTTGGGCTAAACCCCCGAGCTAGCTGTTAGACAGGCATCCCCATCGCTGAGTCAGTGAGCTGGAAAGCTGCTCTATCAGCGGCGTGACCCTCAAACGAGTTCCCGCCGCGTCCTTTTTCGTATGTGGGCACCTTGCGAGCATCGTTGCGTAACGCGCGGTGGTAATTAGCCGGAGCGCAACGGGTCAGTTGCAGTAAGTGGGTGACGGTTTGCAGCGCAGGGTGACGCTGGGTGCACTTGTTGTCATGAGCACTTTTTAAAAAACGGCTCCAAACGAGTGGAGCGGAGGAGGACAGAGCGAGGGGGGGGCGAGGAGGGGGGGGGCCTTCGTCATCACGTATGCACACCAGCGAATGTCACCTTGACCGAGACTCTGCAATAAATAAATGGTCGGGCTCTCGTGAAACCACGCACTGGGACGGGTAATAAGGCAGAGGTGAGGTCACTGGTGTGCGGCTGCGGTTGTTAGTGGGCCGACTGGTGCTGAGAGGCCGCACGCCATCTCAAACTAATCCCGGCTCGCCATTGATTGTGTAGCGCTGATCCCAAAAGCCTCGCATTGGGGACACTAATGGAGTTGGAAAGTTCTCACATGTGGGTGTTTCTGTGATTGGATTCTCCCCCCCCCCCACCGGCCCCCTCCTTTTTTTCAAAAACAGACTTGGCTTTCAGGTAGATTTAATATTTTGCAAAGTGTCCCGATGCAAGAACACTTAACTGGGGTTAATACTGTTAATAATTCACAATCAACTCAAGGTTAATTACCGATCATTTGTACGGCTGTTTCAACCAACTTGGGGTTTTTTTGTAAGCAGTGAGACTTGCTTTCTTCCTCTATGGTGTTAAAATGGTGCGACTTTCTGAAGCTTTGACGCCGCAAATTGGTTTCCTTGTCTGGAATTGGCCAGTCGTCTTCACACTGTCGTTCTGTTTCCAAACCCATCAGGTCACCCATGTGTCCGGTTAGCAACGACCAAGCGGCTAAAGCGCATAAAGATAATCGGGCTGGTTTTGTCCCGACTTTCCCCGATCAAAGACGGCAAGCGCCAGGTTACCTTATGTCTGTCCCAACAATCGGCTGCGAAAAGAGTCAGAGACGGCAATCGTTGAAATATTTGCACCAAAAACCTTCAGTTGTGTGAGGAAAATCATCAAAACTATCAAAAAAGGTGAGGGGTCTCAAAAACCTCGTCAGATTTAGAAAATCCTTATGTATGTATGTATGTAGCCTTCCGGGGCTTGTGGATCCACATGCTGGTGAAATAAATAGGCTTTTTACTCTTTTACTTTTTTTTTTCTCTTCTTGAGAATAGTTTGTAGCGATAAAAGCATCCGCTCTGCGAGGCTGATGACTAAGGTTTTTTTTTTAAACACGGCGTCTAAGTCAGAGTTCTGGGGGCACGTTTTCTGTAATTCAGTTCTGGTGACCTCGAGTCACGTCTGTAGGAGGCAAATAGAAAAAGAAGTGGGCTGTTGTTTTTTTAACCGCGGCGCCCCTGCGGCGAACGCTGCGTGATGTTCTTTCAGCACCTGGACACGCTTCTCCCGCTCGTTTGAATCGGGCCCCGGTGTTAAATGTCGGAGCGGCGGAACAAGGAAAGGAGGCGGGAGGCGGGAGGCCGGGGGGGGCGGCCGTGGCGAGGGTGGGAAGGGAAGCATGAAAAGGTAGAAGACCTGTGAGGGCAGCGCGTGTTCTTGCACCTCCGGGCCATTAGCACCTTTGGATGCCAGGCGTTGTCTCACAGCAGCACGGTCACGAGGCGGGGGGACGACAGGGGGACGTCAGGGGGACGTCAGGGCCATCGCCATGCATTTTACGTGTGTGAGTGCGGGTTAAACGGATGCGTTTCTTCAAAGTCAAACACCACATAAGTCTTCGATTTAATTAAAGTGGTTTGATTAGTTCTGCCGAGAGAATCTCAAATGCACAGAGATGCTTTTATTTTTCAGATATTTAACTTCACATGATTTTTGACTGATTTTTTATTTTTAAAAATGTTGGCTGATTTTTAATTAAAAAACATCCCAATTTCAGCACAATTTGTAGCCTCCGTATCGTCCTTAATTGCCGAGCTCTTATTCGGAAGTTTTGGGGGTTTTTTTGTGGCACTATAATCACGCCATGAGTTTTTCCCTGAATTGTGCCGTGCTGGCCCTTGGAATAATGTCGAGCAACTCTAGTAGTTTGTTTAGTTCTGCTGAGAGAATCTAAAATGTACAGAGATGCTTTTATTTTGAAGTATTTCACTTCACTTTTTGGCTTAATTTTGATTTTACAAGATCCCAATGTCAGCATAAGTTGTAGCCTCTGTGTTTTCCTCATTTACCATGCTCTTATTCTGAAGTTCCTTTTCTTAATGTGGTACAATAATCCCGATATGACTCGTGCTGCTTTAAATCACACAAACATCCCAGTCTAAGTCT
This sequence comes from Mullus surmuletus, assembly GCA_903171835.1. Taxonomy (NCBI): domain Eukaryota; kingdom Metazoa; phylum Chordata; class Actinopteri; order Syngnathiformes; family Mullidae; genus Mullus; species Mullus surmuletus. The sequence goes on along the minus strand of CAESWR010000092.1, from coordinate 56,810 downwards.
GCACAGTGTTTACCTGATTACCTGCGTTTGTGTGCGCGCACCAACAACAAAGCAATTACACCATTTATTCTATTTCATCGCAGCCAAACGAGGGTAATTGTTCTAACAGTCTCTGCGTTCCTTCCTTCAGCCGAGCTGAGCTTCGTGCGAACGAAGCAAATTGTTTTCGGAAACCGGAAACTCAGCCACGATAATATTTGCAGTCGGCTCAAAAATAAAAAGTGCACTGCGGCGGCGGCGGCGGTAGCGGTTGGGGTGCTTTGAGGAACCCGTTGTGGGCGTGGACGGCCTCGTCACGCTGGTATTCAAATCGCCCAAGCAGTTGTTTGTCTTCACGGGCGGAAAGTTTGGCCTCGATCTTCACACGCTGCTTCGTAATGAGGAAACATTGGAAGACGTGTAGTTTTCACTGGTTGATTTCGGCGAACAAAATGAATATAAAAAGGAAAACTTAAGAAAATGGCGCCGCGGGGGGGCGGGGGGGTTGCAGACGAGGTGTGATACTTCACAGTTCTCGTTGGAGGAACACTGCAGGCTTTTAGCTTTCACGTCTTTTTCTTT
>CAESWR010000091.1:149955-161214 GCA_903171835.1 Mullus surmuletus | reverse complement strand
ATTTATTCCAAAAGTTACTTTTTTTTACTGATGGATCAAAGTGCAGCAGGAGTGAAGCTGCTGAAGAGACCAAACATCAGACAGATCCTTCAGCTGACGACTGGACAAACTGCTGCACAGAGCCTGGACCTGGACCTGGACCTGGACCTGGACCAGGACCAGGACCAGGACCAGGGATGGTTGATTCAATACATTTATGAAAATGTATGAAGACGAGAACAAAAAGATTTCTACAGAAAAAAAATTAACCCCAATTATTAATGACCTTTCTGACTATGAAGTGGCTGGCAGGCACCGCGCACACACAAGCACGCACGCACACACACACCCTTATCTCCTGCAGCCCTGTTGGCAAACATTCTGCAGATTTGAACGTCGTCACTCAAACACTCGCGTCACTTTGACCACGGTGACTCTGTTAGTTAAACACATTAAAGACGCACCGGCTTTAATCTGCAGCAGATTTAATCTTCCCCCCCCACACACACACACACACACACACACACACACACACACACACACACACACACACACACACACACAGTTACAGACGACCTGGTTCTGTGCTGGCTGGCTGCATCACAGGATGGTTTCCGACTGAATCTAAACGAGAAACTTGACACGAATGTCACTTCTGAAAATGTACATGAAGCTCTTGCACGTTTATTTGATTCCAGATGTGACAGCAGCTGCAGAGATCAAAGCAAAAACCAGAAATGCTTAAAAAAACACGTTATGCGCAGAGGCTCCGCCCCCTCGAAGCCACCAATATCAGTCAAATACACATCCAATGCTACAAAGACCGGCCTCCTCGCGTGCCAGCTGATGAAGTGTCAGTCAAATCACCATGGAGACGAGAACCTCATCAACATGTGGTCATGTGGTCACATGACCTGTGGCCCTGAAAGGGTCACAGAGAAGCTGCTGATGTTGCGGCGGCACGGCGGTTTGCAGCCGTCTGGCGTGTTCGGCTCGGATCTGCAGCGTCGAGAATCCGCAGAGACACGGCGGCGGAGAATCTGATGACACAAAACCCAAACACCAGAGAAGAAGGAAGGAAGCAGCAGCAGGAAGACAAGATGACAACAAACATCTGCAAGTTCGGAAGAAATCCAGAACAAGGTCATCAAACAAGGAAACAGAAAAAAATCTGTTTCAAAATAAAAGCATGAGTCCAAACTTAGTGAAACTGAACATTATAACTTGCAGAGAGAGAGAGGGAGAGTGTGTGTGTGTGTGTGTGTGTGGGCGTGCGTGTGTGTGTGTGAGATAATGAGCAATGACAATCAGTGCAGTCGTCTGTCAGCGTGTGATCCGTCTGTAATCCGCCGGCAAAACGCCAAAAAGCATTAGGGGAAGATCCAGATATTTAAAAGACACGGTGCCGACAGACAACCACGAGCCAGAATGTGTGTATATGTGTGTGTGTGTGTCTGCGTGTGTGTGTAGGGAATGTTCAGAATGACTAGAATTATATATCAGCTTCCATCCACCAGCCTGAACTTCAAGGTCCAGATTTAGGCAGCTAACACACACACAGATGACATAAAAACACACACGTCCCATCTTTATCTGTGCGTTTGTTGTGACTCCGTCATTTTAAATCTGCAGAGCTCTTAGAAGCTCCTTGGTCCAAAAGCTGCTACCAAAGCTCCTAAATCTTTTGAGTCCTGATGATGCTACTCAGAAGGAACCACATTTTCCTCAAGAAACTAACAGATGTTTCTCATGAGAACATTGTCATGGTGGTCCTGGACCACAACACAGTGATGCAGAGAAACCTGCAGCAGAAGCCTCTGGTTTGTGGTGGCAAACAGGAACATCCTGAAAGAGTCATCAACCACCACCAAGAAGGTGGTCCATTCAACCCTGGGCAGCATCCACTCAGACGTTCGGCCTCGGAGAGGAGAACCAGACAGCTTGAGGAGCAGAGTCCACTTCTGAACCACCCACAATCCTCTCTGCTCTGTTTTGAGGGTCCCCCTCAGGACCTCCTGGTCCCTCTGTAACCTTCTGCCTGCACTGAAGAATCTGGTGTTTTAGTGGCGCCGCCGCTGGTCAAACATGGTAACTGCAGGTTAAACCCAGCAGCCTCCTTTTCGCTCCTGACAGACGCAGCAGATCTGAACAGGTTCATATCTGAGTCCCAGCGTGCAACTTTGCCCTGAACATCAAAGCCGCCCGTTTCTATGGCAACGTTTGTCCATGTCGTAGCCTGCGTCCCGCCCGCCCCGCGCTGCAGCTCGCCCCGCGTTCTTCCTCCTGTGTTTCCCGCCTTCGGCTCAGGATCACATCTCTGAACTCCCAGTGAACCTCGCCGCTGCAGCTCGGAGGAGACTCCAGCTTCAGCAAACACTCGGCGACACACACAGCCAGCGAGGCTCCTCCCACCCACATCCATCACACACAGGAGCTCTGTTACACAACCTGATCGGCTGTCAATCATATGTCACCTGGAGAAAAGTGACCCAGGAATGATTGTTTAATTTCCAGATAAAGTGAAAGTGGGCGATGGCGGGCGGGCAACTCTCCAGACGGAGGCCTCGCTCGTGTTTGTGTTTTGGCTGCTGCCGTATGAAACCGCTAAACTGTTGTTGACAAAAGAGCGGAATGCTGCAATCCAGGTCCGGACATGCTGAGACGACGACGGAAAACTAAAAGACTCGACGAGGCAAACATGGAGGTTATCAGCTTGGCAGCCGTCCCGTCAAAACAACAAAGCTGGACGCTGACACACTCTCACCTGTGAGGGCAGAGCCGCTCAGTGGGCCAAAGGTCATGCTGCCGTTAGCAGCAGGTCAGCATTAGCAGGACCAGACTCTGGATGTCTGATGACAGCAGAGAGGACACAGCCTTGACCCGTGTGACCTTTCTGTGATCAGGGCCTGAGACCCCCACAGTTGCCATGGTGATTATTACCATCATTGCTGCTTTGACCCACTTTACTGGCCCAAAACGGGTCAAGTAACGGTCACCTGTAGAGGAAGGAGGTCCTTCTGGCTGGGCAGCTTGTGGTCCTTCCAGTTGTCCTCATGAAGGCTCCACACTAGAACCCAAGTCTTTTACAAGCTGCCATTGCTAAGATACAAGTATTCAGAGAGTCAAATTTGGGCAAATCAGTGGAACAGAAGGTCGTAGGAACTTGGGACTACTCTCACATGGGACCAAAAACCTCTGCAGGAGACTCAGTGCTGAGGGTCCACAACGTTCTCACAATCCCAACCCTGATCCCTTCCTGAGGCGGGCAGGGCTTACACATTTGCACCTGCCGACGATGGACCATGATGGACCATGACGTGCTCTGCCGAGGAGGTTGTGACATCACCGATTACCTGCAGGATTCCCGCAGCCTCGATATGGTTAAGAAAGCTTTCCTTCCCTTGTTCTCTTCTCACTGTCACACATTCCTGACATATTTCTCAGCCAGACTTTGTCCCATTTTCCCACCGCCTCAGCCCGCCGTGGAGGTGGATGATATGTCCCGTTCTCAGTCATCGCACACCATGTGTGGGCGGAGCCAAACCTTGTGCTGGAATTTTCCATCTTTATTTCAAAGGATTCAAAGGGATTTCAAAGCTCAGATTCCAGGCGTTCTTCATGGATAGCCCCCAACTTTTCAGTCTCATCCCTTTACCCTGATTTGCCATCTGGTCACAGACAAAATGTTTACCATGTTTGCCGAGTTAAAGCTCATAGCGGTGGTGTCGCTTTATTTCATTATTTGGCTAGCCATCACATCTCTTTAGCTAGCTAATGTGGCTTAGCCAGCTAATATAGCTTAGCTAGCTATCAAGTGTCTTCAGCCTCTTGCTGTTTGGCAACTTTTCTTTTAGCATGTTCTATTGTTTAGCTAGCTATTGTTTCTTTGTTCATCTAATTTGAGGTGCAATTTGTTTTAGCTCACCTCTATGTTTGTTGGGGTCATCCCAACATTTCCACATTTCTAGGACTTAGATTAAATGTTTGCAATAAACAAAGAGACGGTCGCGCCAGATTTAGCTCAAAGCTACTTTCCATCTGTAGTCCATCGCTACTGGATAACAGGTTGGTGTAACTGGCTAGCAAATTGGGAAGAAGGTGGATAAAATCCGATGAAAAAATGTATGAAGAAGGAACTGTGGGAAAATAGGAACGTTCCTGACTAGCTAGCAAGATATTGTTTTCAAGCTAGCCATTGTGGCTGATCCATTACTTGAGGTTAAAAAAGCCTCTGCTGAGAGAACACAGAGACATATCGGAGCTTTGATGGTGCACACTTCATATCGTCCTGAATTCACTCTGCAAACGCTGTGCTTTGATGTGTTTTTTTCAATGAGTTACGAAAGAATTCAGAAAATCTGAACAAAGCTTATAACTGCCGGCTGGTGAGCTAGATGTGATTTATTCCGGGAAGCCCCGCCCCCAGCGCCCCGCAGATGGGCGACACCGGTTAAATCACACAAAAATAAAGGAGGCCTGACACCTGTACATTCCCGTCACAAAGAGAGAGAAGACACGCCGTTTTTGCTGTTAAGCTCAGCTGACAGAGATGTCAAAGTCAAACAACGCCGCCAAACAAAGGAGGCCTCAGCGTGGATTCTCGTCAGTGTGAATTCTCGCCACGTCATCGGAGCGCCGACATCTCGTTCTGCTGATTCACGTCGGCCAGCGTGAGAAGCTGCTGCTGGTCGGTTCCTTTGTTGTGGCTTCAGATCATTTAGAATTCTCTATTGTTGTTTAGCCACATTTCGTATCTGTGACAGTTTTGCTGGTTTACAACCTTCACATTGTATTTGTGTTTGCTCATGTTTGGATTACATTTTATTTTGGGAAAACCCAATCAGCACAAACACAGATATTTGTGGGAGTTCAAGGTTCATGAAACATAAACCAGTGATGTCATCGCCACCACACCAAATTATTTGGGTGTCGATCCAAGGAAGGCTTCGCTGGCTACGTTTCCATGCAGTGAATCAGCCTTTCCTAAGCAGGATAGTAGACATAACCCGGTTGAACGCAGTCATGTAAACACCAATAACCCATTTGAATAAGTGTCATTTCTTTAAAAGCCCTCATCTTCCTCCTGGTTCCTCTTTCTCTGAGGTGAACATGTGATGGTGTCTCCTCCTATCAGGATCTCCCCATCAAAAGGAAGATTAATTAGTGTTGTGCGCATGTTCTATCAGCAAGCAATCTTGGTCTTTGGAGTCCAGGAACGACTTGTAAACATGGCCAAAGGCAAGAGCAACACCACCCCACACTGCGTCTTTCATCACACAGACACAAACATCCTGGCATTTGGAGACGCTAGAAAGTAGCAGGATTGACAGATCCACAAGAAGGGGAGCGCAAAGTTACGCCAAACAGGGTTTGTAGCAGACCTTCTCCGTGCGTGGCTGCTTTGATCGGGATATCACCATTGATTACAATCACCATGGATACAGGAACAACCCCGTTTGCTCACGCATGGAAACACCTTATTCCCAACGTTTCAATAACCGCAATATAGACTGACTGGAAACATAGTGACTGGAGAAGTCAGGGAGGAAACTCCAGCTTCAGTTTGCATTTGGTGTTCTGGAGCAGAAACCATCAGCATCTCTGCGGTGTAAAATGTTTCTTCCTGTTTCTCAGCGTTTATAGAAACACTCTGATTTCAGTTGGCCGCAGGATTGACGACATGAAGTCCCGTCTCTCTCACACACACACACACACACACACACACACACACACACACGTCGCGGTGAGAGATTGTATGTGACAGCGTGGCCCCGCAGACAAACACAGGCCGGCGTGTTTATCGCTGCATCACCGCCGCTCGGCCGCTATCTGCCGCCGAGTAAACACGACAGTGAGCAGCTGCAGCAGTGTCGGGGGAGTCACCCCCAAACAACGACGACTCTCTGTCAACACACAGGCAGTCAGCTGACGGGCGGCGGCTCAAACCCAAACACCCCGATAACTGCCCGAGGGTGAAGCTGCAGCAGAGACGCCGAGGTTCACGCTCAGCACCGCAACACGGCCACAATGTTACATAACATCACTGACACGGGGCAGGTCGCGACCCTGACGACCTTTACACACTCATTATATAAATATAGACAATCAAATGACAAGACTCTAAGTTTTACCTAGTTTCACCTAGACTATACGGCTGGGCAGGATCACCCAGAAAAAACCTCCGGACTCAATCAATCAATCATGAGGAGTCGTGGGCCAGTCGTTCTCAGCCCCACCCCCCCAAGGCGGGGTCTTTATGGGGGCTATTTGGAACACCATTCAGCCACTAATGACCCCCCCCCCCTGCAGGGTGACAGCCTCAGGGCACAGAGTGGGCGTGGCCACAGAACAACAGGGTCGGCCCAACTACCACCCGCTCTAAAATGCCTCGTCAGTCAGGGGACGCTGAGTCACACCGGGGTGGGTGGTGGTGGTGGTGGGGTCGCAGGTCCGACCTTTAGTGCCTATTTGCCAGAGCTCAAGTGTGTGTGCGCGTGTGTTGGTGGTTTGTCGTTCCCTGCAGCTGTGACCCCAAACATGGCCCTATCAGCCGTGTGACATGGGTCGGCTGTGGTGGTCGAGTTATCGCCGTGTGTTTTTGCATCTGGAACAAAAGCAGAAGCGGGCGGCGAGTGTTTGGGTGCTGCGGCTGGAATCAAACATCCAGCGTGAAGCCGCTCTGCTGCGTTTGATGGCGATAGGAGGGTGGCGGCGCAGCCAAACACTACGCAGCCTGTTCCATAATATTTTACTTGTTTCGGGGGTGCCGACACGCGCTACACCCGCCGCAGATTATCAAATATGCTTGTTTGTTGGTGGGTGGAAGGTTTGGGGGCGGAGCCACCTCCCCTATATGCTTTGTAAGTGCTGTTCCTTCAGACCCATATATCAAACTTCCTATGTGGCAACAGTTTGTTTGTGGGGATAAATGTGCTGAAGCAGTGAAGCCAAAGCTCTTCCCTTTGGAGGATGATGATGATTTATTTCTAAAAACATGTCTAGGAACAAAAAACTAAACAAGTGTAAGCCTTCTTACTTTAGAAGTGGGGCGACAGATAAATGATCACAGAGTCTGAGGACCAGGTGAGATGAGCCAGTGTTTGCACATCAATGAAAAGCACACACACATTTTCTGTGCCTTTTTTTTTAATCTTTAGCCACTTGTGATAAAAATGCTACAGAGCTCTTGCACAGCTACTTACATCACTCAAACACGGAAAAAAACAAACAAATACACCAACCAATAAAAAGAATAAAGGCGCCAAACTGAACCTGCCTCTCCCGGTACGTGTGTGTGTGTGTGTGTGTGTGTGTGTGTGTGTCTGTCCTACCCCGCTGCCTGCGAGGTGGGGGTGGGTTGGATGCCCAATCCAACGGCCAACATGTACTCTGGCTCGCCACCCAGAGCACACTGGGAAATCTTGAAACACCGCCTCAAGGAACGGCCACTTGACAGTGAGGTGGGAGGTGCCTCAGGATCCCCGAGCTGCTGATGGCGCTCAAACGTACCAACACACAGAATAAACAGGTCAGACAAAACTCGGTGAGTCAACAGGAAATTCTCACGTCAAATCATCAAACTCCTACATCTGCTGACTAATCTGAAAACAGGGTCAAGTAAATCTGTTTGACAACAAAAGTACTTCATTAATTGTAAACGTACGTATTTACAAGGGTTTTTCCCCTTTAAAGCAGCAGGTAATAAAAGGCCTGAGGCTTCACGTCACCAGTGAAAACATTCCCACAGCCGATCACACGGGTCAATACGGGTCAATAGGATCAGCTGGATGCTGAGTGACCCCACTGACCCCAACATTTACATCCATTCTCTAATATAAATCACACATCCTTCACTCACAACAGTTTACAATAACCACGCCCCCCTCCGAACAAAACATGCTACAAAAAATACTACTGAATAAAAAATACCACAAAAAAAGAAAAAGGAGGGAAAAGTACGACGTGAGTTCACTGCGGCCGCCATGCTAGCTGTTAGCATGCTAACGCTGCGTCACCCCTCGGCTCCGTCACGCCGCTCGACTAACTCGAATCCGTGACGATACCGGGATGTACCGCACAGTGACGTCACCGGCAAGAGGCTCGCTCGGGACTCGGAGCACATTTTAACGTCTTACCGAGCGGATGGTTTAGGATCGATCTCTGCGGGCGGCCGCGAACAGCGAGCGGGAAGGGAAGCGCGAGCGCCAACCGGAAGCGGAAGTTGAGAGGCCGGCCGCGCGCGAACCGCGATATATGATTGGATAATCAAAAGGCTGTCAATCAAAATCGGAACCATTAACCCTTGAAGATACGATAATTAACAATCATTTTAGAACAACTTTGGAAAATATTTAAGCTTTAGAAAGTAGTTGAAACAAACTGATCCATTTTGAGATCAATCAAATTATTTTAGGTGATTGTTTAATTTAACAAATATTATTCATTCATTTTTATCATGATTTATATATTTTCTATTATTTGAATTGTGTCGGCAGACGTTCGCCACCGCCCTCTTGGAACACGACTGGCCGCAGGCAGACCCTCACCGTGACCACCACTGTGACCCTCACCGTGACCCCCACTGTGACCCTCACCGGGACCCTCCTGTCAGATAATGTGTTGATGTAACTCCTTGTATCAACTCTGCGCCTGATTCAGGTTTGTGTGTCAGAGAGTTGGACGCTCGCGCATGAAGCAGAATGATGCGTGCGATGGCGACGGGGGCGGCGGCGGCGTTGGGGCCACGCCCAGACAGCTAATGAAGCTCCGCAGCGTCATTAGAGGAAGCCGACAGACTCGTCCAGCTGGTTCCACGACCCGCCTCCTCACCACTCCGACGGGCCCAGATTGTCCTCAGAGCGGAAACATTTGTGCTGGCGTCCATTTAAAGCAACACAGGGCGAAACTTACACCCAACGTGTGTGTGTGTGTGTGAGATGCACAAGGACATAAAGCTACAGGTTTGCTGGTTTACGTGTCAGATGCCATCTAGTGGCCATCAAAGTCAGATGCCTGTGCCAACTTCTCCGACCCTCAATGCTCCTCACGAGGTCGCGTCACTCAGTGTCACTGTCACTTTAAATCAGGGGTCACCAACGAGGTGGCCGTGCTGCCCACAGGCCTGTTCTAAAATCTTATTTTATTCTGCTGCTATTCTTTTTTAATCACTCCTGCAATTATATTGATTTGAAAATGACAATATCTTTAAAAAAAAACCAGTAAAAAACATGTTTAATACGTTTAGATACGTTTTGGTAAATTCTGACCTATTCTAGTTCAAAGGTCAAAGCAAATGTGTTATTTCAGAAGAGTGAATCACACTGGTCGCCCTCCGTGAGAGTCAGGACCCGTGAAGTAGCTCTCAGTGCCAGAAACGTTGGTGACCCCTGCTTTAAATCAATAATAGCGGCATCGATCGATCACATGGAAATAAATCCGCCAGGTCTCTCAGTGCCTCTGAGTCTGCAGACGCTCAGATCTATGGTTATTTACACCAGGTTTTCCTTGCAGCAGCTTCAGCAGCAGCAGTGTTTGAGGGCGTTGGGCCTCTGCCTCCTCAGAGCAGCAGTGATTCTCTCTCGAGTTTTCCCACAATTATGCAACATAAAGGCCTAATTAAGGCGGATCAGCGAGCCGCCGCCCCTAAGACGAAGCCGGCTGCAGCTACACGCCGCACCGCCCGCCGCTCCGCCGCTCCGCCGCTGCCTTTGTTGACTCAGATTGCAGAGCTCAGGCGGCATCACAGCTGAGTACGGCGGCGGTGGCACACAAGGCTTCAGGAAGCTCATAAACACAAACAGGCTAACAGAACCAATATTTTCAAACTAAAAGCATTTCAGGTTCTCTCACGGTCATGTGAGTGCAGTCTGATTATGTCACGACCCAATACAACTTTATTTTATAAAGCACTTTTAAAACAACCTCAGTGACATAAAGTGTTGTACGGGTAAATAGGTAAGATAATATAAAATAAATAAAAAATGTAATATTAAATTAAATCAAATTAAATTAAATAAATTAAAATACATATAAGAAATTAAAATGTGAAATACATAGAATATAAAATAGAATAAAATAAAATAAGGATATTAAAATACATCAAATAAATTAAAAAGAGAAATACATAGAATATATAAGAAATAAAATAAGAAAATTAAAATAAATAAAACAAATTAAAGAGAAATACATAGAATATACAATAGATAAAATAAATTGAAATGCACAAAATGAATAAAAAGAAGAGATGAAATACGTAGACACACACTGCCAACATCTCAGTGTCAAAGGTCACAGACTGATGCAGCATCATGACCGTGTTTGTGGCCATGTTTGTTCTCCTCCGTGCTGGAGATCCGAGCCAGACTTTGTTCCTCAGAGCTGCTGAGACGCTCACCGAGGAGCTTCATGAGCACAAATATCAGGCAGCGGGTTGAGTAGAAACGTTCGGGGTGTTCCTAACAAAGTGGCGTCCGGCGTCCCGTGACAGCAGCACATTCCTCCCCGAGCACCAAAACACGCTTGGAATTCCCGGATGATAGAAGGGGAACACGGCTGCGAGGGGAAGTGATAATGGCACCGTGACTCATTTATCACCGCCGCGCTGATGTTTGTTTAGTGGAGTGTATCCTGTGGTTCGTGGTGGAGCCTCGCAGGCCGCCGCCGCCGCCGCCGCGCCTTTATCTGCTTAGTAAAACACCTTCTATCAGCATTCCCGCCGCTGCCACGCAGACTTCCGCACCAATCAATGTAAATTTCCCTTCCATGATCGCTTGCCAAAATGCTCAGACGTGTGTGTGTGTGTGTGAGTGTTTGTGTGTGTGTGTGTGTGGCCGTGGAGGTCAGAGGACGGATCACTTTCTTTCCTCTCGGCCCGCTGACCTCTGAGGTCGGCACTCCTGATTTATCGCCACCGTTGTTTGTTGTTGCTAACAAGGCTGTAAAGGAGCAGAGAAGAAGGAGGAGGAGGAAACATAAACGGCAGATCGTGGTCGGGTGTGAGCGGCGAGTCGCTGAGCATTCTTGTTATTATCATGATTATTATTATGATGATGTTACAGACACGCTGATTTCTCCACCAACCTTATTCTGTAAAATTCTGGAGGGCTGGAAGCAGCAAATGCAGACGTGTGTGTCATGCTGCTCGGCCTCACACACACGTCCTGTTGTCATTTCTACACGTTTATCAGCTGTTTACCTCCAGCCTGTGTGATGGTCAGATCAACATACCTGCCTTTGTGTTTCCTCCATGGGGGGGCGGGGGGGGGGGGGGGGGGGGGGGGG
>CAESWR010000091.1:89850-100472 GCA_903171835.1 Mullus surmuletus | reverse complement strand
TGTGACTCTTCCTGTGAGTGCGTGAGCTCTTCCTGCGAGTGTGTGACTCTTCCTGTGAGTGTGTGAGCTCTTCCTGTGAGTGTGAGAGCTCAGCGCAGCACAGAGTCTGATCGTGTTTGAAAACTTTTTCAACATCCTGGCACTTCACAGCGCCGTGGAGGCGGCCCAACGGGCGGGGAAACTCACGTCACGTCTCCGGCGTAGTGGCGGATGCGGAAGTGTTTCTGGAACTCCATGGATTTGTCTGTGGGGGAGAGCTGGAGGGACGGGGGGATGGAGGGAGGAAGAGGGAGAGAGAGAGAGACAGAGAGAGACAAAGCTGTTTAATTGGAGAAGGAGGCGACTGCAGCATCACTCAGTGGAGGACACTGCCCTCTGCTGGAAACTGATAATAAGGCAACTCAAAGGTCACATCTGTAAGTAGAACAGAGAAAAGTGTGTGTGTGTGTGTGTGTGTGTGAGTGTGTCACCTTGCGCGAGCTGTAATGTGGGTGCTGAGCCAGCTTGGTGTTCATGCTCTCCAGGCAGACGGTGTCGGTGACGTTGCCCACAGTCAGACAGGCCTCGTCCAGGATGGAGATGATGCCCTTGTGCTGCTGCTCCACCAAGTCCACGATGATCTGGTTGTTGAAGTAGTCAATCTGCACACACACACATGCACACATCCCTCAGTATCCACTATAGTATAGAGTTTTGTACTTTTACAATGATAAATTCCAAAGTTTTGAATGTGAGTGTGTGTGTGTGTGTGTCTCACGTGTTGCCAAGTGATGCCTTCCCTGTTATACTCTCCCTGCTCCTGTCGCAGGATCAGCTCGATAAAGAGCTGCTGCAACTTCTCGTTGCAGTAGTTGATGCAGAACTGCTCGAAACTGGGCGGAGCCACAAAAACAAAGCCCTTAGTGACATCATCAAACCGCGACTCGGATCAAGGGAGGAAATAAAGGCTTTGCAGCGCTGCAGAGCCCACCTGTTGTTTTCAAAGATCTCAAAGCCATAGATGTCCAGCACGCCGATGACGGTGTTTTTCCCATGAAGCACTGGGTTGTAGTCCTTGACCTGGATGACGTCGTTGATGCGTCTGACGATCCAACCAAACAGCCGCTCGTACAGCGCCTGAGGGGAGACCACCGCACCATACCTGTTAGAAGCTCGCCAGGACACGCCCACCACTGTGAGTCCCAAGCCAGGGAATGCGGTGCCACCTTGCTGAAGGCTTCACACCCGAAGCTGGCCTCCTGCTCCGTGTGGCCCTTCTCGATGACCTCGCCTCCCCCGGTGGCCACTGTGCGGAACAGCAGGCTCTTGGCAACGGCGTCGGGGTTGGTGGCCGTCAGCTCGGCGATGTGAACAACGGCCTCCAGGCTGCTGAGCTGAACGTTCTCGCCGTCGCTCTCAAACTGAACGTTTCCCTGCAGACACAAATGACGGTGGACACTTCTCTCAAGGCAGTGGTGATCAAATATACAACAGAGTGAGACATCCCTCTGACATATACATCAGAGTGAGACATCCCTCTGACATATACATCAGAGTGAGACATCCCTTTGAAATATACAACAGAGTGAGATATCCCTTTGAAATATACATCAGAGTGAGACATCCCTGTGAACTATACATCAGAGTGAGACATCCCTCTGACATATACATCAGAGTGAGACATCCCTGTGAACTATACATCAGAGTGAGACATCCCTCTGACATATACATCAGAGTGAGACATCCCTGTGAACTATACATCAGAGTGAACTCTCAGGAGGGGATGAAGCTTCTAGCCTCACTCACCAGGTGCAGGATGGAAGCCAGGATCTGATAGATGGACTCAATCTCCTCCTTGGAGAAGCCGATCACCTCCAGAGCGCTCTTCACCGCTTTGTGGCTCGACCGGTCGTTGTTGGATGTCTGAGGGAGAGACAGAGACAGAGACAGACAGTGAGCGAGAGAGAGAGAGACGCCACCTGCTGGAGGCAGCAGGAACAGACCATGTGACTCACCGAGGTGGCGGCGCCCTCTCTGGTGTAGGTGTAGAGCGCCGGGTCGCTCTGCAGGTGTAGGGCCGCCAGCGTGTCGTCTGAACCTCCGCGCAGCAGCTTAGAGACAAAAGCACAACCAATCAGAATCAGTCTGAGCTTCTTCAGGGCAGCGAGTCCATCAGGAGGAAACGAGAAGATCAACGAGGAGGTCAGACGTCACCTGGTAGAAGGAGTGGAAGTTCCTCTCGCCGCCGTGCTGCTGGACCACCCGAGACTGAGGGGGACAGAGGAGATCAGAGCGCCACACGGGTCACATGACTGCCTGAGGTGGAGACACGCCCCCTCCCCTGCAGCCACACCCCCTCACCTTCTCCAGCAGGTAGTTGTTGATGTGCCCCCCCGTGGGGTCTCCGTTGAAGTTGAAGTTGATGTCCATGTACTTGCCGAAGCGGCTGGAGTTGTCGTTGCGGCTGGTCTTGGCGTTTCCAAAGGCTTCCAGCACACAGTTGGACTTCAGCAGAACGTTCTTCACGCTGGCGGAGGGAGGGGGGGGGGCACACTTGGATATCAGCACGCTGTCATTGATCAGACTGCACCACAGGACGGTCGCCCACGGCAACAAACTAAACCCACGTTGACAAACCTGCCCCCCCCCCCCTCTCACCTCTCCACCTCGGCCCTCTGGCTGGGGTTGGTGATGGCTGCGATGTACTGCATGATGTATTTACTGGCCTCGGTCTTTCCTGCCCCACTTTCACCTGAAAACACACACACACACACACACGTCACACACCGCAACGCCAGGGCGACCTCACACACACTCTGTGGGGGTCTGTGAGGAGGTGTGGTCTGTGGGGGTCCGTGAGGTGGACTGACCGGATATGACGATGCAGGTGTCCTTGGCCCGCCTCTTCATGGCCTTGTAGGCGGCGTCCGACACGGCGTAGAGGTGCGGCGGGTTCTCGTAGAGCTCGCGGCCGCGGTACGCCTCGATGGCCTCCTTCCCGTAGATGTCCATGTGTGTGTAGGGGTTGACGGAGACCACCACCTCCCCGATGTAGGTGTAGATACGCCCCTTCTCAAACCTGGCAGAGCAGGGAATGCTGGGTAACTCACTCGTTTATTCTTAGCTCATCGTTCTATTATTCTACTAAATGATTGAACTTTTTCAAAGAAATTCTGTTTTGAAAATTTGCATTTTATTTCCATGATCTGAACCACATACCAGAAACCACCAAATCTAGGAGTTTTAATTCAAACTTTGCTCGCCGCCCACGAGGCCTCGGGAGTGCGAAGCTGTGTGAAGCACCTGTCACACGCCGCTGACAGGAAATGACCCAAGAGCTTGTACCCTGAAAGCAGGAAATGAAAGCGGCGGGTTTGCACGGTGCATCCTTGTGTAACCGCCACTCGCTGCCTCCAGTGTTGGAGGGAAACCGAGGCGACGCGGCGGTTAATCGGCCACTAAATTAATAACCCAGCCTTTTCTCTTGCAGCTTCGTTGACAAAGTGTGAGACGCAGCCGCAGCTTTGAACACTCGCAGCGTCTCGGCCGAGCGGCTTTTATCACTGCAGGTTCTTTAGTTCTTCTCTACATCGGGGGCTCCTCGCCCCGTAGCTCCGCCCACTGGAAACATGGTGATATGTGATGACAAAGGATGACTCCGAGTTGCACACATCACTTTCCACCCGACACACGAAATCGTCCGTGGCGGCGGACGCTTGCGTCAGCGCTGCCGTGACGACGCGGTGGTTTCCTCTGAGCAATCGCTTATTTTGGTGCCAAGAAATGGAGAAGTGGCGGCGGAAACGTCCAGACCCTCGACGATCTCAGAGGCTCCAGGACTCACACACACTTTGGGTTTTAAAAAATACAGCCTTTCTGAGAACATTTGGCTGATTTATTTCAAATTTCCAGTCATTTTACTGAAGGTTTTCCTCTGTGAGGCGTCTGAACTCCCCGTTCACCAGGATTCATGATGGAACGTCCAGGAGCTCAAACATCTCAGACCTTCAGACCTTCAGACTCAGTCCTCCTCTAGCAGGTGACGGCGCGCAGGCAGCCGCTCTCATTCACACCAGCCTGCTTTTGCCAGCAGGCAAGTCTGATCAAGCTAAAGCTGAGGGAAAAGTTCACACACGACCAGTCGGCCTCAGACTGCTGTGACAGAAAACACAATTTCCCACTTTTGAGGATATGATGATGTTTCAGCACACACACCGAGGAAGTGAGAGCACAGCAGGGACTCAGACAGGTGTGTGTGTGTGTGTGTGTGTGTGTGTGTGTGTGTGTGTGTGTGAGAGACAGAGAGAGATCAAAGGTCGCAAAGTCAGTTAAAGTGTTTTAAACAGTGCAGATGTGCCGCTCTTCTCTCAGCTCCAGCAAACTGAGCCGGAGCAGGAAGCTCAGCTGACTCACACACACACACCTTCACACACCGTTAGCTTGTCTGCGCCCGCCGCCGCCCGCCCGCCCGCCATCGCCACGCTCTCACCTCAGCTTCAGGTTCTCCATGAACTGCTCCATCGTCACCTCGTCCAGGAGCACAAAGTCCGACTTTCCAAACTCCAAACCCTCCAGCTCCGCCATCCCGGCCTCTCTCTCACACACACACACACTCGGAGCCCGACGGCAGCAACCAGCAGCTGAGAAAACAGAGAAGTGTGTGTGGTTGCGTGTGTGCGTGTGTGTGAGTGTGTGTGGGTGTGGCCTGCTGTGGTCGGCATGCTGCTGCAAGTCAGCCTCGTCGCTCCGCCTGTATAAATAGAGGTGCGCTATCTTTGAGAAGTCACAACTTCTGCCTCCGGCTTCCTGCCTCAGAACTATCTCAGCCTCACACTCACACCAACACACACACACACACACACACACTTTTCCCCAAAAGGGTGAGACTGTGTGTTTGTGTTGGGTTGGTCTCCAAAGCGCCTGAACTAAAGCGGCAGTGTGTGGCGTCACTCAGCTCGTCGGTACTCTAGAAAGTTGATGGCTGTGTTGAGCTCCATCAGCGTGGCTCCGCCCCCTCGTGGCACAGTAGCTCCGCCCCGTCATCTTCCATTGGCTGTTGGGTTCGGCCGGGACGTGCACGGCCTTCGGCTGACGGCGGCGTCGGGTGGGAGCAGCTTCAGCACCGCCGCTTTGCCGAGATGATCACCTGCAGACGCCATTTCCAAACTCACCACCTCATTCACACACTGGGGCTTCAAAGTGTGTGTGTGTGTGTGTGTGTGTGTGTGTGTGTGTGTGTGTGTGTGTGTGTGCGTGTGTGGGCTTGGCAGAAGCTAAAAACAACCCTGGGAAGGCAGAGCTCTGTGGGGGAGCTGGAGTGACTTCATGTAATTACAACTGTGTGTGTGTGTGTGTGTGATTACAGACATCAGCAAGGCCATGTGACATCAATCCAGCATCAGCTGGGATGTGAAGCCCGTTAAAGTGCGCGCGCGCACACACACACGCGCGCACACACACACCTTGCTGAGAAACTCACCCACCGCCTCCTCTTACATCCTCAGCCACTGCTACTTCCTCCCACCGTGACTCGCACTTCCTGTTTGAGGTTCCCTCTGCTGTTCAGGTGACCACGGCAACAAGAACACTCAGAAGGGACACAGACGCCTGCAGGTCACAGAGAGGCCGTACGACACGCCATCAAATATCCACCAACAGGAAGCAATGCATCAACAAATGGCTCCATCGATTATTGATTTATTGGTGAATCTCACACTATCATCAACATTCATCCAGATGTGGATTACTGACACACACACACACACACACACACACTCACACAGCTGCAGAGTAACACACACTCTGTGGAGATACTGTCAGCGCTGCCCCCTGCTGGCCACAGAGGAAACCGCTGCTTTTTCAACCAGGATGGAGACGTTTTTTTCAGCTGAAAGACGCTGCGTTTCCACTGACGGAGTCGACTCTACTTTACTCCACTCACATCTGTCTGCGTTTCCACGGAGAAGAAGCTTCTGGTATCTGATGCTACTTTTTTCATACCTGCTTCTTCAGGGTTCCAAAAAAAGCAGGCCGGTACCTTCGGGCGCTAAAAGGTGACGCAGACACTGATTGGTTGAGAGAATCACAGAGCTGCACAATTCTGCTTTCTTCTTCTGGTCCTTCGCGATGACGGCAGTGAGAAGGTCGTGCTCTTTGAGGAGCTACAAACCAAACTCACGTCGCTGGACGGCTCCGCTCGGAACCAGCAGCTTTCCCAGAAGACACCTGTTCGCGGCTCGATCGCACCTCCGTGCCGCCAACAGTTGAGGGCACATGAGGGCAGATGCCGCTCAACCAACAACCACCAACAGCCCGAGTGACCGTTTCTGTGGAAACGCCCCCCAAAAAAGTACCGTCAGTGGAAAGGCGGCGTTAGTGAGACGCCGTGATGAAGCATCAGGAAGTGACACAAACGTCAGTGATCGATGTTGATCAACAGCTGATCAGAAGATGGTCTGCGACGTCCGTCGTCCGTCTCGCTTGTCCTCGTGTTGCTGCTCGTCCACTAA
Source organism: Mullus surmuletus (assembly GCA_903171835.1). Taxonomy (NCBI): domain Eukaryota; kingdom Metazoa; phylum Chordata; class Actinopteri; order Syngnathiformes; family Mullidae; genus Mullus; species Mullus surmuletus. The sequence continues at coordinate 93,984 of CAESWR010000091.1, read as the reverse complement.
ATAAAAGCAGAATCATCATCAGAGATTTGAGAGGTGGAGCCTCCATCGGGTCTGTAAGTCTTGGCTCCGCCCTCACGGCCTCCAAGCCTTTTTCATCTTCTGGATCTGCTTGGTGCTGGTGGGGAGGAGGGGCTTCATTATCAGCCTGCTTTGCACCATCTGTTTGGGTTTGTTCTGTTCGACCGCGGCGGTTCTGGTGTCGGCGGCGTCTCTGCTGCGCGTCTCAGAGAGGCTCCGCCTCGCTCTGCCGCTCGTGCTCGGGTTCTGGCGGGCGGCGGCTCCGTCGTCACGATACCTTGATGGTGAGTAACTGCGAGTGGCGGCGGCGGCGGCGGCGGCGGCGGCAGCAGCAGCGGGCGGCGGTTCCGCCTTCCTTCTGGAGGGCGGCTGCAGAGAACTGCTCCTCCTCCCAGAGCTTCTGTCTAAGCTCCGCCCCCTCCTCCCTGACGACTCCACCGGCTTTCCCAGCAGCCTTTGCTTCAGCTCGTAGCTCTCAGTTGATGGTCCGATGAGGCAGAGCTGCTTAGCGGTCTGAAGGAGGAGCACCGAGCCGTGCACGTCTCTGTCCAGCAGGGGGCGCGCAGCGGGCGCCACGTCCCTCAGAGACACTTCATGCGTCCGCAGAGACGCTTCCAGCTCCTCAAACAGACGCTGCAGCTTGGCGGCGGCCGGCTGGGCGCCACGCCCCCTCAGGGTCACGCTCACGGTGTCGCCCACCTGCTTCGTCTCCTTGTCCACGCCGCTGCTCGTCTCGATGTCACTGATGTCCCGCCTCCTCAGCTGCTTTGCGTACAGGAACACGTTGGCGTCCACGAATATGGATGACGAGGAGGGCGGAGCTCTGAGCTGGTGATGCCGGGAGGGCTCGGAGGAGAAGGAGGGGGCGGAGCCATACTGGGGCAGAGGCTCCCTGTAATGGCGGGGGGCGGCGGCTCCAGAGGGGGCGGAGCCATACTGGGGCAGAGGCTCCCTGTAATGGCGGGGGGGGGCGGCGGCTGCAGCGAGGGGGGCGGCGGCTCCAGCTGGGGGGGCGCGCTGCTCCTCTGAAGACGCAGCGCGGCGGGATTGCGGGTCGACAAGCGGCGCCAGAAGATCTCTAACGACTTGGAGCTGTCGGAAGGAACCGAAGACGCGCACGCAGCGGCCGCTGAGCGGGTCGGCCCGGAACCCGTGAGACGCCAGAATCCGCCGCGCCTGGTTCTCGTCCCGGAAGGCGTAGAGGTGGATGGTCGCCTCCACGTCGTAGTCCATCTGGAGGGAGAACAACCAGACGCTACAGGATCATGTGACCGACGACGTCAGCTGTGCAAAGTGATGAGTGACTAAATCCAAGCTGACCTTTGACCTCTGACCTCTGACCTCTGAAGACCCAGCCCGGACGTTCAGCCACTTGTTTTTGGCGGTGACCTGCTGAACTTCCGGCTGCGTCGCCGTAAACAGAAGATCGAACAACAAGCTGGAACAAACATCTCCTCCACGGACGTCTCAGCCTCCTTCGTCCCTCCGTGGGTCTCCGGACGCGGAGAGTTTCGGCGAAAGTGAAACCAAGTGTGTTCGGGAGGCGTTTGTCCTCCAACGCGGTGCTTTCCGCTGCTTTCCGGTGTTTACAGACTGAAAACGGACCCGCACGACGGAAAAACCCGCCAAAAGCCACTTCGATCCGCCGCGAAGCCGTTAAAACCCGTTCACCTGCTCGCTGCGGCGCCGGAGTGGCCGCCGCGTGCGAGGAAGTGACGTCACGTTGCTCAGCACCTTAACAATAAAACCTTTCGCCGTCGGAAATTAAACTACAAACTGCTAAAAGAAAAATCTGCCCACAAACAAATTCAATAAACCACTAAACATTGTTTAGGATAAACTATGATAATATTTATTAACGTTATTATACATTATTTATTAAAACTAATGATAATTCTTGAGTATAGGAGTATTTTCCAGCAAGCTACAATAAAAGTTTGATTTGAAACGTGACAGTTCAGATTGATTGCATCTGATTTCAGGAGAAAGTTGGAGTTACATTGGCGAGTAATTCCATGCGTCTCTCCTCCACCCTCAAGAAATGACACTTTGGTTTCTCTGGCTTTGTGACAAACTCCTGAAAAGTGTGTTTTGATGTTGCGATCATGGTCTGCTTTGCTGGAATCATCATCAAGAACAAGATCAATTCCTTCATCCTTCTAAAGGTCGCCTGCTATGAGCTACTTGACACAATTTCACTGAGTTTCCAGAGGCCCAAAAACATTCATTTCAAAGGTTTTCCCTTCAAATCCAGCTTTGGTTCTTAATTCCAGCCGGTCAAACAGTGTCTCTCTGAGCTCTCCTGAGAAGAGGCCGTTCCTGTGCCTTCTCAGCTTCCTCTTTTTGGCCTGATGTGTGTGGTTTGAGCTGCTAGCATGTAGCTGCAGCTAGCTGTGGCTAACAGGGAGGCTGATGTTGTGTGGGGGGCTGGTGGACAGCAGCCTCCACTACAGCCGGGGGGAGTGGACAGAGACTTCCACCTCACAAGTCCCACACGCTCACATCCACTCCTTTCAGCTCACAGTGGACAGTGGAGACTCACAGAGGGACACAATGTTCTCATGATCTCATGATACAAGGAACCAGGACTGTTGGAGAACCTTCAGAAAATGACTTTGGCTCGCAGGAGACCTTTAAGATCGACACTAAAGGAGTGAGAAAACCACCAAAGACAAAAGAAGGAAAAACCAGATCACCAGTGAGATATTTGTGTTTATTCACCCTTTTAAATACAGTGCAATAAAAAAAGATACTTTTCAAATGAAATAAAACAAACCCCAGAGCTCAAAGGCGTCACCTTCAACATCCATCTTCCTGTTTGCGTCACATCTTTCTCCGCCCCCACAAACCTGTCGTCAGTTTGAATCCAACCTCTCGGTGGGCTTCTGCTCGCAGCAGCGTGCTCGCCACGGCCGACCCGGCGCGGGGGGGAGGGGGGTTGAGCCGGCGCCTCCAGGGACCAGAGTCCGGGTCGAGTCCTGAGGAGGCAAAGTGTGCAGCAGTTGGTTTGTGCTCACGTGTCTTCACACATCTGAAGGTAAAAGTGGAGGCGAGTCGTGTTACTGCGGGCGAACAAACGTCCCTTGTGGGGGGGTTACCTATAACCCTGGGGGGGGGGGGGGGGGCACGGCAGGGCCTCAAACAGCCCCCGTCACTATAGCAGACACAATAGGAAAGAGCAGAGTCACAGCAGACTCAGCCTCGCTGGAAAGGTCTGCAGCCCTGACACACACACACACACACACACACACACTCAGGCATCAACAGCATGTGTGTGTGTTCGATCAATAACCTCACCTCATCTCCTTTCACAGCTTCACGCTCCAAACATCACTCAGGAGGTTCCGGCTCAGACAGGATCGGCTTCATCACCTCGACTCTGTCAAAATAAAACAATTTCATGTCAAGTCCGGCGATTTTACTCAATTACAAAGTGTGAAGAGTTCCACTTAAGATGTCACATTCAATCAGCCAGTCGAGTCACTGACAAACAGGAAGTCCGTCTTTGAAACGAGGTGGATGATTGACAAACTATTTTGTATCTGCGCACTTCCTGTGTCACCAAAGTTCCTCAGGTCATGGGGGGGGGGGATGTGGAGAATTCCATCATAAAGGAGGTTTCCACTAAAATTCATGCACTCTTATGGAAAAATAAATAAATAGACAGAATATCAGGTCATAAGAGACCACATGGCGCTTTTACTTTGAAAGAACCGTGTCAACAAAGCATTTTCCGGCGTAGCCGATGGGACGCCAGCGTGGCCAGTGTCGGGGGTTCACCTATAACCCTGCTGTGGGGGGGCACAGCAGGGCCTCAAACGGCACCACGTCACTATAGCAGACACAATAGGAAAGAGCAGAGTCACAGCAGACTCAGCCTCGCTGGAAAGGTCTGCAGCCCTGACACACACACACACACACACACACAGGCATCAACAGCATGCGTGTGTGTTCGATCAATAACCTCACCTCATCTCCTTTCACAGCTTCACGCTCCAAACATCAGTCAGGAGGTTCCGGCTCAGACAGGATCGGCTTCATCACCTCGACTCTGTCAAAATAAAACAATTTCATGTCAAGTCCGGTGATTTTACTCAATTACAAAGTGTGAAGAGT
>CAESWR010000091.1:24525-35497 GCA_903171835.1 Mullus surmuletus | reverse complement strand
CCCCCCCCCCGGCTCACCCACCGGCGGACACCGACCGAACCCGCGTGCGTCGCGCCGCGGCCCTTTGTGTGTCCTCGCTTCCGGTAATAAGAACTCCCGCCTGTGATAAAGGAAGCCTCCGGAGACGGTGTTTGTGAGGTGACGTCATGAGCGGCCGGTACCGCGTTCAGCTCTGCGAACCGTTTAACGTCCAGAACCGCCGGGCCGAACCGCACCGGGCTCTGCAGGGGGGGGGGCGTGGGGGGGCAGATCGGTGCTACTCGGGGCCGTGCTTTCATCGAGGGGGGTTTGGACGAGCGCCATGTGCTCCCCCCCCCACCCCACCCCCCCATTCCACGGGTCCGTGCTGACGTCACGGCCTCTGCTCCCCCCCCCCCCAGGTATGGGTTCGTTGAGTTCGACGACCCCCGCGACGCCGACGACGCCGTGTACGACCTGAACGGCAAGGAGCTGTGCGGGGAGCGGGTGATCGTGGAGCACACCAAGGGGCCGCGCCGCGACGGAGGCTACGGAGGCGGCGGCGGAGGAGGAGGAGGGGGTGGCGGCGGCGGCGGCGGGAGAAGTAAGTGTCCCGGAAGATCCCGGTTACCGTTTGATGTTGATGTGTCTGGCAGGGGAGGGTTTGATTCTGCAGGAGGATCTGGATTTGGGGAACCTCATGTCCTTGGTGGCTGGTGTGCATGTCGGGGCCTCACGTCTCTGGTGCTCAGTCAGATTTGCTCAGATTGTTTTTGACTTTTTTCCCTCCACTAAATGATAAAGGTGCCTGTTGAATATCCCAGCTGGACACACACCTATATATGCACACACACACACACACCAGGTTCCTGTAGCCCAACAGATGCACCAGAGCCACCAATGACGCTCAAATTTTTTACAAAAAAACAGCCAAAAGACCTCAAAGAAAAGCAGAGATTGAAGTCTGATGTGAATGTGTGATGGGGAAATGGCTTACTGGACAGGAGTGTGTTTGATTTCAATACTGTTAAAAAACATAAATTGTCAACTATACTGTAAATGATGTTTTCTTCCATTTTCTTTTAATTTTATTTAAAATGATTGTCAATTTAAAGGTAAAGATTTAACAAAGAACCTCAATGTTTTAATTGAAAGAGTCCTTTGCTGACTGCCTGCCCCTATTGCTGGCCATGGTGTCCCCCCTTTCCAAGAGTGTGGTTTGACCATTCTGGGCCCCTGGGCAGACCAAAAAAGGGAGCCATTGTGAATGAAGACCGCTTTTGCCATTAGGCCCAGGCCGGGTGGTGAGGATGCCATGGGGTTAGGAACAGATGTGGGTTCAGCTCTCATAGGTGCCTGAAAAACAAGTTTTGTAACAGTGAATTGTTTTTGTTATTTTTTTTCTTTACTTTTGTTTAGTTAGGCTAGCATAGTGGCTTTAGTGACCGCAACTACTTCATTCAGCAGTTAAGATTTTCTTAAATTGGATTTCTTGGATTAAGTACGAAACAGGACAATTGACCTTTATACCAAATTGTTAAAGATTTTTTTTTTTTAGAACTGATATAACATTTGTTGGTTTTGAAATACTGTAAGACAAACTGTAGGGATTTTTTTTAGTAGTTTAGAATTTTTTGTAAGACTTTTAAAAACTTTTCTCCTTCTGTTTCCTTTTTCCCAAGTGAATGTTGAGTTATTGTAGAGACTAGCTTGGAGGTTTAAGAACAAACACAGAATAATTGGCTCCTCTGTGCTGCGTCGGGTTCCTCACGTTCTCATCCTGTCCTTGTTGCCCCGAAGGTGGATATGGACGCTGGGGGCGGGACCGCTACGGTCCTCCCATACGGACCGACTACCGGCTCATTGTAGAGAATCTATCCAGCCGCTGCAGCTGGCAGGACCTCAAGGTGGGCTTTTCTGCACGACAGTTTGCGCACTTAGTGGAACAAACGTGAGACAACAGCTGACTGTGTGAGTGTTTGTGTGTGCAGGACTACATGAGGCAGGCGGGCGAGGTGACCTACGCTGACACGCACAAAGGTCGCAGGAACGAAGGCGTGATCGAGTTCCGCCTCTACTCGGACATGAAGCGAGCTCTGGAGAAGCTGGACGGCACCGAGGTGAACGGCAGAAAGATCCGCCTCATCGAGGACCGCCCCGGTGCCCGGCGCCGCCGCTCCTACTCGCGCAGCCACAGCCGCTCCAGGTGGGCCCACGCGCCGCCCCCGGCCCCTTCCGTGGTTCTGTTTGTTGCTGGGAAACGTTGCAGCTAACAGTTTGTTTGCCAACAGGTCCCGCTCCCGCAGGAGCCGATCCCGCAAGAGCCGCAGCCGCAGTGAGAGCAGCAGCCGCAGCCGCTCCCACTCCAGGTGAGACCAGAACCGGGGGTTCCCCCAAAACCACTCGCTCATTTCCGGTGGGAAACCGATATTGCAGCCTTGAGTATTGGCCGATACTGATATCAGCACAAATTATTCATACTGCTATGACTTATTTAGTAGTATGGAATGTTAGAAAAGTCCTGATCAAGTGATATTCAAACAGAGATCAACAGTCAGCAACAGTAGCTGTGAGAGAAACTGGCCCATTGATTATTAACCAATGACTCACATACATTTGAGCCTTAAACAGAAGAATATTCTACAATTACTTATAAGATGAATAAAAAATATGAGACGCTGAAAAATAACCCCACAACATCCAATAAAAACAAAAATGATATTCTTAAAGAACATAAGCATGTTCTACGTGGAAGTGCTGGAGCAGAGTTTGGAATGGACTGCTGGTATCAGTGTGCTTATAACAGGGATTTTAGATGCCGGCCCATGTAGTCCCACCCTTTGTAATTCCTTTTTTTTTTTTGCCGATATCAATATCCCAGAACCACCGGCCACTAACAGTCCAGGGTCCGCATGTGGTTCTGACCGTGTTGTTTGACTTCCTTAGGGCGGCGTCGCGCTCCCGCAGCCGATCACGCAGCAAGAAGAACAAGGGCAAAGGCAAGAAGGAGGAGGAGGAACGCAGCAACGGCGCCCAGAAGAGCAAAGACAGCAGCCGCAGCCGCAGCCCCAAGAGCAAGAAGAACAAGAAGGACGGCAAGAAGGGCAAGAAGGACGAGTCCCGCTCCAGGTCTCGCTCCCGCTCTAGGTCTCGCTCCCGCTCCAGGAAGTCCGCCTCCAAGAGCCGCGAGCCGGCCAAGAGCGACGACGAGGGCGGCGAGCCTGAGAGGGGCTCTCGCTCCCGCTCCCGCTCGCCCGTCGACTCCAAGTCCAGGGCCCGCTCTAAATCCAAGTCCAAGTCCCGGTCCCCCTCCCCCGCCAAGGCCCGCTCCCACTCACGTTCCGCCTCCCGCTCAGAGTCCCGCTCCAAGTCCCGCTCGCCTTCTCGCTCACGCTCCCGTTCCCGCTCCTAGTTCTGCTGTCGGACTGTTGCTCCTCTTGTCTGGCCCCGCCCTCTTTACATTCCCCGCCCCCTCCCTCCATGCCCTGCCCCCTCCATCCATGCCCCGCCCCCTCCTCCCTCCTCTCATTTTTTGATAAATAGCTGTAGAGAACCAGGCACTCGTGCTCGATGTCTTTTATGCACACGCTTCTTCTCCACCTCCTTTTGATTTTACTGCTTTGTTTTTTTTTTTCATTAGAGCTCGTGGAGGCGTCAGTGACATAACGGGGTGTGATCTCAGTTTTATACGTCAGTGATGGTATGTGTGTGTTTTAGCCTTTTTTAATTAAAACGTAGAAACATACTGTTGTCTATGCTGGGTGGGAACACATGTAACATTTCACCTTTGTGGGGAATCCTTGTATCATTTTATTTCGGATTAAAAACATGCCTGTTCTGGAGCCGTGTGTGTTGGTGTTTTTCCTTCCTTCTCGTGTGTGCGCGTGCGCGCACATTCCACTGAGGTCAGGATCAGTCGCACCTGTTGGTGTTCAACTAACCAACATAAATAATTTCAGTCTGTCTACTTTGCAGCTGTAACGGCTTCACCTCCTGAAGTTAGAATAGAGAACAAAGATGAAACAAGTCGGTTTATATTGAAGACTTTGTATAAAAAATTTAATAAGAACAGTCAGTAACGTTGCTTGTTGCTACATCAGGAGCAGCTTTGAGTGACAGATTGTCAGCTGTGCTCAGTTTTCTCCACATTTGTCAGGGTGTGGCACCACCTGCAGGATCTGGACAGTTACATGATACATTTAACACGTCGACCTGCATCGAGAGCAGAAACTATGCAAAACAAACTGGACTTGAAGGTCACCTTCTGTGTCGGTATTTCACACAATTTCATTTAGTTGTCAGAGGCCCAAAAACATAATTTTAAACCTTTTTTTCCACAAATTCCACTTTGGTACTTAATTCTGGCCAGTATAAAGGTGTCAGGCTGTTTTTGTGCCTGTACCTTTAAATGTCAGTGAGCCGTGTGTGGCCACGCCCCCTCCATGCTCCAATTGGCCAGGGGATACGGCTTTGGCTGGTGTACGTTGTTAGCGTCCAATAGGCCATGGTTGAAGCGTAGCTAATTGAAGCAGAATCTGACACAAGTAGAGGTTCTCGTTCACAAACATCTTCACATTCTGCAGCTGCAGCAGGACGTTTCTCAATGGTTGGTTGATTTCTTTCTAAATCTCTTGAGTTGATGTGTGTGGTTTGAGCTGCTAGCATGTAGCTGCAGCTAGCTTTGGCTAACAGGGAGGCTGATCTTGTGTGGGGGGCTGGTGGACAGAGACTTCCACCTCACAAGTCCCACACGCTCACATCCACTCCTTTCAGCTCACAGTGGACGGAGACTCACAGAGGGACACAATGTTCTCATGCTCATGATACGGAGATACAGGACAAGAATTTGGCTCGGAAGGTGACCTTTAACTTCCACCTCTTGACCCCATCAATGTAAAGCTGTCAGTGTACAGAACACCAGCATTTCTTAAGGGTTTTATTGTTGAAGCGGTGTTGGAGTGTCGCAGTGAATGGGCTGTTTTAGAACTTTTCAACCTGAAAAGTCGTCAATGCATCAGTAATTTGTTAGCTCTATGCCTCTCACACGCAGACGGTGGAGGCGGCCATGATGGGTGCCCACATGCTCATCAGAAGCAGCGAGGGGCTCGGGGCTTTAGATGGGAACACGAGGCTCGTTCCCCACCTCCTCAAACCCATGAACCCAATGCTGATGTTAACAGGAAATGGATAGAAATGACAAAGCAGCGGTCTGATGCCTCTGTGTGTTTACATGATGCAACAAATAACTTCCAACTGAAGAAAACACACCATGCTGTGAACATCTTATTCTGAAGCCACTGCAGCTACAATAAATCCTGGAGGAGACGCATAATCAGAGCGTCCCCACTGAGGTCTTCCTCGTCTGCAGCACCTCCGAAGGTGCTGAGAACATCAAGCCTCTTCCTGCAACCATCTTGAAGTGTGGCGCCAGCTGCTTCTACCCTGCCACTAAGTCCTCAAACCTGCCTCAGTCATCGTCCTCCTCCTCCTCCTCCTCTGAGGATGATTGCGTCACCCCTCCGCTGTCGTCGCGGTAACACCTGGCCAGTAGCCGCAGCTGCTCCAGCGTCTCCTGGTAGTCGGCCATCTCAGGCCCTTGCGTGAGGAAGCTTGGCGCTACGCGGCGCACGTCAAAGGCGGCCACGGCACGCTGCATCTCCGACAGCCAGGGGCCGAGGGCGGGGCCTGACTGCAGGGACGTCAGGACAGGCACAGAGGACACGGACGGCGCCCGAGGAGCCGCGCCGCCGGTGGGAGGGGCCAACAGGAAGCCCTGATCGCTGAGGGAGGAGCTGAAGATCTGAGGGAACGGTGGCGTCAGTTTACTGGGTGTGGCGGCCAGCTGCAGCGCCCTGAGATGGGAAACACACCACAGCAGGTTAACACACAGAGCAAAGTGTGTGTGTGTGTATGTGTGTGTGTGAGAGAGAAACAGAGGGACTCACAGGGGAGTGTTGGGGTAAAAGGACCTGATGTAGGACGCCAGAACGTCCTCGCCGCTGTGCAGCGAGTGTAGAGGCGATGGCGGCGGCGTCCCTGCAGACAGAGAGCTGGCAGAGGCGGAGGCGGGGCTTTAACATCAACAACAGTTCTACTTTTGGCTTCGTCGTCATGGTGATACACACACACACAAGCCCGCTTTCGCACCCACCTGATGAGTCTCTGTCCCTCGAAGCCCTTCAGCACGGCCCACTGCCCATAACACCGACCGTTGTCAGACTCTGTGCATGCCGACAGCGGTCTCCATGGCAACGAGTCTGCAGCGCTGTGCAGGGCGTCAGCGAGGCAGCCGCCGTGCATCATGGGAAAGGGCATGGCACCATAGGCAGCCACCACCTGGAAGTGGAGAGGTTCAAAGCTTCTTCACCCTCACCAGAGCTCACTCTTTGACGTCCCTCACATGATGGTGATGTCACTTCCTGTGTGACGCGACCCAAAGTTACCTTCCTCCCCGACGCGGTCAGTGCGTCGGCCAGCTGCCACATGGGGACGCTGTTGTTCCTCAGCCTGTAGGGCAGCGTGAGCGCGTCCAGAGCCAGAGCCAGAACCGAGCTGGAGTGGTACCACAGAGACGGCTGCAACACACCACAGCCGCGCACATTTCACGCCAACGGAACAGACGTTAACAGACGCTCCATGTTTGGAGAAAAACTAAGAAAGAACCAGATGAGCAGACTGACGTCGTAGCTGAGGTGAGGGAAGGTCATGGCGGCGCTCGGTCGCAGGCCGAGGCCGCCGCGCAGCGTCAGCGGGCAGAAGAAGGAGCTGTGATTGGCCATCTGCAGAGTTCCCAGGGTGCAGTTCAACAGGTGGAAGACGTTCTTCATCGGAGTCTTTGTCAAAGTTAAGAAGAGTTAAGACACAAATGATGATAAGATAAGAGACTGCAGATAGATTAAAAAATGCTGCTGTGTGTGTGTGTGTGTGTGTGCGAGACTGACCATGTGGGGGTGACTGACAGGTGCAAGCCCCCAGGTCAGGATCCCTCTCCCACCATAAGTGTCCCGCAGCATCTCTGTGACCTTTGACCCCAGGCCGGCAAAGCCGTCAGCCAGGTCACACAGCACCTGGAAGCCCTGAGAGCGACACAGGAAGCAGAGCGAGCGCTGAAAACAGGAACACACGGCCGCGGATCAGCTGGTAATCGATCGGCCTGTGATCAGCCTCACCTGGAAGTAGTCACACTCCTCGATGAAGAAGTGCAGTTTGTCCTCCAGCTCCTCCAGCAGCGCCCCCTGCAGGAGCTCCTCCCCCTGGCCGAATGCTTCCAGACGGTTAAACTCTCTGCCGGCGCCACCATGACACACACACACACAATTTTGTAATTTTGTAACTACAACACATGACATCTAGTGGCTGAAGGCAGGTACTGCAGCTCAGTCAGGGCGCTCACCCGTCGTGGTTGTACTGGAGGACAGAGATGGTGCGCGGGTGCAGGTGGATCCTCAGGAAGTCGGACCAGACCCTCACGCTGCCCTCCAGCCTGTAGTTCTTCTGCCGCCGGGCCAGCTGGTCGTTCACCGTGTCCACGCTGAAGGAAGCTGAGAGAAGGAAGCAGACTTTAGTGGATCCAGACAGGAAATGGATACGCGCACGCTCTGCGGGAGGAGCTGGGCCGAGGCGTACCTGAGCTGTGAGGCTGCTGGGAGCTGCTGGGGAACTGGGCCTGGGCCAGGATGTCTCCATTCTGCACACAAACACAACTTTCAGGGACTCTGAACACAAACAGCTCAGAGGCGCCCCCTACTGGAGCACGGAAAGCCCTGCTTCCAGAATAACAGACAAATCCTGCCCCTGTGTCTCCGTGGTGACAGTCAGGGATGGAGGGTGGAGGGTGGGGGGGTCACACAGTTTGGGCTCGGGGGGGGGGGGGTTCTGTCTCTTCTACTCACGTCCAGCTTATCAAGATCTTCCAGGAAGGAGTTTTTTGATGGAGGACTGTGTTTGTGCATCATCAGGCTTCCCTCCCTGCAGGATGAAGCATTTTTCTACATCAGAATGCAAAGCTGTCTCTCTCTCTCTCTCTCTCTCACACACACACACACACACACACACGTTGTTTACCATGACACTGCAGAAGTGTCTTTGCCGTTGTCATACAGGCTTCCCTCCAGTCGCAGATTCTGCAGACTCCCTGTGAAAAGGCAGGTCACATGGTCAGTTTGCAGTCACAGGAAGGGAGCGGCGTGCGAAGGAAGTGTGTGTGTGTGTGTGTGTGTGTGTGTGTGTGTGTGTTACCTTTGAGGTCCATGGCGATGAGGCGCGGCGTGTAGGTGACGCTGCCACCCAGGGTCTGACCCTCACGAAACACCGCATCGCTCTGGATCTCACCTGTCGGGGTGTCCGGGTCGTAGGAGAGGGAGGCATCCTACACACACACACACACACACACACACACACATTACATCTACAGACTTACACACATAGTTATGGCCATTAGATAGGGTTATTTTCTTTTTTTATTCCTACTCATAGTTGTAAGTGACGTCACCCTGGGGCGCACACATGAATAAATGACTGTTATTATTATTATTATTATTGTTGTTGTTGTTATTAGGACACTGCATGTCAGCATCCATCTCTCCATCCCTCTGAGGATGTGTGTCACAGGAAGCAGCACAAAGGCCTCCACGCGTGGAGCTCCGTGAGGATTCACAGCTGTTCACCGGCTGCTGCTGCGGCTGTGAGGGGACGCCGGAGACACACGGCGGTGCTCGTGTCCTCCTCCTCTCCTCCTCTCCTGCTCCTCCTCCTCTTCCTCTTCTTCTCCTCCTCCTCCTCCTCCGAGCAGCTCGCGCACGCTGACGCTAAGCTAGCTGCTCGCGCTCCGCCAGCCGGCTAACAGCTAGCGGCTAACGGCTAGCGGCTCCTCACCTGCAGGTTCCACCAGTGGGTTCCCACGAAGTTGGAATAGTGTCCGAGCTGCAGCGTCACCACCTCCCGGCACAGCGCGCTCATCGTGACCGACACAGCGCGGCTACAGGCCCGCGGAGGGAGCGGAGGGAGCTGCTGCTGCTGAGGGAGCTGCGGGGGCGGCGGCCATGTTGGGATGACGACACTGGACGCAGACTGTGGCAGCGGCACGAGCGCGCCCCTCTCATTGGCTGGCAGGGGAGCAGCGCGCGCGGCGATTGGCCGCCGTGATGACGTAGACAGATAGTTTGGCTTCACTGCGCCGCGGCTTCACACGCGGCCGCAGAGGAGATGTTTGGAGGAGGAGCCTCCAGCTGTTTTCACGCTGAGAAGTCGTTTCTGCGCATCAGAGACTTTCTGACGAAGGTGAAGGTCTGAGCGGCCTTCAGCAGCACCTCAGCACAGGCTTTCAGGTCCTCCAAAGTACCACTGGATGGTTTATGAACATACATTGGTTGACATATTTTAGCTCCCTCTTTTAAAAGTCAAAACGGTTTGAAATAAAATAAAAGGAAAATACTTTACATCCAGACTGGAAACCATAATTCAGACTTGTTGTTTAATGGCAGCTGCTCTGGAATAATTGATTATTACTGATAGAGAAGCTGTAGCCGCGCGACTCCTCTGTCAGCTGATTGTTGATTATCTCTTGTTGTTTTGCTCTGTGGCACTCTGAGGGTCAAAGGTCAAAACGAGGAAATAAACTGGACAGCTCTGTGACAACAACAGTTACTCTGTTTATTCATCTCACATTCATCTTAGCTCACAAGGAGCCGGAAAGAGGAGGCGTGTGTGTGTGTGTGTGTGTGTGTGTGTGTCCGGCTGAGGCTCCTCCACCCTGGATGTGTGTGTGTGAGCTCTCACTGAGTCATCCTCACAAACGACTGCCACAGAGCCTCCAGCTGCTTCCTCATGTTGTGCGTGTCGGCGTCCAGCTTGGCCCGCAGCTCTTCTCCGTAGGGCTCCAGCCTCTGCTGGACCTCCCGGCTCTTCTGGCTCAGCTGCTCCTGGAAGCTCTGGGCCAGCGGCATCATACTGCTCTGGAACCGCTCCAGGCTCTGCTCCATCTTCTGCTGCATCTCCTGGCCGAGGGGCCCCATGTGGGCCTGCAGCTCCTGGCCGCTCCTCTCCAGCTGGGCCCTCAGCTCCTGGCTGGTGTGGAGCATCACGGCCTTCAGGGCCTCGGGGTCCATGGCCTCGGCGTAGGGGGCCGCCTCCCTCCGCAGCTCCTCCACCCGCCTGCGCAGGTCGTCCACCAGCTCCTCGGCGTGCGGCTGCAGACGGGTGCTGACAGCAGTCAGATCCTTCTGCAGGTGGAGTTTGAGCACCTCAGCCTGCTGGGAGAGCTGCTCCATGAGCTCCTGCGTCACAGGGACCATCTGAGTGCGCAGTGAGGAGGTGAACCTGTCGACGGCCTCAGTGCTCTCAGCGATCAGGATGCTGGAGAAGAAACACACACAGTCAGTCGGTCAGAGGACGCCAGGATTCTTTAACTTCTGGAGGACTTTCAGGCTCCTACTTGATGTCCCTCCCGAGCTCCGAGGAGCGGATCTTCTGCACTGAGTCCTCAGCTGTCATGGTGGCCTTGGCGATGTAGTCCCAGAAAGCGTCCTTCACCATGCTGACCTGCTGCGTGGGCGGGTTCCTCAACATGAGGTCAGCTTCGCTGCCTGAGGCGGGTCAGAAGGTCACATGAGGCAGCTGGAAGATCGACTGCCAAAGTTTGTTGTGTGATCTTACCGGTGAAAACGGCCAGAGCAAGAACCACCAGGACCTTCATGGCTGCTGCTGCTGCTGCTGCTGCTGCTGCTGCTGAAGCTGCTGCTCCGACTCTCCAGATTTATAGGCAGCAGAGACACACAGAGGAACCTGAGGAGTAAAGTCCAACGCCGAGTGCTGCGCTGTCACTGGTGCTTCCACATCAGAGGGGGAACAAAGATCTCATTACACACACACACACACACACACACACACACACACACACATACAAATAAATGTACAAAATGATGATATTTAAGTGTGATCATGTCGAAAATATGAACATATTGTTTTAACTCTAACATTCTGAATGCTGTGAGGTCAACTTTCACCTCACACGGCT
>CAESWR010000090.1:111853-122459 GCA_903171835.1 Mullus surmuletus | reverse complement strand
TGTTAAGTCATTGTGGATCATGTTCTTGTGAGTCTGATCAATTAATCAATATACCACGTTTATATAAATATCCACCCTAAAGCATGACCACCAGACAGAGACAGAACAGCTGATTGGTCATGTGATCTGGACACATTCATCTGTGTGAGGCCTCAACAAGCCGAGGTGAATCATCAATTACACAGCGAATCACTGGTTTTCGGCATGGCGACAGTAAGAAAAAAAACTGTTAGTGTGTCGTCCGCGAGCTTGGAATTGACAACTGATCAGCCGCTGGTGTTTGAGCGCTCAGGATCAGAGCTGATCAGGATCAATGGCACCGAGTGAGCAGGAGCAGCTGCGACACGTGAGAGCCGCCTACAGTTTGGCAAAGCCTGTCTGGCCCATGTGACGCAGCTCGGATTCACCAAAACACCGCAAACACACCACTGATCTCTTCACTTTCAAACGCATGCATCGTTTTGGTTTCTTTATTTCTAATTCTCCTATTAATTCCTGAACCGATTGGTACACAAGGCTTACTCCATTTGGATGGTTGAAGGTCAAAGGTCACCGTGATCTTACAGAACTATATGGTAAAACTATATAGTTTTGAGGCATGTTTCAGAATTCACAAGCTGACAATCCCCCAAATCAGAACAGAAACCCTATTTTCATTTATACTCGCAGTTCTATGTTTCTTTTTCCGCTGACCTGAATTCAAACATGTCATGTAGCTTCTTTGAGGCTTCCGATGACGTCACATAGCTCTGAAACTCGGGATCTTACGGTGATCAAACATTACATTTAAGGCCAAATTTGGAATATTTTCCAGTGCTTCACAGCTGGTTGTATTCACTGATGCATCGACTGATCGGCTCATTGATTATTGGCTGTTCCAGGATCTGGTTCTTCTTCCTGCTAAAGTTGCCCTGCGTGGGTTGTTTACCGCGGCCGTTAATTAACGTGGATTATCAGCGGCTCGTTAGCGGCAGGCCGCCTCGCCGTGCACGTGGGACGCGCGCACATTGCGCCGATCCGCGGCAGCAGCGCACCTGCTCTGCTCAGCAGCTGGCGCGCACATCCCGGAGCCACGCACACGCGCGTGGCTCCGCTCCTCACCTGCGCAGCGCTTTTGATCGGCGCGTGCGCTGCGCAGTTTCCCCCCCCCAAAAAAAAACACGGATCCTTCGCACGCAGACAGAAAGGTGCGCA
Organism: Mullus surmuletus; assembly: GCA_903171835.1. Classification (NCBI taxonomy): domain Eukaryota; kingdom Metazoa; phylum Chordata; class Actinopteri; order Syngnathiformes; family Mullidae; genus Mullus; species Mullus surmuletus. The sequence goes on along the minus strand of CAESWR010000090.1, from coordinate 121,265 downwards.
AAACAAATTACGTAACGGGGCTCCGCTTTGCCGGGACGTCACTGAGCGAACACACGGGAACGTTCAGCGGGAATAATCGACGGCTGCGCGGGGGCAGAGTTTCAACGGCGATGGCGTTTATTCCCGGCTCCGTCACACACACACACACACACACACACACAGACACACACACTCACCTCCCACGGCGGCCAGCAGACACACAGCGGGGATGAGCAGACCCATCGGCTCCGGCGAGATGCAGCTCCGACGCGGCGTCACCTTCAAATAACACACCCGCCGAGCGCGCGAGGTGGAGCCGAGCCCGGGCGCGCGGCTGCGTGGGCGCGCGTCTCCGTGTGTGTGTGTGTGTGTGTGTGTGTGTGTCAGGTGACTGGGGGAAGCTCAAAGCCCAAATCTCATCCCTGTGTCCGGTGATCGTCTTTGCACGCATTTTAATGTCAACAAATCTGAGGGTGCGCAAAGTTGGATGCGCCAAACTACCCTGATAATAATCTAATAATATTATAACGGTATATAAACACTGTAGCCGCCATTCTCCCGCCCGATCAAACCTAAGTATGTGATTTTTGTCGTACTGATTCAGTTATTTTGGCCATTTTATTTATTTCTATTTCTTTTTTCCCCCCTCAGACCTTCAGCCCTCAAAGATAAGATGAAAAAATAATCATTTTATTGAAAACCTACCTCTGAATGTACCATACCCACTCCACACTCCTGTTCCAATTCGCTTGAAAAACAGTGACCAGTGTGATGCGACTGACATGAAAACTGGATCTCTGAGGTTTTTGCAAGAATAATCTGGAGGCTGAAGGGGGGGGGGGGGGGGTTCAGAATTCACACATCAACAACGCTGGCACATCAGCATATTTTCTGTTATTTTTATTATCCTCTATTCCTCTTTACAGCACAGCTTCTCCTCATCATGAGGATGACACAATTTACATGGACAGTAAACGCAAACATCACGTGACCTGCAGATTTACCCAGCCGAAGGTCTTTCACCTTTGACCTCCCACCTGCTGCAGCGTCGGTGTCATCTGCTCCTGGGAGCAGGTCTGGGCGGCCGGTTGTACTGGTTGGGTCCGATGTATTTCAGCGGCGAGTACTTGGGCTTCTCGATCACCTCCAGACCCAAATATGGCTGCAGGGCTCGAGGGACACGGATGGAGCCGTCCTACACACACACACGCACGCACACACACACACAGGTTGGAGTAGTTTCAATCAAAATAGTCAACTTCTTTCAGTATTTTGTAGAATTTACACATGTTGGTGGGTGGCACAGCACAGCACAGCGTGTGAGGGGCAGGGTCAAATGTTTATGTATCAAATGTTCCATTTACTGCTTAGGTCACTATTAATAACTGCTGAGGAAAAAATAACTACTTAGATTAATATTTCTAATATCTAATAATATCAATATTTTTATATCTAGATACATTTTGTAAACGAATATTCACACTAAATATTCTTTTATTATTTATGTGCATGGGTAGGTCACCCTGGTCGAGCCTCTGTGTATGGGAAACACTACCTATTTTCTACTTTGCAACAGCCACAAGAGGGAGCCACACAATACAGAAAATCTGAATGTTTTAGGTTATCAGGATCAATCAATCAATAACATACCAGTGATTTTTTCGATTCAAAAATAAAAAAAATACTTTCTCAGATGGTTATGAAATCAATATTCTTCTAGATTTTCAGATCTATTACATCATCAGCACAGGGAGGAGGAGTTAAGCCGAAGCTGTGGAGATTAAAGGCGGGTTACACTTTAGCGTGTCACCATTTCCTACACAGAAACAGTCGGTGAGTTTCTCACCTTGGTCTGGTGTGTCTCCAGGATGGCGATGATGGTGCGGGGGATGGCGCAGGCCGTGGCATTCACCTGTGGGTCAAACCAAACATGGAGTCATGTAGGACGAAGGATTGCGTTGTAAAGCGGCAGGGAGGTGCAGCGTCACCGCCTCACCGTGTGTGCGTACTGCAGGCTGCCGTCCTCTCGCTCATACAGGATGTTCAGCCGCCGGCTCTGGTAGTCGGTGCAGTTGGAGCCGCTGGAGATCTGACTCCCAGAGGGAAGAGGCAGAAACAATCCATTAGATAAACCAATAACAACCCGAAAACACAGCAAAAGCAGCAAACCAGGGCAATATTCCCAGCCGCGACAGACATTGTGACAAAGCACAATTTGGCCGAATATTTCTTGAAAGCTAGCAGCTAAGCGACGTAGCTGACCTCTCCATAGCTGTTCCTTCCAGGCATCCAGGCCTCGATGTCATACTTCCGATGTGCCGGAGGTCCCAGTTCCTGAGTCGGCATGTCCAGCACCCTGAAGGAAATTAGCCCAAATCCCTCAAATTAAATGGATCTTTTAAAAGCCTTTGAGTTGCCATCTTCAGGTGGAGGTGAGTGCGTTTGTTCTGACCGGTAGTGAAGCTCCAGAGCAGAAAACATTTCTTTCTGCAAAGAGACAAACTCCTCCAGCAGCTGAGCGCTCTCCTCTCCGCTCTCATCTGCTGTAACGCCAAACATTTCCACCTGTGCACCCACACACACACACACACACACACAGACACACACATACTGTCATACATACGCTTAAGAACTCATGTCTATAATGCTTATTTTACTTCTCGATTGCGTGGTCCTCCCATCTCTACAAGACTGACCAAACCCGCAGTAAGATGTGCACTTGGTAGGTCTCAGTATCGGTACTCAAAACCTTTCAGGTATCAACCGAAACAACCCAGTACCAAGAAGTATCGAAACTGCGCCTGTAAAACGATACCTGCAATCGGATGTTCGTGTACCCATATCTAGAAAATAAACCAAACTGTTTCTATGGTTTTACTCGCAGCCAATCACGTGATTAGAGCACTTTCAAAATGTATCTGCGTAAAAATCTTTTGAATGGGGAGGAGTGGTGACATTTGCACAACTGATTGCTTTGTATTCACATGATTAATATTGAATGAAGTAATAAAAAGTTTCGAATGAAACACTCAATTGGTATCGGTAGCGTTTTAAGGGCATTTGTATTGACAATCTTTAAGCGATACGCAGCCCTAGCGTTTGGTGATCCGATCACAGGGGGACAGTCTCTGATGTAGCGCTCAGCGGCTCGTGATTCGCTCATGCATGTTAGCTCCGGCGCCCTCCTGACCTTGTTGAAGTGATGGACTCTGTAAAGACCCCAGGTCTCCCTGCCCGTGTCGGTCTCCGCCCGGTAACACGTGCTGCTACACACCGACCTGCAGAGGGCAAACACAGATCAGCGACAGTCACCTTCAGACAGACGATAAAACAAGATGAGCAAGCCGCTGCTAACCTGACAGGAAGGTCCTTCCAGCTCACGGCGTGATCCATGTAGAAGCCTGTGGAGGGGGGCGATGGAAACCAAAAACCGGACTGTGACATACCTTAAGTTATGGAAATTAAATTTACAGTGCAAAAACTAATGTTCCACATAGGGAGTTTATAAGCAACATGAATGCATTTTATTGCCATAATAATGACATCACACACTCAACAAACTGAACTCTCCCATATAGGCCACGCCCATTTCCGCCATGATAACTTATTTAAAACATTTTTGAACATTCTATACGATCTGGTACTCATGTAGTGTGTGACTGCAGCTGCCTCACCATCAAGGCGCTCTCACCTGCCACGCCCACCTCTCCAGTGCCGGCGAGGTTGAGGTCGGGAAAATGCGCCGGGTCCAGAGAGTAAACCTGAGAGCGGTGAGCGTTGGGCTGCATTCCACAGCCCTCCTGCAGACGGGAGGGAAAACAACTCAGCTCAGTGTGTGTGTTTGTGTTTTAGGATTTTTCTCATCCTAAAAAAGTTCAATTCTGCTTTTACTGCCTGAGTGGCGACAACAAACTATACGCGAGCAGATATTTGTTTGGAACTTCGTATTAGTCTCTGCCTATCTATTCAAATAAAGGAGTAACGCTGTTGTTCTAATGTTGTTTTGTCCACCGTCAGCACCAAGGACAGCGCCAAGGTGGTTCCACACGCACCGTAAAGGCACCATTTCATGCGGTGAACTAGTTGAGGAAAAATTACTCATCACAACTTCCTCATTCTCTGATGTTTATGGCAAAGAGAGGAGCTGGGGAGAAAGCCAAACAACACCTACATTTTTGGCATCACATTTTGAGATTTTAAATGTTATCGCCCTTCGCTTGATGCTAAAGTACTGTTACTCACAAACACGGCCCCCTTCAGCATGTCAGGAACCACCAAGGGAATGAAGCCCTGCAGGAGTCAAAGACAAAGACGTTATCTTGCTCTCTCAGCAGAACCAGCTGATGCTCGTCCTGTTTTGCTGCGTGCCGTCTGAGGGCCGTACCCGGCGCTGCAGCGTGTCCAGAGCAAAGTTCTGGAGTGCCGTCTGAAGTCTGGCACCGGCTCCTCTCAGATAGTACGACCTGTGACCCGAGACGTGAGCCAGGTGCCTGCAGGAGGGAAGAAGACACGCTCATGTGTGAGTAAAAAGGTCCTCGCCCCACCTATAGAGGGGAGAAGGTGCTTGATGAGACCCTCACCTCTGTCTGATAAGGCCCAGCTGCTCCCCCAGCTCCACATGGCTTCTGGGTTTGAAGTCAAACTCTTCAGCAGAAACAAAAAGTTGTGTTTTATTTTTGATATTTTTTACTGTACATATTAGGGTTGCAGGATTATTGTGAATACTGTGATTTGTGATGTCAATGCCCATCTAATAACCACATGGAAGTGTGTCAAAGAAAGAAGATTCAACATTTTTTTTTAAATGTATATATCTGGAATAATATATATTTCTTTTTAAATGTATCCACTGATTGAATGGAAAATAAGGCCCCAAGATAAAGGCATTTCTGCAAAGTTAAAATTTTCCCAGTAGAGCTAAAACAGAATGATTTAAATTGCAGACTTCTGTGATTGAATTGTGATTCTCTGATTGACAATTGTGAGCACATGCAGCTCTGAGATACATATATATTTTCCTGTTATAGCCGTTACATTACTTTGTATTCCATTTATTTTCAGTTGCACTAATCTTAATTTTAATTTGTACAATTGTGATTCAGTTAACTATTTAACAATTTAGTTTTATAATGTCTTTACAGCACACACATTCACGGTCCGTCCACTCACCTGGTTTCTGTCCCACCAGCTCCACCACCTTTGCCTGGCTCTCGTCTCCTACCGGCTGGAGGACCAAAAACAAACAAACAAACAAATAAAAACACCTCAGCAGGCTTTCAGACGTCAGCAAACGAGCTTCTCAGCTTGTACTCAGTCCTCACCACGTCGGGGTGTGTGGTGTTGGGCAGCCGCAGCGCTCGGCTATAGTGTTCCTGGTCCAACTGCGCCTCCTGCGGGTACAGCTGGTTCAGCCGGTTGCGGACCTCCCGGCCCACCTGGAGAGCCTGGTTGTACTCCGGAAGCTGAACCACCAACAAGAGGGACTCAGAAGCAGGCCAGGACATGATTTAGAAGAGAGGCAACAACATAAAAATCGGGCTTACGCTGCTGAGGATTTTCTTGTCCTTCTGGGCGACCTGATTCGAACATGCAGGTGGAGGGAAGAAAGGAATGTGTGAAGGTGACTGTGCATCTGCAAAGTTCACATCAAACAGCTGCACAGGAACAAATAATCTGCTGTCATGTTCAACCTACACTCACCACTAGTGCTTTGACAGTCTCACTGATGTGTTTCTTCTGCTGCTCCAGCTCAGAGATTTCTGCCTGGATTGCCTGAAGCTGCTGCCACACATGCACCTGAAATATGTAAAATCACAACACTGAAAGAGGCAATTAACATTCAATTCTCCTCTGCTTCGACTTCATGTTTTGCTCCTTTTATCTGCTGACTTCAAACAGCTCACAATGATCCAATATTAACATGCAAATTCAAATATTTGCATCAGCAACATCAATCACCCTTTGGTTCATGGACTTTTGTGGCCTGTAGTTTAGAAGAGAATAGTTGTTTATGTTCCTGCAGTGGGGAAATGACAGTGTCCCAGCAGCACGTACAGGCCAAGAGTGCAGCAACATACACATATAAACAGAAAGTGAGTAAATAAAATAAAATAAATAGAATTCAAAAAACACTATCCATTTGTACATGTTTTTACTGTACTGTACATTATGTTTGCACGAATTTTGCACATGAAATATTTGTTGTAGTGGGGGGTTTAGGGGGGTTTAGGCTGCAGTTATTGATCGTCTAAAAGCAACATTGTTTGTGGGAAGATCTTATTTTATATGATTCTTCCTCAATGAGGAAAATATCCAAAATACCCTTAAATTAAGACAATACAGCATTGACACAAATTCACAAACGCTTCTCGAGGTCAAAAGGTCAAGCGTTAACTTCACTGACATAATAATAAACACAGTCACGGAGTGAAGCCAATCAAACGCTTTTCTGGCCAGTGGGCGGAGACACACACGGAGCCCGGAAGTTGTAGTTTTACACGTATTTGAAGGTCCATTTCTGACATTTAACCGGCTGTCAGTCCCAGCCGCCCTGACTCCCCTCCACGCCGCTCACACACTCACGATCCTGCGGACGTCGTCCCCCCGCAGCTCGCCCTTCCGCTGCTCCACGTTCTCCACGACTTTGTCGGTCTGCTCGCACACCGCCGTCATGTCCAGCTCGGGTTTGTCGCTGTAACCTTCGCGGCCGTGTTCGTACAGGCTGCTCCGGGTTCCGTGGCTGGAGAGGCGACACGGGACCACGGCTCGCACCCTCTGCCGCGGGAGACGCCCCATCGCCGGCCTCAGCGCGGTCAGCGCGGAGCGGCCGGCGCGGAGCACCGTGCTGATGGAGAGCGCCATGATGCTCCGCGGTGCGTTCAGGGGGCGTGGGGGAAAGGGCTTGTCTTTCTCCATGGGCACTCTGCGGTGTCGATCTACGTATTTCTATAGATTTTTTTTTACAGGCTTTACACATATTTACAAGATATAATATAATAAATAATAATTATATAATGTGACACTTCGTTTTACCCCACCATGGACTAATGGGACCGTATTAAACGAGAAAAAAATTAATTGTATACTGTTATTTTATAGTTATAGGATGTTTCTATAATCTGTAGAATGGTGGGGGTGTGATTGTGTGTGTGTGTGTGTGGGGGGGGGTGTTACGGTGCTTAATTAACACAATTAACGTCACAGCATCTCAATGTGATGCCACTTTCCTTCAATTTTCACCTGAACAAAACAAAATCAAACAAATGACAATGGCAAATGCATGAAAAGCAGCATCTCCGTCATAGCAGCTTGACAAAACGTGCCTGACCATGAACGACTCAAATAAATGAATAAACCACATTGAAATGATTATTTACGACTCTCAGCGGTCCGCATTGAACGCACCATGGATGCGGAAATCGGTACTCCGGAAGCGGAATCAAAATAAAACGCTTCTCCTTTGTTTTCCCTCAAATGTGCAAATCTAAAACTGTCGCAGAGTCTAAACGAAATCCTCTGGGCTCGGCGTGAAATTCTGCGTGACGTTTTTTTTAATTATTATTTCAAGTGACAGAAAACAAATTCTGTGACGAGGTGACGTCACGAGCTAAAGGTCAGCCAATCAGACGAGCGGAAATTAAGCGCTGCGGTGATCCGGTTCAGACATGACAAGTGCGGCCGACTGGACCTGATTGATCCCGGTCCGGATCTTCCGCCTGATCTGCAGCCCCCCCCCNCGCCGAACCTCAGTGCCATGGTGGACTGACGTGTGTCACGGCTAAAGGTACCGGGGGAGGAGGCTCGATCCTCCGTGGGCTTCTTTCCAGGTCCCGCGGGTCGAGCGGCGCGGCGCGGCGCGGTGCGGTGCGGTGCGGTGCGGTGCGGTGCGTGGGTCCGGATGAGCAGCGAGCGAGCCTGACGCGTCCTCACCGCAGGCCGGACGAGCCTTCCAGCCGAGCCCGGAGCCCCCAGAGCCGCGCATGGGTGCCAGGACAGCCCGCCGAGGGTCCCGGTCCTAGAGCGGGGGGTTGGAGCTCGGTTAGCCGGAACAAAGTGCCTCACCGGTTCCTGCTGGAAGTGAGACCCCGAAAGGCTTCACGGTGGAAACGAGAAGAAGAGCAAAGGTTGGTGGATGCTGTGGACCGTCCTCGGTTCTTCAGGACAGAACCCAACAAAGTGTTACTGAGCTGCTTGTAGCAGCCAGAACCTCACGATTCACACACCATCACATCTGGACACACATGGAGGAGACATCACTTTTGTTTCTTCAAAAAGTTATTGCACATTTATTTAAGAAGAGGTCTGACAGCCAGAGTGATTGTATCACTTACAACACACTTATAGAGCAGAGTTTACACATATTGTGTCCTTTCAGATATTTGACAAAAGGTTGTGTGTATTTTCTCACTTTGATGGAACTTTCTGTGTTCAGATGAATGCCGTGCGGGGGGGCACAGTCACCTGGCGCCCCCAGCCATGGCAGGACGGCGACGGGGGGGGCGGGGAGCCTCTCTCCGACAGCGACTCGGAGGAGGAGGACTTCCCTGATGACAGCACCACGCCGCTGGGAGATTACATCACACATGGTGAGGCAGATATGAGAAACCGCTTGTAAAATGTTCCATCTCCTCCCTCCATCACCCCTGACCCTCCTCCTCCTCCTCCTCCTCATCCTCTGCTGTGTTTCAGGACTGAAGCAGCTCCTGGACGCTCAGCAGCTGTGCGACGTCACTCTGCTGGTCGAGGGGAAGAAGTTTATGTGCCACAGGTACAACTGAGAACAAAAGACAATTGCAAATCTCTTTTTATCACCCAAGTATTTGTGTGTGCGCTTAATAAGTGATCGTCAAAGTCCATCTTGTGCAGCTGCATCTGAGAATCGGGTTAAAAAAAGTCACAGTAGAAGTAAAATTCACTTCTGTAATATAAATCCAAATGGATTTGATTGATCTGATGTTGTATTCTAATATTTAGATTAAAAATAACTTGTATAGCTGCTTTGATAGCGACCCCTTCTGGCGTCTCTCCCACTCCCGCTCAGGGTCCTGCTGGCGGCCGTCAGTCCGTACTTCCGGGCCATGTTCACCAGCCCTCTGGTGGAGTCTCGCCTGACTGAGATTCGACTGGAGGAAGTGACGCCGTCGGTGATGGAGACGGTCATCCAGTTTGTGTACACGGGGGAGGCGGGGCTCTCTCTGGACACGGCCGAGGATCTGTTTGTGGCCGCCAACCGGCTGCAGGTCATGCCACTCCAAGACCTGTGCTCCAGGTGGGTCCTGTGTGCTGCAAATGATATATGATACGATCCATCCACTCAAACTCCAGTAAGGAGGGTGACAACATCGTGGGTGCAACAAAAGCAATTAACAGAGTCACAGACGATTTTAAAGAACGATCATTGACAGTCCAGACAGAAAAGAAAGAAAGATGGCAG
>CAESWR010000090.1:70925-104530 GCA_903171835.1 Mullus surmuletus | reverse complement strand
TGTGTGTGTGTGTGTGTGTGTGTGTGTCTGTGTGAAGGCGGCCTGGCTGCTCTGATGTACACTGACACGGTTCAGACCTTTGTCATCATTGCTGGCGCCTTCGTCCTCACTGGCTTCTGTAAGTCTATCTTGCATCATCACACAATCAAAGATTTTATTTCATTCACCTGCAGGTACATGGAAGGGTCACGCTCATATTTTAGTGTTTCAAATTGCTCCTGCTTCATATCCTACTTGCTTTTGTTACTTTGTAACGGAAGAAGATATTAACCACCGTCACTAATCATTAAAGTTCAACTTGCTGACACTGCAGCCTCTGACAACACAGCATGTACAGTCCATCTTCTCCTGGCTAAGATGTTGATGGTTGAGTGGAGAGCAGGAGGAGGTGACGCAGTCAGCTCACTTTGCACAGTCAGACAACAGAACTCTGGACCTCAGTCCACTTACTGTCACATGTTACCGTGAGGAGCAGTCCACACATCCTGTAACTTCAACTGGCACTTCAACGGACTCGTGTGTTGCAGCCTTCGCGGAGGTTGGTGGTTACAGCGCCCTGCTGGCCAAATATGGCTCCGCCCTCCCCAGTAACGTCTCCTCCCTCGAGCCGCAGCGCTACAACATTTCATCTCACTGCTACACTCCCCGACCGGACGCCTTCAACCTGCTGAGGGACCCCAGCAATGGGGACCTGCCCTGGCCCGGAGTGCTGTTTGGGATCGCCATTGTGGGAGGATGGTACTGGTGCACGGACCAGGCAATGGGCATAGTCTTATTTTTTACATTACATTTGCATTTTACATGGATATTCTTTTGTTAAGTCCTTTTTAGATCGCATTGTGGTCTACATTTGGTGGTCTACGTAGTATGTTAGATTTACTGGCATCTAAATGTTGCCATTCGTAACTAATCCTGCATTTATCAAAAGAGATGTTGCCAACAGCCATTCAGAAAAACAATCCAAAAAAGATTAGTTGTCCTCTATTTGACCTGTAAGTACTCAATTCAATGTTATGTTGCTAAAGTATGTAAGACCAGGCCCCATATAAATACTTACAGAAACCCAACAAATTCCCCAGCAATTGATAACAGAAAAAATCTATTAACAGAAAAACCTCAGAGTAGAATCAGCTTCAGACTCTTCTAAACTTTGGCCGAATCGCATACTTTCCTCTTAAATACTGTGCCCTTCAAAGGGTACCTACTACTACATACTATTGGGACATACTACTCCTTTTATCATAGTGTGTCTTGAATGCATTGGTGATTGTGGGTCAGATGGTGAGGAAAGCTTACAGGACAGCATACTGCAAAATCCAATCAGATGTAGTAGGTGTACTGCATTTCAGCTACTATATATACAACGTTTGCATGCCCCCCCCCCCCTGCAGGTGATCGTCCAGCGGTGCCTGGCAGCGCGCAGCCTCACCCATGTGAAGGCCGGTTGCATCATGTGTGGCTACCTGAAACTGCTGCCCATGTTCCTCATGGTTTTTCCCGGGATGATCAGCAGGGTTCTGTACCCGGGTCAGTGGGAACCGCTCAGCGCAACATTCAAACAGAACCAGAGGAACCAGAATGTTTAGTGTGTGTTTTGATTGGTGCAGACGAGGTGGGCTGTGTGGTACCTGAAGTGTGCAAGAGGGTGTGTGGGACTGAAGTGGGCTGCTCCAATATCGCGTATCCCAAACTGGTGGTGTCGATCATGCCCAACGGTAAGAGCCGGAGCGTCACAACCACCGTTTGAAAACATCCACCGTCAATCCTTCTCTCCCCCCCTCCTTCGCTCTTTCTCCGCCTCCTGCCGCAGGTCTGCGGGGTCTGATGCTGGCTGTGATGCTGGCCGCCCTTATGTCCTCTCTGGCCTCCATCTTTAACAGCAGCAGCACTCTGTTCACCATGGACATCTGGACTCGCATCAGGCCGCGGGCCAGCGAGCGCGAGCTCATCATCGTTGGCAGGTAAACCCACACAGAGGATGCCAGTGTGGGAGGAACCAGGAAGTTTGTACCTGAGGCCTCGTCCTCTGCTGCTCCTTTGGTGAATGGAGTGTTTGTCACCTTTTATGGCATGAGATGAGATGAGTAAAAAATTGTGTAAATAGTTTCTGATTTACAATAAAACAATCCTGCCTTCAGGGTTTGGGTGCTCTGTATCGTCGCCATCAGCATCTGCTGGATCCCGGTGGTCCAGGCAGCTCAGAGTGGCCAGCTGTTCGATTACATCCAGTCGGTGTCGAGCTACTTGGCTCCGCCCATCGCCGCCGTCTTCCTGCTGGCGGTTTTTGTGAAGCGGGTCAACGAGACGGTGAGACGGACGCTGAGGGTTGTTAATCTCTTTTAGCGTGGACGTTTATGTTGTTTCTGTCTTCTCTCTGTCTTGAAAATGGGGGGGCGGTATTTGTATTTGTATTTGTATGTTGTTGTATATCATTAACGTTTGTATGTGTTGGAACACTGAAAACTAATTCAATGGGACAATAAAGGCTCTCATCTATCTATCTATCTATCTATCTATCTATCTATGTCTCTAACTATCTATCTATCTATCTCGTCTCTGCCTCTAGGGGGCGTTCTGGGGCCTGATCGGAGGCCTGCTGATGGGTCTGTGTCGAATGCTGCCGGAGTTCTGGTTCGGGACGGGCAGCTGTATTTTCCCCTCACACTGTCCGTTCTTGGTGTGCGGCGTCCACTACCTGCACTTTGCCATCCTCCTCTTCTTCTGCACGGCGGCTCTGGTGCTGCTGCTCAGCTACAGCTCAGCGCCCATCGACGACCGCCACGTGAGTCACTACCTCACACCCGGACCTCAGAACCTCACAGCATCAGCATGTCAGCCTGGAGGTCCCAGGTTCAAACTGTCATGAAAATTTGAGGCAGAAAATCTCAGAGGTCACTGACCCAGATGGCAGCTAAAGGGACAGTTCACCATAAAATGAAAGTTCCCTATCTGCCCCAGTTTCAGGTTATAAGTGTTGTAGCCAAATCCAGTATAATGGAATCAGTTGGCGACTACATCAAGTCAGGTCGATTTAGTTTTATTTCTAGATCGGCAGGTCTAGGCCACTCCCCTTCACATATTAGCATATATAAAGACCCTACAGATCCTCCACAAGGAGCACTTGGTGAAGGGATGAGGGAGAACAATGTTGACCTCCCTCCACCAAGGACTTGGTGTTTTCACTGAATTGTGTTCCTAGAATTTCACCAAACTTTGTGAAGTTTTGTAGCATCAAACAAAGAGGGAAAACTTGATGATCTTTAATCTTGGATCTTTTCAGACGTCTGCACTCTGCAACTGCAGCTGGCATATTCTATATCTTTTTCCGCTTTTTAAATCTAAGAAAAAAACTACCAAGACGACAAGCTGTGCTGAAATTCATTGCACAACTATTAAAAAACGTTTCTCCTCTCAGCTTCATCGCCTGGTGTTCAGCCTGCGTCACTCCACAGAGGAGAGGAAGGACCTGGATGCAGAGGAGGCGGAAGAAGAGGAGGGGGGCCCTGCTGCGATGTGCAGGGAGGCCGGCGAGGGGACGGGGCAGGACACACCAGTCGCTCTTGCAGTGGCAGAGCAGCACAAGCCCGGCCTCTGTCGTGCGATTGGCCACTTCTGTGGCGGGGGAGGAAGCGGCTCCTCGAGCTCCGAGCAGGAGGCGGTGGAAGCTGTGGAGCAGCTGCCCGACATCAGCGAGGACCCGGTGAGAAGAAACGTGGTAGACGCCAATGCAATGGTCATGATGGCTGTGGCCATCTTCATGTGGGGCTACTTCTCCTGATGGCTCAGCACCACCGCCACCTGCTGGCAGGAACACGTCACCACACTGAGAATCATTAAGTATTAAAGTGTCAGTTTTCTTCGTCTGAGAGCATCTGTGAAAGAGTCTGTGCTTTGATCAAGTTAGAGCGCCATTACTGCATCCTGTTACATGCTGATGTGATTAGATTGAAACTCTTTGGAGCTCAATAAGAGTAAATGCAGCCTAAGAAACTTCCAGGTTTGCTTTGTTCAAACTTTTAGCTCTAATAGTTAAAGGAGGAACCATTGAAACCAGTCAGAATTAAGGAGTGACTGATTGAATTTCTAATAGAAAGTGGGGTTTTTTTGTTGCCTAATACACACCTCACCGTCTCTGTATCCCTAGTTGATGGATCTGGATCAATGAGATGGACAGATAGCTCTTCAACTGATGAGACGTTTTTTGGGTAGACTGTCTGCTTTACTCAAGCTTCTGTATCCTTTTTTCCCACCAACAGACAGAAACCATTTCAATGAATATACAGATGTTTGTAGGTGTGGCAACCCCAAAGGAACTAGCCAAATGTTGAAGCTTGGTGGTCTTGAGGAAACATTATGTTGAGAGTGCACTTCAGGTCAGAATCCGTTCAGTTTTGAGAAGATGTGTGAAGAATTAAAGACAGATGCTGTAATACACACGATCTGAGTCACTCACTTCAGCAGCATTAGCAGATCTGAAGTTTCACTCCAGGAATTATTTACTCCAACACACGACACAAGGCAGATAGATTCAGATTTCCAGTTTTAATCATCACTTTTTTGCTTTTTTTTAATTATTATTTAAGCAGATATTTCCCATTAGCATTGTACAATTCTGGAACCTACAGAGATCTCCCAAGACAACCCAACCATCTTCCCACCTCCATGCAGAGTTTCAGCATCAGTCGTCACCTCACTTCTTAAAAAAAAACCTCCAGTCTGTCGGCTTGCAGGGGTGGGGTTTGGGGTAAAAGCAGAGGAAAGGGGGGGGTCTTTTCCAGGAATGAAGCGTCAGAGCCATCACCAGGCAGTGTTCATCTTCTACTCCCACACTGAGTGTCATGGGTGGATCCAGCTCCTGTGCAACTCCCACAACTTTAATCTGTCTGAGGTATCAGATGCCTCCAGTCTCCTGCAGGTAGGGGTGTAGGTGGTGGTAATGGGGGAGGGGGGGGCTTTTAAGGCTGGAAGCTGGTGTAGAGAGTTTCCGCGGTCTGTGGTGGTTGATTAAATCCGCTTTGAAAAGAATCAATGACAGCTATGGCAAACACTGCCCTCTGCCGGATCGGAGGACGGAGGGGAGGGAAGGAAGAGAGACGGGGGGTGACCAATACCGGAAAGAGTCCAAGAATAAAAGTAAATACAACAGCAAACATTCTCTGACACACACCCCAATAAAAACATCCAACCCCAACCCAAAAAAGGCAAACAAGCAAGTCAGTCAAACCATACAAAGTGACATCAGGCCTTTCCAAAGTGACATCAAGTTTCTCTTTTTAAATCCCATTCATTCGATCCCGCTGGTCTGAACCAAAAATGTCCATCTCCCAGAATTCTCTGTAAACCAGGAAGTAGTCAACTGCTCCTTTTCATGGCTGGTCAACAAGGTTAGGGGTCCCTTCTGAAACAATAACACAGACGGCTCTTGGTGTATGTGTGTATGTGTGCGTGCATGTGTGTGAGGCTGCGCCCGTCATGGACCAATGGTATGGCTATTTCAGAGTTAACGTCAGTGACACAGGCAATGAATTCAGCAGCAGCAGCATCATCAGGGGACTGATCGACGACATTACAGCACATTCAGAGATATAGAAACGCATGGCGCGGGACAGCTACTAATGGCAACCTTGTATAACAGAAAATCAAGTTTGCTTTATACAATCACATTTCTATAGCAATGCTGAACATTCCACCACTGAAGTTTTACATCCGTGGGACTCGGCGGCGGCTCGTTTCTGGAATCAGCCACGACCAGTCCGGCGAGCTTCAATTGTACAGCTAGCATGGAAGTGTGTGATAGAACACAAAACACAGAACGAGTATTGGAACAGGCTCAAGGGCTTTACATTTCTATTTGTCACTTAAATGAAGCTAATCTCAATCAAACACACTGCAAAGTTTTATTGACGTGAATGAGCATGTATGTAGCCAAACAACAAATCTGGATGAGGCAGAAAAGAGCAGCAGGAGGGGACCCCAACCCTGGTATGCAAACATTAAAAAAAAGAAAAAGAAAGTGCCACTCTGGAGCAGGATTGAGGGATTCTGGAGGGCTTGAAAACAACAACAAAAAGAAAAAAAGAAAGGCAAGGAGAGTGACACACCTCTCTTCCTTATTCACCGCTCAACCTCCCTCCGAATGAGGACAATTATGAGAAAAGGGTGCTGGAGCAGAGAACAAATATTCTCGGAGTGCTGATTTTTTTTTATCTCAATGTTCATCCTCCAAGCAGAGACGAGTAACAAGTCAAGAGGAGGAGCTGAGAATTCATGTGTGTGTGTGTGAGGTTCTCCCCTCTACCTAGCCTCCTCCCTGCGCTCCTCCCTCTTGGTGCGGATGGGCTGCGAGCCATCAGCGGGATGCTGCACCCAATTGTTGTCATGGAGGCCGACCCGGCAGCCCGGCGTGTCCTTGTCCGTGCGCCGGCAGCACATCCAGTAGGAGCGTCCGTAAGGCAGGTCGTGGTGGTAAGGTTTAGGGTGCCAGCGACACAGCGAGACGTCCCCGCGCTCATACTGCCGCTTGCACTGCTTGCAGGGGTCATCCCGGTACAGGGGGTCTTGGTTCCAGCGAGAGTCCACCGCCCGCACCCCGTAGGTCTCAATCAGCACCTTGAAGTAGTGGCAGGTGCACTTTAGGGCAGCGAGAGAGCGGGTGGGCAGGTAGCTGAAGATGTTGACCATGATGTGGTCGGGGAGCAGCAGCATGTACTGACGTGGTTCTAGCAGGCGCTGAATCTGAAATCGGATCTCCAGGAAGTCGTGGGACACGTGGCGGTAGAGGCGGCAGAGCGACGGATCGGAGCAGTCGTCCCCAACGCCGGCCAATGGAGAGTCCGGCCGCGTCCCTCGCTCCCCCGTGCCCGCCGACCCCCCCGTCCCCGAGCCGTTGTTGTTGGCACAGTCCAAAGTGCACATTCCTGACCCCCTGCCAGACACAGTTCCTTTTGGCTCCTCCTCTGCCCCGCGAGGGGGCTGAAGGAAGAAGAGTTGCCCAGGAGGAGGGTCGTCTAACGTGGGGTCAGTGGAGCCACTCATACCGCCGCCGCCACCACCCCCCCCACTAGGCATAGCAAAACACACAGTCTCCTCCTGCACATTCTCTGTACTGTCTTTGCCGTAGAAAACACACTGGTCGACGGCACCTGTCACCACCACCTCAACATGAAAGCCCGTCACCCGCTCCCTGCCGACACCCACAGCTTTCTTCTCACTGGAGGAAAGCTCTTGGGTTGGGTCCGGGCTGCCACAGGCCGGCCTGTCTGTGTGGTGGTGATCTCCATCTGATTTGGGGGCAGCAGTTGTGGCGGCAAGCAGCAGGCTACTGGGGTCTCTTGAGGAGGGGCTTACAAGCTGGTACAGATCACAGGTGATTTTCTCTTTGGACCTGGCGGCTGCCTGGTTGCCTCCACCACCACAGCTCATGAACATACAGCGGGACCGGCCAGCTGGCTCCAGCTGCGAGCGTGGGTCAAGGTTGGACACCCGGAATGCTATCCTCACCTCACCATGACTGTGACTGGGGGGCGGGGGTGGCGTCACCAAGCCGGACTCTCCTCCTCTCCTTCGCTCTTGTTCCCCATCTCGATTAGAGAAGTCTATTCCAGAACCTGCGCCCAGATGGAGGCGGTTCTCCAAGTTCTGGGACTCAAAATGTGCAATGGCTTGGGCGACCCTGCATGACTCCTGCTGCTCCTCCAGCTCCTGGTCGGTCTGGATGGGGGAGGACGACTCCTT
Organism: Mullus surmuletus; assembly: GCA_903171835.1. NCBI lineage: Eukaryota > Metazoa > Chordata > Actinopteri > Syngnathiformes > Mullidae > Mullus > Mullus surmuletus. The sequence continues at coordinate 96,796 of CAESWR010000090.1, read as the reverse complement.
GACCTCTTCGGAAGGTTGGCCATTCGAACTGTCGGACACAAATACCATGGGAGTGGGGTCCGATACAGTACCCCGGAGTAGAGTGTGCTGGTGGGAGGTAAGGCCCTGGTCGGGAGTGGTAATGGGGGGCTGGTGTTGGTGGTGTTGGCTCCCATGAACTGCCACGATGCCCTGCAGGGCCATGGCCGTCCTCTGCTCAACCAAGGCAACCATCTCTGCCACAGACAGCAGGTCCGTCTCGCTCACCCCGCTGAGAGGCAGCTCGTCAGGGCTCGAAGGGGCGTCGGATGCCAGTGAGGCATCGCGGCTGAGGTGGGACTCCGAGGCCTGGGAGCGTGTCGGCGGGTCGTAGGAGGAGCATCGCCTTCGTCTCTTTGCTTTACTGCAGTCAGTCGCCCAGTTTCCTTTTACCTGTGGAGGAAAAGTTTATTGTGATTGAGAAATAAAAACAACTTATGAGCACATTGGAGCAGTGGAGCCCCTTACCTTCATGGCACTGGGTCTGGGCTGGCCTGCACCGCTGAACTGGTGCGCCACAAAGAAGGCAATCTTCTCCTTGGTGTTTCCTGGCTTGATGACATACCAAGTGTCCAACAGCACGCGGCCATCCTCCATCTGGGACCCAGAGGACGGAGGTGAGGGAGGGCCAGCAGATGTTACCGGGGCCTGGCTCTGACTCAGGGGGCTGGACACTAGCTCAGGCTCGGGCGGAGTGTTCTCCGAGCCAACATCCTCCACCTCTCCATTCTCCTCCTGTACCCCAACTGTGATCCCTCCATCTTCAGTCCCATCCACAGTCCTCCTGGGGCCAGGGGAGGGCTCGGCCTTGCAGAGGGAGGGGGACCCTGCCCCGCTGCCGCCTCCAGCACTGCCCCCTGATCCCGGACTCCTGGCTTTGTTCTGGGAGTAGGTGCCGAACGGACGGGGGCACCAAAGACGGATGTGGGAGAAGGTGTCTCGGTCCATCAGGATGCGGGCCACCGGAACATACCAGCACCTATGCTGGCCAGCAAACACCCAGAGCAAGAGCTCTCATTGTCAGCTCCTGCTCCCAGTGCCGACCAGACGGGCACTGTCTGCCACAGAGCTCACCAGCAACACTAGGCATACAACCTGCAAGCACAGGAGTGTCAGAGGAAGAGGGAAAGAGGGGACAAACTGATTAAAAGGCTCACTCACTAAGACCAGTGTATGTCTCAACAGTAACAATGCTCATCAGTGTTAAAATCAATGCAGTTAATCAATCACCAGCAAGGGGTGGAGGGTTGCTATTGAATTTTGGAAAACCAGAGGACTAGGCCCCTGGGGGGGGCTGACGGGAGCGAGCCCCCTTTCAACCGCTACCCCCCGTCCCCTCCGCACTGCTCGGAATTGTTTCCTTAGATGTAGCAAAAGTCATTCAGCGAATGCCATCTTGAAACCTTTAAGCTACTTTGGTCCAAAAGGCTATTTCTTTATGACGTTATGATCAATGGATTAGGGGAGGTTTTAAGCCATTTTGCATGGCTTTATTTCATGTTGAGGCTTCGCCATGTGTGCATGTGGGCGTGTTTGCTTATGGGCCGACTTTGAGCGTTCTAACATTAATCCCCTAGGAGGAGTTCATTTACGTGCCATAGAAATTGAATTACCTTATGATGAAAGTGTTTGGGGCTTTGAAGTGACGCTCGTTTTCCTTTCCATCTTTTCAGACTTTTTTCGCCAAAGTCTAGAGCCATATTGCATTGTTTTTTGGGACACCGTGAAATACCAAATTTTTCACCAGGCCGGACAATCCTGGAAAATGTAGTCACTTTTTGAGCATGTTCAGGAGGGTCACTGCGGTTATGTGCACAGATCAATAATAATGATAATGATAATAAATTCCCCTACGGTTTCAAGAAGGCCTCGTTGCACTGCATGCATTTGGTTCAGGCCCAAATAGACATGCACACGCACACACCCAATCCATTAAAAACATTTGACAAAAGCCAACTTCCACCACTCAAGTTTCTCCACACACTGAGTTTCCATAAAGACAAATTTAAATCATCGGCCGAATATTAGTTTGGTTCATCACTGTAATTCTCTGATAGCAGGGACAAAAAGCTTCATAAATTTGTTTGACTGAATTAGCTCCAAGACGGTGGTGGGCTAATGTTGAACTGTTAATTTTTTATCAGGATCTATTCGTTTCCCAGGCAAAAGACGGAACAAATATGAGTCAGTTAAGCACCTCAAATCTCCAGGTGAGTGCATTCCCATTATCTGAATTAATCAAAACTGGCCAGCTTCCAACTTGAGCTAAACTCAATTTGCAATTACATTTGCGACTGTACCAAGATCAACCCCGCCAATCCCCAACCCCCAACCCCCAACCTCCTCCCGCCTCCGAGCCGCTAAATCAAATTAGACCGATTCCATTTCAGGTCTGGCGTCTGCGGCCTGCAGATGAAAGGGATGAGAGGTGAACACAAAAGCTCTGATGGACCCTCCTCCTCTCCTGCGTCTCAGTGCTTCAAAGAAGACTTTGCTTAACAGGAGGCAACACGGGGCGGAGCATGCAGACATATGCTGGAGCTATTTTTAGCAGACAGTGGGTGGGTGGGTGTTGGTGAACTGCTGTTGCTGTCCTCCTTGTCCTTAACCCTCCCACCATGCCAAAGCGAGTACACTACGGGATAAGGGCGGCTTTCTGTGAGTGTGTGAGGGTGGGGGGTGCCTTAAATCCACCCAGAGTGCTTTGCTTCTTTGGCAGTGCCAGCAGCTGCACGGACTGCCAGGAACGTGCCGGCATGCTTAAGGAGTAGAACAAGTGTGGAGCAACACGTTTGGCTTGCTGCTGATCTCAAACGTCAAGTGCAGACACACCGTGGAGTCTTTTCATCGACATCTAGGGATGCGAGATGTTGGCTTTTTGCCAATATCCAATATATCAAAATACTGTTTTTTGAAGAGAAGAAGCAGGCCTTCTTTCTCCTTCTCAGAAAGCATTTGTGGTGTTCTGGATGACGACAAAAAATGTTCCACACTTTTTCGCAACTTTTTGCACTGAAGAGACAAAAATCATTCAACAGTCAATAATTCATTCCAACGAGAACAGTTCAATGTGCAAGAGACACTTTGCTTCCTTTTGCTGCTCAGTTCAAATCACGTCCAGCGATTTAATTCTTTTCTTGTCAGACGTCTTCTTCTGCAGATTCAGACATGTATTCACCTGGAAATCTCAGCCTCTGATTGGCTCATGCTCTGATCTTTGACGGTGTTAAACCAATAATGGCATATTAGATTGGAGCGCGGTTACAACAAATTAACAACCCTTAGGACCTCCTGGCTTTGATGTAATTTGGATCACAAAAAACAGCAGACAACACACTTGGGCCCTTTATAGTCAAGGATACCAGTCTGATCCTGTATTTCAATTTAACTTACGTTCCTGCTCAGACCTGCAATTTAAAAAGGTGTGTCGACTGATCGAGTCATGAGCTTTGAGTCAAGGGTGTGAACCCATTTTGAGGAGGCCTTGAGACCCAATCACTCAGGCCGGATTTTGAGATCTGTTGATTGATTCATGAGGTCATCTCACTCACTGATGCAAGAAAACATTCCACCTAAAGGTTTAGGGGTAAACAGATTCTGTTTGGGAACTGCTGTTCTCTCAGATAGACTGTGAGGATGTTTACGTAGAGACAAGGGAGGTGAGATGCGATCATGTGGTGGAGGTATTCCGATGGCAGATGTGGGCTGGCGTCCTCAGCTGTCTGCATGTTATCTGAACACTCAACACATGCTGAAGCACGTCTGAACAGGAGCGTGACGACTCAGCTGCCCCACACATACACCATTTCATTACATACACCTTAAAAAACTACAATCAACCACACAAATCTGGTATTCTAATGCTGTGCACACAGGGTGAAAATTACACTACTCACATTAAATGATGAAGATGTGCAGCTGTTTAACTCATGAAGGTTCCATAAATTTGTTTTTTTTTTTCCACAAGACACTTAATCCAAATGTCATGATAGGCTTTTATTGTTAATGTGACAAGAATCTAATTTCAACTTTGAGAAAGTTAACCTAGCATGAGCAAGTACAGAAAATACACGTTCCTCTGCTGGAGTTACAACTACAAAACATACAGTCTGGCAGACGGAAAGCAAAAACCACAATACTGGTTTTTACAGGAATATGAGAAGAAATACGATAACAAATAACTATGTCTCCCCAGTTTCTCCACAAAATGTATTTTTCTAATCCAAAAGTGTCGGGAGTAACACACACAGGTGCAGGCCAAGCGATTTTCAGGGGAGGCCTGCAGGGTCAAGCCAGTAGAGAACGAGCATGCCAAGAGACAGCAGCAAAGACACAAATGACAGCCGAGTTGATGTTTTTCTGCTGCAGTGCAAAAAGGAAATCGCTTGTCGCTGTAGGATAATACTAATGTCAAGATTCGGCTCCTTTGGTTAAAACGCTGGATGTATTTGTTTATCTGACATAGTAACATACTTTCAGTGTTTTCCGTTGGACTCCTTCAACCCAGACTTTGAAAACAGGTCACTGTTGTTCTTCTGTCTGACGGGCTGAGCGGCTGGCTGGCCACCGCTCAGTACATGTGGACTAATGGAGTGGCTCAGCGAGGTGCAAAAAAAAGCAAACACTGCTCACAATTCAAATGCCTCCTCCATAATCACACAGCGACAACTCAGATGAGAGCCAACAGATTAGAGCGGTTGTGAGAGCTGGTGAACCTACTTACAACCCTTTCTCTCCATTAACCCTCATCACTACTCTGCCTCCTCTCTTCTCCAACTTCTCACTGCATCATAACTGATTGGATGGAATCATAAGGACAATGCGCCCACTGCAGCATTCATCTGCCTCATCCAGTGACCGACCAACATCATAGCCTCCTTTTTACAGCCTGTAGGGGAATAGTTCAATGTTACGTCACCTCTAAAATGCCTAAAACTGTCATGTTGGAGTCATACAGCAGGAAAAGTCAACACGGTGGGGCAGATGAACCCCTGCTGCATATCAGCAGCACATTGCCAGGATGCTATAAACACACGAGCGGAGTTACACCACTTTCCTGCGATTCTAGGGAAAACGAACACAGCAGCATGACTATGGGGGTCTTTGAACTGCGATTTTACATAATCTTTCCACACTTACAATCTGAAAACATAAATCTGTTTGCAATTGTCCACCGTTGACACCAAAACTGCAAAAAGATGAAAAGCATGACGACCATCCCTCCTTTTTTGCTGAAATCTGGCATGAAGTCGGAGAGTGTGATTTGATATGCTGAAACCTCACACACAATTCAACATGCGTCATTGTTTTACTTTGTTTTCGGAGGACTGAACTCCAGAAAGGCCAGAAAAATAAACTGTGCAGAAATCTCACCAATTCAGAGTAAACTGATTCCATGTTTTTTGCTATCTCAAATGACATTTAGTGTTGGTGTTTCCATTAAAGCTATACAGAAATGTATTCAGAATAAACTGCAGCCACGTGTTCAAGTGAGACAACAATTATATTCTCGTGTAAAGATATTTTATCGTTTCTGTCTGCAGTTCAGTATATTTAACAGCATCACAGTGACCCACTTGCAAAAATGCTTTTTTACACTTTCTTCAACTGGATGTTTGTTGTCAGAAACATTTAAGATGATCTCTGATAGATTTATTGCTCAACATGTACACCAACATATTACAGTGTTTGAAAGTATTTTTGGAGGTTACTGCATTTAAAAGGGGATGCATGGACTAAAAATCATTGAGAGAGATTCAAAATGATCAATCAAAAGAAAATGTAGTGGCAACAGAAATTTGGCGTCTGTACACTTCTCCTGGTCAAAGCTTCACTCTCTCTCTCTCTCGGTACAGGGACGTATCATGTTGGAGAGCTTGGTTTTCTGCTTCCACATTATAGACCATTGCTTCCTGATCCTATAACCTTTGCAAGAGCGTCTCCTAAACGCTCCGTTTTTGTGGCTACAGTCTTAATTTGGCCCAGGAGGCCAATTAAATATAATGGTTAACCTTCGGTCAGAGAGCCGTTGTAAATGTCAGAGAAATATGTTGAGAAATAACTTTTGGGTTGAGCTTCCTATCAATATTAAAGCAATAAAAACTCAACCACAAAACACACAGAAATTCAAAATTACCTGTAAAAGGCGACATTTCAACAGTCGAAGAAACACGCATTATTCTGCTTTCCGTGAACCATACTACTCCAAGCAGTCTGTTAAAGTGAGCACAGTGCAACTTAAACTTTCCTTTTCGTTTGAAATGCTTTCTGCAAAAGGAGGCTCGCGCTTGGTTTTAAGCTTTCAGCATCAAACTAATCCTTCAAATCCTGTCAGAGCACAGAAGCACGCTGCGGCAACACGACGGTACAAGGAACTGCGGCGTCCTGACAAGTGATCTGACAGGAGCGACTCATGATGTTCTGTGCCAATCGCTTTGCTACTTTTACAAACGCAAAGATATACTGTTGGAGCTACTTTGTACACAAAGCACAGAAGAAATGAAGCCTTTTCAGTGTGACAGTAACAGAACATAGAGTGGAATCTCAAGAGTTTGTCAGAGAGCAGAACTGCTATGGGTTTTTTTTGACATTGCGAAACTTGTCTGGATACACAAAGGGCTTCTTCCTTTGCTGTTGTGTCCGAGTCAAATGCCTGTGGATTACTGCAGCAGTCAAAATATGGACTGGCTGCACAGCTGCACGCAACCCAGAAACATTTATAAGGTGCTGAGCTGATTGCGGATTTTGATTTCTCTGGCTGCAAAGAGAGAGCAGCAGAAACTTAGTTTTAATAAATGCCGTCAATCAGGAATCATTTCCCTGATTATGGAAGTTTGGCTGCAAGCTTACCAAAATAATATTTCATGGCAGGATGTTTAGCTCCGAAGACACAGTGAACACATTTTTAAATTTTGGGGTAATGTTTATATTACTTCCACTTCTCACATCAGTATGTCTATTTACTTCCTTATCTGTACCTACACAGATCATCTATTCTGACCACTGCACACTGATCTGAGAGACAAAGAATCACTCACACCTTCTGCAATCCGATCTGGAAGAAGACAAGGCTTTCAGGAGTTCAAAATATATCTGACAAGGCCAATATATGATGCCAATTTAAGGAAAATTCATTAAACAGAAATTAGACCCTCTGAGGAAATCTGCAAACGTGCGTTTGGCAATTTAACAGTGAAACAATTCTGGAGCACTGCCATGACAACCTATGATACAAATCAACTCACAAACAACCCAAATCAGATGAAGGGGCTAATAGATTTATGAGCCCCACGTGACATTTTACCTGCCCCAAACAACTCTGGACAACATCCCCATTAGGGGTCAATTTGGGATTAAAGAATTTGGGATTAGCAAATCTCAAAAGTTAGTGTTATTTTCCCTCATGACTGTCCTCGTGGTAAAAGGTCAGCCTGATAATCACAATGGCTTCACTCCAGCTTGTACCATCCTCCTGCTCTCTTTAGGTCTTTTGTACAAACTCTGCAAAAGAAATTGACGAAAAGCTGATGAACTGTGATACCGGCGCTTGCCAAAAAAACATCTTTGCTCAATCTCCCTCTCTGCATGTGCGCCTGTGAAGACAAAGCAACAGAAGTGCAGCCAGCAGGCCAACTTTGCTGCGAGCTGTCAGCAGAACAATAGAGGTGACTGCATCGGTCCGGAGCAGCAGGCTCAGGAGCGTTTACACCCGGCGGCCCGTCTGTCAGGACAGCGAGGAAGAGGGGCTGCCCGGCTACATTTGTGCAGTGCTGTTGGTTGCTTTGATGCTGCTTACAAAGGCCCCTGTGCCAAAACAGAGATGGACATCTGTGGAGGAGGAGGGCAAATCATCTCCAAATTACAACCGGCTAAAAATGCTGCAGCAACAGTGCTTCTTACAAAATCAGACAGAAAAATCCACAACATACACTCCATGCATCTCTACAGGAGTTTCCAATATGTCTTAGAAGTGAGTCGAACATCTAAATGATGTCCTTTAAAGCATGTTTGTTGGTTGGCTCCTCAATTACACACTGCTTCCCTATTAACCCCTTACAAGGCTGAATCCTCTCGCCATGGTCTTTTAGCAATTTAAAAGGTCATGAGTCTAAAACCAAAGGCAACAAGTGTTCACCTCCACAACTGTGGAATGACCTGCCCGGGGGGGATGACACATGGTCCCTTTCGTTCTCCATCTCATTTTCAGAAAAGTTGTTAATGCGCTTTTTGTTTTCGTGCCTTCTTTGCCATCGCATTTTACTGTGGGGAACTACTACACTTACAGATCACTGAGCATTTCTACAGCAGCGACAAGACAAGATGGTCCATCGGTCGGGTTGTTTTATAGCCGCGTATTAACATTTTTATTAGCTCATATCAGCAATCAGTCCACAGCAAAGACGGTCAGAGCTGTGCTGTTTTTGTATTAAGAACTGTTCTGTTTTTGATTTGTCCTCCAAATCTGTTTCATGATGTTCTTTCAGCAGGTTGTATTTTGTGCGTGTACTTTCCTATGACTTCATTGTTGTGAAAAGTCTCATCTCAGTGGTCGAAATGACAATGAAACCTACTTCACAACCTGATCCATTCTCAGTAGAAGTTACGCATGCATTCACCTTCCTTCAAAGAAAGAGATCAACACCCCATGATGTTTGGATGTTGCCTGTGAAAGATGTTGGATACTGAGGAACAGAATCCAGGGGTGTGAGGGCCCGCGGATCACTTCATCCAGAGGTTCTCCAGGTTTAGGTTCAGAACCTCTCCAGCGTCCCAGAAGAAACCAAATCAAGATCCTTCGTCCTGTGACAGTCAACGGACGTGTCGTCACCACAAACATCGTGGATGTGGATGTGGCTGCAACAACAGCAGCCATCTGATGGCCAAAGTCGTGTGGAACAACCACATTTGGACCTCTGCTGGAAGGTGTTGTTGCCCAACTAGCAAACAATCAGCCTGGTCCCAACAGAAGCTCATGTTTCTGGTTCCTCCACCAGTTTCTGAGCAGTGTTTAGCAGCACGGCAGCCCCGGAGCCCCCGTCCTGCAGGAGGCTGCAGCTGCTCAAACACCACTGCTGTGCTAACGAGCATGCTAACAGGTTAGCATAACTTACCTGCAGCAGAACATGACAGCGGCGGCTAACGAGCTAACAGTGTAAAAACAACCTCCCACCGCTGCGTTGAGCGGCTCTTCTCACCTCGGCGGCGTTAATCTCCACCTGTGGACCCCCGGGGTGTCGATGACAAGCGGCTCCCGGCGGTGCTCGGCCGCGTCCCGGCGGTGAAGTGCAGGTGACACGAGTGAACTATCCGTGTCCACGTAGCTAAGCTAGCTAAGCTAGCTGCGCTCGCTGGCTAACAGTAGCCAGCAGCTACTTTCTACCATCGACCCCCCGCTTCTCTGCCCTCTGCCTTCCGGGGTTCCTCAGCTGCTGCCGGGGCTCGTCAGCTCCGCGGGCTCAGCGCGACCACCGGCGGCCGCTCCTCGCTTATCTGTTTGGAAGTGACACCCGCTTTGACGGTGTGTTCTCGGGGATACCAAAATAATCAGTGTCAGGACGGCAGCGGTAGGAAGGCCATCTTGTTGACAAGCAGCTGCATAAGGCTCGCAGCCAATAGGGAGGCAGAGTCGGTGGTGTGCCCATATATGGCGTCCGCGCGGCGCCCTCCCCCCCCTTGCAGGCCCCGCCCCTTCTCTTGCCCGCTCCATAACACGCTCACTACTGGACTACACTGTCCGGCAACACTACAAGGTCACTGTGGTGAAGACAGCTGGGGAAATAACACACACACACACACACACACACACACTTATTAGACTCATACAAAGAGAGTGCCAATTTTCTGGGATACTGCAGAAAGAGTTAAATTTGTGCAATATTATGAAATTCTGTCTGAAATTCTAACAAAGTATCAGCAATTTTCGATTGAAATTAGTTCACTTGTAGAAGAAGCAAACATTCTTTACACGGAGTAAATGTTTGTAGAAAAATGACAATGCTTTAAGAAAGGACAATGTAATTGTTTGTAACTTTTGTTACAAATAGAAAAGTGAAAAAGAAACTCGTGCATACCTTGTGAACAGAAAATGATGTAATAATTTCAGCAGGACGTTTTCTCTATTTCTCTCGATGAGCTTTAAAATACTGTATGTGAATGGTCTTTGCCGAAGCATTTGTCTGAGTTTGGGAAACATGAAAAGTAGGACTTCTGTTGTTATGTTAACTTTCTGTACAGAGCTCTACTTTATAATAGAATGAATGGAAAATCTGAGCAGATGAGTCTCTTGTTGAAGATTAATATCTTCTGTATCTTCTCTCTTTTCATTTTTGCTCCTCTTAACTGAATTATCTAGACCTTTTACAGTACATTCATGGAAAGGATGTTATAGGGATTATGCATTTATCCCACTCTGGGAACATTGAATCCTTGACACACAATCCCTGACCTAAAACAAAATACAGAACGCATGATAAAATAGGACAAGAACTATGTGTAGTTTTTGTGTGCTCATCCTAAATTAAATATGAAAACACGAATCGGTATAAATATTTGCAGGTTTCTTTGAGTCTCTTGTTGCACTGATAAACATCAAACATAGGAGCTGATTAACTGTCAGCTGATGTGTTAAATAATCATTTGCTAATGCTGCTCATGTCAACTAAGGTGTTAATTCACTCATTTTTACAAATGTCACTTGATGCCATGTGAAATAGTCCTCATTGATTGATTGATTGGTTGATTGATTGATTGATCAAGGTTTTAAGGGTTTTAATAACTTTATTATCCTAAAGGGGCAATTCTTTGTGGAGTAAAGAATTACTCCACAAACCACATGAACGTTTCACAAACAAATAAAATCGTATTGTCAACATCAACAATCATATCGGACTAACAAAAAAATAGCAGCCATCATTTTAAATATTATTGATTTCCATCTTAGAGAGACGCGTGACTGCTATTGATACTTGATACTGCCTTTATTGTCCCAAATCATTTGAAATCATTACTCGTATTTTAACTGGGATTTTCCCCAAATCTGTGACTATCATCCATCCACCCGCAGTTTAAAGCAGCACTAAAAGCTGCTAAACTGTTCAGAGGGTAGTGTTGCACACAGAAATACATGGATGCAACATAGAAAACACACACTAAACTAAATGCATGGGGTTGGAGGAAAAATGTAAATAGGTGGGAATTACTATGTTGTTTAAAAGAACTGAAACTTTCCTCTGTTTCCTCTTTTTTCTAATAATTAAGGAGTAATTAAGGTGGACACTGGACTCTCTTCCGTCAATCTCCACAGTCTCGTGCTGCGCGTGCGGTGCCTGCCGCTGTGGGAGGAGCTTAGGGAGCACCGAGCTGATGACGTAGACGCGTGCGAGTGGTGTGTGTTTGTGTGTTGGGGGGGGGGGGGTCAATGCAGTATTTGAGCTGCGATTGATAATCCATCCATTCTGATTTTCCTCTTAGAATTCAGATGTTTGAAGACGTGTGGAAACATGTGCAGTGTGAGAACGATTTGGGGGCGTTTGAATATCTCAGTTTGTGTTATTTATGGTCGAAAATGTTTGTTAATGTGAAGATATGGTTTAGTTTGTGTGGATCTGAAAGCTGCGTATCAAAGACAGCAGGTGTTTGGGTTCTAGAACAGCGTGAAAGCAATTGGAGAGCAGCCTACAGGGTAAGCACATTAGGAGTGGAATGTAGACTGAGACTGAGTTGACATGAGACTTTGAGTTCTATGGAACTATACCCTGCGACACAAAGCCCGGACAATTATCTAACTGGAAAGGGAAAATGAGCTGCACTGAGTAAATAGTTTGCCACAATAATCTAGTAATAGCAGGAAGTGCAGGATGCAGGGAGAGGTAAATCACATATCACTGCAAAGTAAAAAAAAAAAAGGAACTGGGCTTCTTTTGGACAATGATGCTGTTGGTGTGTAAGAGATGCAGAAGAAACCGGCCGATGGAGACGTTTGGCTCCAACCTGAAGCAGATCAGAGTGAAGTGATGGACTGAACCTGCGCCGCGGCCACGAGGGGGCGCCAGAGGGCGCACCACAGCAGCCGCGCCGGCTCGGTCAGCTGCTCTGGAAGATACACACACAGCTCAGGTGAGAGGAGCAACAACCAAACCTGAAATTCTAGCGGCGATTGCAGATTTAGTCGGCAACACTTCTTTATATGCGCATCACAATTCACAACAATCAACAATCTGTTCAAACTCCTACATTTTAAGGCTTTTACACGTGTTCATGTACATGCAAAAGGATGTGGGAGACATGACATTGCCTTGCTTTACGCCATATAGTTGAGAGAACCAAAAATTCCATGTGTCCAGCTTCTTCAATGCCAGCTATTAGGGTTTTACACAATGATCATTGAAAACATGAATGCTTTTTTTAAAAGTAGTTGTGTGTATTTCTATGAATCCACACTCGGTCATTGTAACGATGCAGTTTGGTAACTGAACCTCGCTACACGTGCAAGTCAGCGTCCCGCGACCCCCGCCACACCCCCTCCTTTCCCATTGGACAAAAACCTGCATGACGCTGCCTTTTCTTTGCTCCAATTGGACGAAAAACTCCCTATCGGTTATTTCCGACGCTGCTATTGGTTATCAAATCCTCCCTCTCTCGCCGCGGTCTATGATTGGCTGACACTCGCGTCACTCAAACAGGAACTTCCGGGTGCTGTAACGTTGCAAAACAGCCTGCAAGCTTCCAGCGGGTCACAGAGCGGCCGGAGCGGACCTTCACGGAGGAGAAACCGGGAAAACGTTTCGAAAAGTGAGTCTTTGAATTGTTTGACACGTCCTTCCACCGTCACGGGAGGAAGAACACAGCTGTGGATCTCGCGTGGAATCTGCGAGCTTTCTGTCAGCCGGCGTTACACAACATGTGATGATGGGATGCTAGCTGGGTAACAACGGGCGCAGCTCAGCTCCCGTGTGTTTGTTTGCGTCAATCGCCTCTTTTAATGCGTTTTTGCAGAGTCGGCGTGTTGTAGACGAAGTGTAACACGTGTTTACGAGAGGTTTGCGTGTGTGCGGGGCGTCAGCAGCCAATCACAGGCCAAGGTTAAACCATCTGCCATGACCAGGGTGGAAAACACCTACAGCATTCTTTACACTGACCTGTCAGCTGATATGTCCTCTCCAGAGCCAGGGTTTCTGGACAAGTGTGTGTGTGTGTGTGTGTGTATGAGAGACAGAATCTATACATCAGAACCGATAAAGATCCATGCACAGTATTGATGAGCAGTAAATCAGGTATTTTTTTGTGATGATGCATGTACAATAGCGTGCAATAATTCTAACCTATTCATTCATTCATTCATTCATTCATAAGTACAATAATCAAAACAAACATATTTCATTGTAGATGGCAAATAACTGTGCAGGAGAGGAAAGGAGCCCAAAAAATCATCAAAACATATCACCCAAATAACCAACTGTATTGTTTTTAAATGCCTACTTGTCGCAGCAACCACGTGAATTTCCCCAGTGTGAAATGTCTTTAATTTGATTATGATTCGCACGTTGTGACAACGCTGCGTAAGCCCAACTGAAACGAATAGCTCCAGTTCAACGGATTATGCACAAACGTAGAATTTGGATTAAAAAATGTTATTATTAAAGAAGTAAACATAGAGGCGGGAGCAGAAGTGAAGCTCCGTCTCTGCTGTCATTCACATCGTGTGTTTGTGTGTCTGTGTGTGTGCAGTGATGATGTCGGAGGTGCTGCAGGTTCTACGTGGGGCGACTAAGGTGGGGCCAGCTCTGATCACCACTCAGGGGGAGCAGCTCCGGCTGATGGCCTGCAACTCCACGATGGGAGCGGGGGTGAAGGCCGCTCAGGATGTGGTGGAGGGGCTGGTGGGCACTGTCATGGGGAGCAGCAGCACGGTAAGGATGCACGATATTGGATTTTTTTTTCCAATATCTGATATACCAATATTTTATTTCTCATTTGGCCGTTGATCGATGCCGATACCAATATTTTCCCCCATATTAGACAACTGGCAAATGCAGGCAAAAAACACAAAGTATACAACTATCTAATAAGCATTGCTTATGTAAATTAAAACATGTACTTAAAATGATATTATGTTAAACATCATATATTTATGACAATTGTTTTTTTCACACAACAAAAAAAGTCATAGGTAACATATGAAAAGTGCATTATATAACTGTACGCCAATTACAAATGATCGCGTCGTGCTACGCGTCAAGGTCAGGCGTTTTTTCTCAAGGAAGCTGCGGCCTTTTATTTGATCAGTTATAAATTTTGCCGAGATGGCCTATATTTAGGCAAATATCGGCCAATACCGATAATGTGCCGATAAATATTGTGCATCCCTAATTAATACCCGGTCTAAGACATACATATTTGACTCGGTTTGCAGAATTTATGCAATAATCGTCTGAATTTTGATGTATTTATCATCTTGTTGCTATGAGAAAAATAGGAGTGTCTGAATTTGGTGGGAGAAAGAGAGCAGATAGCCAGGAGAGGGCAGTCCAAGCCCAAAAGTTAAACGGAAGAGGAGGAGAATGCAGTTTCTTGTGATCTATGCATGCAAAATTGACCCATTATGCAGTTGCTTTTTAGTGGGAATATGCAGAGTTTTCTATATATTCTCTGTCTTCTCTGTGTGCATAGTCATCACCGTGTAAGTTGCATGGCAACAGTTTCACAGTGTCATTAAGATGCTGCATTTGTCAGCTTTCTGCAGGGATATATGTCAACCAAGAATATGTATTTTTTGCACAGGAATAGATATTTTATGCAGCCAAAGTCCAGGTTGCAGAGGCAGCAGCCTCAGCGGGGAAGCCCAGAACGCCCTCTCCTCTCCCCGGCCAATTTAACCAGCTCCTCCGGGGGGATCTGAGGCGTTCCCAGGCCAGCTGAGAGATATAATCCCTCCAGCCTGTCATGTGTCTGCTCCGAGGTCTCCTCCCGGATGGGCAGTGTAGTAATGATAGTATTACATTTAAGTCTACTGCCTACACTACTGTATGTGCTCGCAGACACATTCTAGGGGTTTGGGAGTAACATAAAGGTGAGACTTGACCCAGGAAGTTGAGAAACAGGAGAGCGATTTATTTATACAAAAGGTTTATTATTCCGATTTTTAAAAAAGTACTGGGGGGACGAACAAACTAAGGAAGCCTGTCTTCAGGGGGAACTCAAGGCCAAAACAACAAACAAAACACAACCTATACTACGAAACCGAAGCACTGACTATACCCTAAACCAAACAAAAGAGAACGAAAGAACATCCACTAGGCCTAACTACCTAGGTTAACAAAAACAGGAGAAAACGTCTTCAACAAAAATGGTAGTTCACCCTTACCGCCTCTCGGTCAGTGATATTTAGTGAGTGAGTGAGTAACAGATGTGAACAAAAAGAGACTATGTATTTGGCTGAACTCAAAAAGCATGAACTAAAATCTTGGATTTCGTGGGCCTCGCCCTGTCAGCAGAGTTGATGAGGAAAACTGGAACAAAGGAAGCTGCTTTGACTCTCATACATGTCAGCAGTGATTTCTAAGTGGTCAGTCCTTTAAGTTCTTATTTGATGTAATAGCTGGTCCAACTGTGGTTGCAGCAATCCATAAAGGAGGACGTGTTCCCTGATGCGGAAGGCTGGGAGAACGTGGACCCTGACGAAGCAGCGAAGTGGGCCATGGGCTCGGAGTTCCCCCCCGGTGAGGTGGATCCAGCCCAGACAGAAGCTGCAGCTGCAGGTGACGAGCGCATCCAGATCAGTGCCAGCCAAAATGTTATTCCTGCTACATTCCTCTTCTCATCACCAACCTTTTCTCTCCATTTTCCTGTAGGAGCGCACGCAGGGTCTGGCCCCACTCCTGGAGGGGGGGGGTGGCCCGGTCAGAGTGCACGCTTCCTCCACACGAGGCCCGCCCTCCACAGGTACTACTACTACCAGACCCGCTCGGTCCATGACACGGTGGTGGCGCGACTCACACCAGAGGACATCAAGAAGGCCAGAGAGGCCAAGAAGGCGCTGGTGAAGCCCATCAGACAGAAGGTGGGCGGGGTCATGCTGTCTCCAATGATTCAGTGATGACACACTGTGGTAGATTATCAAAGGTTGCTCTGATCATGCAGTAAATTGATCGAATATGTATGCAAAAAGGGATGCCTACAAATGATTCCTGTTTCCTTTTTCGGAGTCATTGAGTTTTCCTGCTCAAAATACAACTGCCGTATGTCACACCTTTGGTTCCCTGCTGTGTCTTTCGCACACATGCACACGCGTGCTGTTGTGTGCCAAACAGAACACATGTGTGTTATATGATCATAGAGGTGCAGTATGCAGCAGCAGACAGGTGACAGGAGTGTGTTTTGAGAAGAATCTTCTTGTGTATAGTCTTTTGTTTCTCCTTTTGCATGAAAATATCAAATACACTCCCTGTAATGTTTTTTCGTGCGTGTTTTGGTTTCCTCACGCAGCTGAGTGACCGTGCCAAAGAAAGGAAGGTACCTGCCACAAGAATCAGCAGACTGGTCAATTTTGGAGGTAAGAGCATTATATGTTTATTATTTAAATATTTCATAAAAACTGTTTATATTATTTTTATATAGTTATTGAAATGTTATTTAAAAGTGCTGTTGCATACCTTCATATGGCATCAAACAACTATTCTCTAATTAAAGGTGTCATGGTATCATGAGTACTCACTGCATTTTTGTTTGTTGATATCTGAGTTTTCTTTGTTTCTCTTTTGGTAACCGGTCCAGCCGCACTTTCATGTTCGTTCATCTAAGTGCATGTGAACTCCTCCCCTCACATGAGATGGCAGTGAGCATGAACACCAAACACTGCAAGAGCAAGGCGGATGCAAGCGCTGCCTAGCTCTGTATTTGGCAGACAGAGATTCTCTGAAGTCTGTTCCAACATGTTCCAATACCAAACAAAGTTCTAATGAAGACATAATGAGAGTCAATATTGGTTTGGCCTACAGAGCCCTACTAGCTGCTATGGTGACAGTGAAACTTAGTGGATAGGTCTGCCCCTTTGTTTAGGTCAGAAGCGCTGGTGCTCATGATGACATCCTGTGGTTAAATATCATTTATAGCCCCTTAAAGATAAGATAAAATAGTATTTCATTAGTCCTACACTGGGGACATTTGCTATGTATTTTTATATTTCATACAGAGGGGATTCTTGGTTTTCCTCTTCTGACTGCCACATGACACACATCTCCCTTACTTTTGTCTCTGCAGGACTGGCGGTGGGACTCGGCATTGGCGCCATCGCAGAGGTTGCCAAGCAGTCGCTGGGGGGGAAACAGAAAGGAGGTAAAGATGTGCTCCTCAAGCAGCAGACCTGAGGATGGCAGCTGCTAAGCACTTGAATAAGCAGTGTTTTACCAAGGCAGTGCGAGTGTATCGGACACGTGTACCTACTGCAGTGGACACCTCGGTTGCACCAGATGTTCACATGGTGTCCGTTCTAACCTCAGACATGAACTCCCTGCTGGACACACCGCTGCTGTCGGAGGCCAACGCAGAGAGAATCGTCAACACACTGTGCAAAGTCCGGGGGGCTGCGCTCAAGATCGGACAGATGCTCAGCATACAAGGTGAGAAGGGGCTGCTGCTCCATGGCGTTGGGTGTGTGTGTGTGTGTGTGTGTGTGTGTGTGTGTGTGTGTGTGGATCTGAAAGTTTCTTCTCATTCTGCCCTCAGACAACTCCTTCATCAATCCGCAGCTGCAGAAGATCTTCGAGCGGGTTCGGCAGAGTGCTGACTTCATGCCGGCCTGGCAGATGAATGTAAGTTGACATATTGACATATTATCAACGGCTTGGTGATTTTACAATATATCGTTTTTTTCTCCCGCAAGGGAGGAAATATGATGAAAAATAAAGTAAAGTGTTGAAAGGGATCTTTGAATCATGGATCATCTGAACTAAGATATCAAGGCACATCACAGATTAAAGCGCCTTTAATAGAACTAAAGCCGCTGTTTGAGCTGCTGTCTTCACAAAGGCTTTTTGATCTTTACAAAGTTCTTTTCCACTGTTGTTGGTCATTATCCTTGGCTACCCTCCTCTCCTCTTCATCATCACTTCCTTGGATATTAGAAGTAATAACAATGGTGTGCTACATGCATGCAAAAGTGGAGATATCGTAGTTACTCGTGTTTGCAGAGATGCCTCTTAGACTCTGATGCTCATCTGTTGGTGTTTAGTCTCTCTTCAAAAAGGGAATTACGTATTTACAATAGATAGTTTTTAGGCTCTTCAAAATGCAATCATCACTGAAGTCACATTCAGCTCTCATTCTGACATGATGATGCAAGAAGTTCGGGTTGTGTGTTCCCAGCTGTAGAAAATCATCAGCCAGGACAACAACAAAACGATAGTTAACTTGTTTCCACGTCAACTGCTTTTCAAAAACCACATTAATGCATTATGTCATTCAGAATCACTTGAATATAGAATCATCAGAGACATGGGACCTAATGTGGGCGTCTGTTTGCTGCGATCGTGCAGCACCTATACACACATGCACACACACACACACAGACTGTGCTGTATTGTGGTGTGCGATCTCATGTTGACTGTTTAATTACTGCGAGACGTTGTGAGTCTTGTTGACTCTAGCTGTCCGACTGAAGGAGTACTGACGGAGGTGGTGTGTGATGACCGTGGTGGACCAGCGGGGGCTCGCCATGGACCGGTGCCAGTCCGCGGCCCATACTTAAAGAAACGCTGGTGTACATAAGTCGTGTGTGTTTATTGTAGAAATGTCTGGAGGAGGAGCTTGGTCCAGGCTGGAGAGCGAAGCTGTCTTCCTTTGAGGACAAACCGTTCGCCGCGGCCTCCATCGGACAGGTCCATCATGGCGTTTTAACAGACGGCAGAGAAATCGCCATGAAAATCCAGGTGAGAGACTGCTGACACGCTGTCACCCACCACATTTGTCTATTTCTTAGTGTTAACTGTGTGTTATTTGGTTGCAGTACCCCGGAGTGGCCGAGAGCATTCACAGCGACATCAACAACCTGATGTCGGTGCTGAAGATGAGTGTAGTGCTGCCAGGAGGTAACCATCTCGTCAGTCAGTTTCAATTTCCACCCAGCAGGTGGTGCTGTAGGAGCAGGATGCTGGGAGGCTGTGGGTCATGCTCAGCAGAATGGTGCATTTCAAAGGAAAACTTCATTTTCCCCTCCATAATTATTGTGATTAAATATCATTCTAAATGTCTTTATTAGTATTATTGATGGAAACCACTTACAGCTCATAAAAATCATCAATCCAGAATATCCAAATATTAGAAGGCCACAAGAGAGACCAATCATAAGAACATATATCAGTATATAACACAGAAACCATCTGTCTTTTTATGTCATTTTTATTCCTTACATTGATAAATACAAACAATAGCATGAATTGGAGGAGTGCTGCCACCGATAAAATCTATATATTAAAACTAAGAGTCAAAATACGTGAACATTAGCACTGATTCCACAGTTTGGTGCATTTATAATCAACAGTAGATTGACCTTTGCAAGGGACACATTTACGGAAGGTGAATAGTATGTCCTGGTTTTGACTTTGCACCCTCCGCCTCCTCCAAGGTCTGTTTGCAGACAGCAGCTTAGAGGTTCTGCAGAGGGAGCTGGAATGGGAGTGCAACTACGAGAGGGAAGCCGAGTGTGCCAAGAAGTTCAGGTTGGTTGATAGCACACACTCACGCACACACACACCATAAAATAAATGACTGTTTTTTGATGCTAACTGAATTTGTCTCTAAAATCTGATCCCCATATAAACACACACAGTTTTTTTTATGTAACAGACAAGAGGAAGACCAGATTTTCTGTGTTTTATTGTGGATGACAGCTTAAAATGATTTCATTCATGTGACATGTTTAAAGCTTGTTGCTGCCATGCTGAAAGACACACCATCGCGTGTGTGAGGAGTTTATGACATCACCTTACTAACCAGCTACAACATATTGGTCTTTTCACATAATGCACGTTTTTAAGCCAAAAGCCAATGTGTATTCCTTGCCTTTTCTACTAATTTTAGTATTTATGTTCACATATATTTTTTTTCCACTATCTCTATTTTCTTTTAACTGCATTGTTGTATATTTCCACTATTTTTAGTATAGTAACACACTTTGCACCATGGTTTGAATAGACTTAATGACATCACCCTATCAGACAGGCAAATCATATTTCCTATACCCATAATGCACTGCACTGATTTCAGAATGTCATAGATGTTGTGCTGACATCTTGACGCAACTCTAATTCTTCCTCTTCAGGTCTCTGCTGGAGGGAAATGAATATTTCCAAGTGCCCGAGGTGATCGATGAGCTGTCGAGTCGCAGAGTTCTGGCCATGGAGCTGGTGCAGGGCGTTCCACTGGACCGCTGCGTGGAGCTGGACCAGGAGACCCGGAACGAGGTACATGAACCAGCTGCAACAAAACAGATCCAGGGGAGCGCCACGCAGCAGAACTCGCTGATGTGGACGTGACAGTTGGTAGATCCTGTCATATGAGGCTGCAACACATAGAAGTGAAGCATTTGAATTCCCCCAAATTCTCCAGTATGCAAAATAAACCAATTTCCAGCAATCGCACATTTGTTAATCAAACTTCTCCTCCTCCAGATCTGCTTCAAAATCCTCCAGCTGTGTCTCCGTGAACTGTTTGAGTTCCGCTTCATGCAAACGGATCCAAACTGGGCCAACTTCTTCTACAACTCCGACACCAACCAGGTGAGAAGGACAGCCGGGGATCGGACTCTGAAAGCCAAGACCCGTCAGGCACATTTTGACTCTGTCTCTGACTATGTTGTCTGCAGGTGGTTCTTCTGGATTTCGGTGCGTGTAGGAGTTACCCAGAATCCTTCACAGACGACTACATAGAGGTATGATGAACCTGAATAACTCGGCGATTGTACCTTTTGTGGATTATTAAGACCTTGGCAGCAACCATAGCAACAAAGCTGTTTTTATTCAACGATAAAGTGACTTTTTCCTTTTTTCCTCTGCGCCTGTGAGGTTAATGAACAGATGCAAAGCTCTGGCTGATCTCTGTCAGCTCCTCTCTGCTCTTGTTGTGCTTGTACTCTTAAGGACATTGTCAAGCCTTTTTGTAGAAATTGCAGAGACGTTTCTTGCGTGTTCTGCTGCCTTGAAACAAGACAAAGTGACTCAGACCTCAGCGACGTTAAGCTTTAAATCCAAAATGAAAGAATTAGAGCCAGATTTTTTTCTGTTTTCAATTTGTTTTGTTATGCAACAGACTCCTTGGAATTTCTCTTGTGAAACGCGTCGCCTGTATTATGCTGTTTATGGGTTTCTGAACTTTTTAAAAAACAATTCCTTGATTAAAAACCGCACCCTTTTTGTGACATAGACAAGTCAGATCTGCAAAACTGCAGACAGACCATCGCGAAATATTATGGAATCAATCAATACATCAAACAAAATGGCAAAAAAAAAAGAGTAACAGCGACACTGCAGAGTTCAAGTGTGTGTGTTCTTTACTTTCTGCTGCTCTCTCAACTTCTCTCCTGGTTAGATAAATAAACCCACAATTGTCCTCTGTGCTTCATACTTTTGCTGAGTTTAGGAGGAGTTTTTAAAAATTCACGTTTCAAAGAATCGGATTTTTATATATTCACGTATTGACGTGTGTATGTGTGTGTGTTCAGGTGGTGCATGCGGCGTCCGTGGGCGATCGAGCCACTGTTCTCTCCAAATCAAAAGATCTGAAGTTCCTGACGGGCTTCGAGGCCAAGGTGAGGTATTTTCGTTCGCTGCTGCTGCACTCATCTATTTTTCATCGGGTTTATCCTCCTCGGTCTCCTCTGTTGATCAGCGTACCTGCCTGCCTCGCTGATGCTTCTCCTCACACCCTCGGACTCCACACCTAAGCCTTGTTCATGCACAGAATAACTTGATTTAAACGCGAATATCCATGATTTGTCGGACAGGACGGGCAACTGAGATCCTGGTTTGAAGTTTCAAGTTCCCTAAAATGAAATATTTACAGAGTGTTCTTTTCAGTGGTGTGTGAATCTTAAAAACTGGAAGTGTGGTGAAACAGTACGTCTCGTTCAGGCATCAGTGGTGAAAATGGTGCCCGGACGAGGAGCAAACTTTATTTCCAATAATCATTCACAATTCCATACTCCGTAATATGTAAATATATTGGCTCAGTAATCTCTTGCTTGCTGTTCACTCTGTTGCGGAGCAAAGATGCGGACTTGAAGATATTACGGAGGTAGTTCCTTGTTGAAGCGCTTTTACAAAATAACACTAAAGACGGTGAAAGTGTCATTTCCGATTCAATATGTTGTCAACTGGGGTGCATAGAGAACATGATATATGAAGAGTTCTTCGCCATTATTGTTATCCTTAAAAAACGTAATGGTAATGTATAATACATTGCATACACAAATACACAAAACATTTAAGAGCATTAGCTGATGTGTTGTTTTTTTCCATATTCCTTTGTTTTTTTATGCTATAAAATCTTCTGGAAATAGTGAAAAACATCCTTTATTTACAAGAAATGCCACGGTTTATGATGTTTGAACTGTCTGTAAAGAATAAAGCCTCTGTACTGACCAAACTGGACATATCAGGGGCCAGTCATATTTAGGAATGGTCCAATGTCCCCAAGATCTGCCACCTGTCTCAGATCACAGTGAAAGCGTTGTCTGCACACTCATCCCATCATGGTTCTCGTTTGTGACTCAGTCCTGTCCTCACCCTCTGACCTCTCGTCTGCCTCAGGCCTTCGCGGACGCTCACGTGGAGGCGGTGATGATCCTGGGCGAGGCCTTCGCGTCCAAAGAGCCCTTCGACTTCGGCAAGCAAAGCACCACGCAGCGCATCCAGAGCCTCATCCCCGTCATGCTGCGGCACCGCCTCACACCTCCGCCCGAGGAGACCTACTCGCTCCACCGCAAGATGGCCGGCTCCTTCCTCATCTGCTCCAAGCTGAAGGCGCGCATCTCCTGCAGTGACATGTTCCTGGACATCTACAACGCCTACAACCAGAGGAGGCAGGCCGAGCAGGCGGTGCAGGCTTAGGAAGACAGTCACCGCCCCTAACACAGATACGGCCTCTCTCACAGTGGGCTCGGAAATAAGGTTCACGAATCCAGTGGTGGTGGATCAGAACCAGACTGATTGTCATGACGACCATGCTGACCTCTGAGATCAGTTTCAGGATGTAAAAACGCCACTCAGCGACTCATCGGGGCTGCTCTCATGTACAGACCAATATACTGTAAATAAAAAGCTATGGAAACGCTGATTAAAGCCAGAGTGGCTTTGGATTAAAAGTAAATGTGAATGCAAAAAAATCTACTTTAAAAAATCGCGTGTGGTGGTTTTCGTGTTTGACAGCCTCGACACACGCAGATGCAGCCTACTTTGCGTGCAAGATTTGAAGAGGCAAGATAGAAATTTCAGGCCGCTCTGGCCAAACTTGGTCCACGCAGGGCGCCGCTCGCCTTGTCAACAAGAACCATGAGCTTCCTGCTGATAATGCGTGTCCTCAGTTTTTGAGGGTGGGGCGCTTGTGTTTATTTCAGGGGGTTTGTGTCTGGTGAGTCGGTAAGGCTAAAAGCGGCACGAGCAGGTGACTAAGCCGTGGCCTTAAATCTTACACAGATCTCTGGCATTTCTGTTTCAGTTTTGTATGTTTGAACAATGACAGGGGGAAGGTGCGTGTACTGTAACCTGCTTTGTTTTATAATGAAATAAAAGATGTTTCTATCAGTAAGGGATGGCTATTGATCTGGGCGATACACTTTTAGCTCTCGTCGCTTTTCCTACCTGTATCGATGGAGCTTCTTAATGAAGTCATTTTGGCTCACGGGATGTTGAGGTAATGGCGGCTTTGTACTTTTTCTTCCAGGACCTATTTTAGTTTCAAGGCGGTGCTGTTTTTATCCGGCAGCAATGACTGGAAGTGCTTTGTTGCTGGATTCTGACACATGATATCTTAAAAAAAGCACCCTGAAGCAAGTCAAAAATAAATGTTGCCTTGGATGTGGGGATGAAATGATGAGAATATGGTGTTCAGAAGGTGACTGTAACCTTCAGTGTAACCTCTAGTGTGCCCCATTTTTGCGAAGAATATCTCAGGAATATTTGAGATGACTCCTGGCATATTTGTTCATTTGGAAACAAGATGAATTGAGTAGATTTTGGTGGGTCACTGCCACTTTGACCTCACAGGACATGTTTTTTTTGTTCTTGTAAATTCTGAACACTATATCCTTGGGATGCATTGAGACAGATGTGCAGGGTTTGGCCCAATTTTCCATTTGGGCTCAAAGATGCGCTAATAAGATTTTGTTGGCAAAAGGTCAGTGTGACATCACAAAACGCGGCACCATCATCAAAGGTCGAAGTGAATTCACAAAACATCTCTTGCCGTCATCACCATCGTGTCCCAGGACGGCCATAAGAAAATGTCTTTAGATTTAGACTTGAAAAGGCTTTGACATAATCTCACACCAGTTTCCAACAGGTAATCACAGCTCACATCTATGAGGTCCAACTCTGGCCAATATTGTCCGAGTAGTTTTTTCTGTCCTCTTACAGCTTTTACAGCCCTGCAGGATGTCATAAAAGCCCGATGGAGGAGCGAAGCAGCCGCGTCTCGTCCTCTCTGCTCCATGACCCTCTACGCCTCAGCTGCCGAGGTGTTTCTGCAGCAACACCACATCAAAATCACAGTTTATTTTTCCGAGTTTTGGGACCGGGCCAC
This sequence comes from Mullus surmuletus, assembly GCA_903171835.1. Taxonomy (NCBI): domain Eukaryota; kingdom Metazoa; phylum Chordata; class Actinopteri; order Syngnathiformes; family Mullidae; genus Mullus; species Mullus surmuletus. Next base: position 71,989 of record CAESWR010000090.1, on the reverse strand, counting down.
AGCTAATGACTGCAGCACATGTTGGGAGAAGAAAAAGCACATTCTTCTCTGGTAGCTTCACGCAATGGAAAGTTGGAGAGCTGCTTCGCTGTTCTTTGGAAGCAGCTGGCTTCAGTTTGGAGCAGCAGGAATGGCTCTGGGTGTTTTTGGCCTTTGATCCAGGTTCAGCCCGGCCTGGCAAAGGACGTGGCCGACACCAGAATGGATTCATTTATCAAGCATAAACATGCTTCGTGTCAGCAGGCACGTTGCTGTATTTATAGCATTCTGGTTACAAAGAGAGCTGAAGGACAGAAAAAAAGAACAAGAGGGTCTCATGGTGTCCAGCAGGTTTTTATTGGAGTTGCATAATGAGAAGTAATATGATATTGTTTCAGCCGAGCAGCTCTGAGGATGACATGGTGAGCATGGAGGGACAGTTGGCAGCACTTTTATATTATATTGACTAAAGCAGCAGTTACCGGAACTTTACTGTTAGTTTCCCCCCTTTTATGACCATTAGGATTCCTCGCAGTGCTTCACTGGACCTTATTGTGTTTGATGGCTTTTTTTATGATACTTTATTACACCCTCAGCCCCCGTGCTGCCCCTGTAATATTTACCAGCAGGCCAAGCTGTCGTTGGTCAGAACTGCAGGACAGTTCGGAGAATAAACAGACATTAAATGTTGCTTCTGTGAGTCGCTGGAACTGGAGAAGGGAGAACACTGATTCAAACACTCCTGACGCTGGGAATTCTGGGAAAGACTATTGGGATGGAAATTCTCAGACGAAGGTGTTGCCCGCAGTGGAGTTGTTGGATGATGCTGATGGAGACCTTCTGCATGCGGCCAAGACGACTTGTGTCAGTGGCAAAGAAACAAACGGCCCAGTCGGTTCATGCAGGATTTTCTCCTATTTAATGTGGATTTTTTTTCATTACAGTTCATTTCTTTTACCTCGTCAAATCTGATTTATGTACATTGTTTTTCTTTCATCAATCTTTAGATTTTTGTAAGACTTCCCTACTGTCAGTTTGGATGCTTGATTGGCAGCTTCAGCATCTCCATCCTCTTTGGCGCACAT
>CAESWR010000090.1:22544-34962 GCA_903171835.1 Mullus surmuletus | reverse complement strand
CGTGTCTGTGTGTCTGTGTGTGTCTGTGTGTGTGTGTGTGTGTGTGTGTGTGTGTGTGTGTGTGCGTGTGCGTGCGCTCATTGCTGCACTGTGCGGGACCCACAGCCTTCGTCCCCGTGTGTATATGTGGCTGTTTGCGTCTTTTATAGCAGCAGTGATGTTTCCGCTGAATGATTGGTCATATTGACCTGGAAACTTCAAACCCGCTGCCTTGATGCTTCTGCTCTGTTTGGAGTTTGGAGGTTTGGACCAAATTCAAAGGCACATTTCAGGGAAATCAAAACACTGAAAAATTCCTTTTGTTGTTTTTGGGGAAGGATGTGTCAGTCTCCCAAGAAGATGAAAACAGGAAGGAAAAAAACTGATAAAACACGTCATGTGGAATGTGGAAGACATGGTCCCATTTGATAGTTTAAACAATTAAAATACAAAAAAAAACCCGATGGTGCCAAGAAATTGCTAAGTAAACATCAGAACCTCGTCTTGTGGTTTGTCGTTGGGGTGACGTCGTTCAGACGAGTCGGAGGAGCCTTTCTCACACTTTGATAAACAGTTTAACTAATTTACTCACAATGTTCCAAAGCACGTCTAAATTTGCCTGTGTGTGTGCGTGTGTGTTTGCTCCGAGATTCTGGCGGCTCGGAGTGTTTTTGTTTTTTACTCAAGTCTGTTGTGAGTTGGAGCAGAAATCAGTGTGTGTGTGTGTGTTTGACCATGTGTGAGGGTCTCTGTAAATCTGTCATTCTATTGCTCCAATACAGTCAGGCAGGAAGGAACACTGACCTTACACAGACACACATACACACACACACACACACACACACACACACACACTCTCTCTCTCTCTCTCTCTCTCTCTCTCTCTCTCTCCTCTGCAGTGTGGCCACTCTGTTCAGACACTGGTCAGCCTTCAGTCAACACCAGTGCCCTCATTTATCGTTAATCACTCACTCTGACCACCTGTAGCTGTGTGTGTGTGTGTGTGTGTGTGTGTGTGTGTGTGTGTGTGTTTGTGCTGGTAGGGTTTAGATGATAATAAGTGTCTTTACCCTTGTTACTCTGTGTCAGTTAAAGACTGCAGGGTCAAGAAACTGGGTCAGTTTTTTTCAGTGTGTGCGTAAGAGAGTGAGAGAGTGCAGAAAGTGTCCGTGGCGCTGACTCAGATTAAAACTCTGAGCTTAGTCACTACTGGGGGAACATTTACAAATTATTTTTTGCTGATAAAGATGAAAATGTGAAGAAGTAACCAAAACCAACTGAAACTGGTTAAGAAATGATAAGATAATAAATATGAAATCAGAAAAACAAAAACATTTACTTGCATCATACATAGAATTGATAGGATAAAGAATGAACAATAGAAGCTGATTACTTTGAGATTGCAGCTCATAACTAGAGCTGCAATCAGGCTGATGTTTTGAATATTTGGCCTTTGTCTCATATTAAGCAGATTTACAGACAGGCACATCTGTGGGCAGCTGCTGCTCCTGAACATGCCATGATCATTTCTTATTTGTGTGACATTTTATCACACACCTAGTGGGGGGAAGTCCATATATGGCCTGAACCTGATTTCTACATAGAAAAGCCCCTACTCATGAACAGGACTGTTTCACATCAGACGGTTTCCCAAGAAGTGTGAGGGAGGAGGGTGTCCCATTTTACCGAAATCTCTTTGCCGCTGTTCCACACAGAACATCTGGATCAGGGAGGAGCTCTGTGAGTGTGTGTTTGGGGGGGAAGGTGCCAAAGATATCAATCAGACTCACATCTGGCGACCACAAAACACAGCTGAGCGCAAACACACAAGTTCATGTAGCCTTAACACAGTGAATATGGAGGGAAACCTACACACAGACATGACATGGTGTTTGTGTATGTGTGTGTGTGCTTACATGTGTGTATGTGTGTGTGTGTGTATGCAACTCAAAACTGGCCCAAAGTGTGTGGGTGTAGTTTGAGAGGGGGGGGTTGGGGGTCAGCCAGGGTAAGGAGACTTTAAAGTGTAACATCATATGACGGTAAGTTACAACACATTCCAGATGGCCTCTCTCTCTCTCTCTCTCTCTCTCTCTCTCTCTCTCTCTCTCTCTCTCTCGCTCTCGCTCTCTCACTTTCACTCTCACTCTCTCTCTCTCTCTGTTTCTCTCTCCCTGTCACACACATGCACACACACACATTTGCAGACACTCTGGCCTCTGGCAGCTGGCTGTTTGTGTCGTCTGCCCCAATGTGCTGACGACCTTCGCCGAGATTCATGACGAGAGCAGGACTTCATCTGTGCCGCTAATTTATGGATTTATTTTTGGTGGTTTGTGGCTAGCAGCAACCCCCCTCCCCTCAACTCTCTCACACACACACACACACACACACACACACCCCTCTCTGTCTGTCTGCCTGTCTCGCCCTCATGCAGATGGTTCTTGTTGTGGAGGATGAGGTCACTCAGTGTTGCATGCTGGGTAAAGTCTCCACCTGAATGTGACTCCATCACAGATTGTTTTACTGTGTGTGTGTGTGTGTGTGTGTTTCAGTTTATGTTTATGTTAACACACAACACCCTTTTTTCATATCTTACATGACTTCAAAATCCCAGCACACCACAGACCTCAGCTGCAAGAACAGATCAAAACCACGCCTCTCTTTGGCCACGCCTCTCTTTGGCCACGCCCCTCTTTGGCCACGCCTCTTCACTGGCACTACGTTCCTCTTTAGCTTTAGCCTCAGCATCTGGTCGGCTGGATCTCCACGTTGACTCAAGTCTTCTGCCGCTGTGTATCAGAACCTTGTTCGACAACGTTTTCTTGGTTAGATTTCGGAAAGTCGCCGTCTGCTACATTCCCAGCTCAGAGATAAAAATTTAGGAACTGTGACGAGCGAGCTCTGCTCTTCTTCTTCTCTAAAGGCAGCGTGCTCTGCTCTACCTTAATAACTGTTGTCCTCATCTGTGTGAAACATGCTCCCTCACACTTCCTGCTTCCTACCCTGCTACCGTAATAACTGTTGTTCTGTCAACATGCAATATTTTTTTGTCAATCATAAAACGCATGAAATCTGGAAAATTTTCAGGGACATTTTTAGCCTGATTTCCGGGAACAGTCCTCGTTTTTCGGACGACCTGTCCCCAGAAATCGGGGACGTTTGGTCTAACTTGTATTTGAGGGAGGGGTTAACAGGGGAGATGTTCACATACATGCGAGGCCAGGACAGATATCACTAAACACAGATTGAGAGTGACTGCAGTCAGCGCTCGGCATCCTCCTCCTCCTCCTTTATACACCAAAGAACTGTTTGATGCTTTATTAATCAAATGGTTCAACATCATCACCATCTTCCGCCCAATCCAATCCAATCCAATGTTAGTTCCAATCCTCTCCTAGCTTTCCTTGATATACTGTTTTGTTTTTTTCCCCGGTTAAACAGGAAGTTCATAATCTGAAACACCTATTCACAGTCATGCAGTGTTTGTGTCCTGTTTAATGAATGTGGCCTCTTTTCCACTCAGATGTCAGCATCGGACCGTGCTCCAGCACTTTGCAGTTGCCCTTGAAAAGTTGCATAGGGTTGCTTTAATGCCTCGTATATACATACAGTATATAAATACCGTATGGTGCAAAGTAGTGGCAGAAACATTCACACATGCAGTGTGTACCAGTATCAGATATCGTCCCATATCCTGCATCCTTATTGTCTTTCCCCACTACCCTGACTTCAGAAATCAAAGATGGAGTGTGTGTGTGCGTGTGTGTGTGCGTGCGTGCATGTGTGCACTTTGCTCCCAAAGAAGCACAGTTGTAGATAAAGTTTTCCCATCTGTAAAAAGCCATGTTAGACCACCGTTGCTGTGGCGCGTCCGTGGCGTGTCCTGGTCAGCCTGCTCCGATTGGCTGTCGGCCCTCTGTCAGTCACTGCTGAGCTCACACAGCAGATTCCAGACGATAACTGTGACTCATTCAGGTGAAAATAAAACAAACCTTCATCTTTTGGAGTCACTTTGAAAACATTTGGTGTTATGATCTGAAATACTATGAGGTCTCTGACTGGGCGGGTGATTTTAGTTTTTTTCTCACTCGCCAAATTAAACCTATTAGTAGCTGATGACTGATAGACGATGAGTGGGAGACTCGGGGTGTGCTCTTACACTCCTTTTCTCGCCTCCTCCCTTCGCTCCTCCCTCATGCCCCGCTCATTAGTCACCTTCACATCTTCCTATGAATAAAACACAGCTGTGTTTAGGAGTGTGTTTCTGCTTACTTGCCCAAAACGGGGGTACTTGCAGGGCATCCTCTATTTCCCAGCTAGCACCGCCTGCTCCACCTACGCCCCCTCCTCTCTGGCCACAGCCCCTCTTTGATGTCTCCCTTGTGGCGCATTACACACCAGCTTTCATACAGTAGGGCCTTCAGGTGCCTGGTGTCAGCTGGCACAGTGCCCAGAAATGACTGGCACAGGCTGCGATGTGTGTGCTTGTTGTGTGTGTGTGTGTGCGTGCGCGTGCCCACTCTTGGCAGACGACGCGTGTCTCGCATGCCAGGAGCGAGTAAAGCCACTGGAGCTGTTTTGCAGCAGTTGCGTTTGAATGCTTCACATTACACTCATGTCTGTGTGTGTGTGTGTAAGACATCGAGAGCGGGTAATTACACACACACACTTCTGGCACACCGGCTGTGATCTCCACTGATGAGAAGTGATGCGTCAGTGTGTGTGTGTGTGTGTGTGTATATATGTGACGTGTGTGCAGCCTCTCTCCAGTTTGAAGATGAGCGTTTTACGTGTGGACGTGTCACATCCTCACTGCAGGATCTGCTCAGTCTCACATCCCATTTCATCCCGAAAGCCCCCGTATGGGGTCACCAGGCGGTAAGAAAACAAATTAATTTTGCTGATCATTCGCATGAACGCATGCAGGTGATGTGAGAGCATCGCGGGCAGAGTGTGCTTCAGCATGTTCAGGGATCCATTGACTCTGGAATGAGCGACCTTCAATCAAACATGTGAAGATTAAGGGGGAATTTGCAGTTGAAAAGCTTCAGCTTTGATGGGTTTACCACACCAGGGACAATGGTGGTCCGGGTTTTTCAGGTTGTTTGTCTGCCTTTGTCACCATGATGTCACAGAGCTCAGTCAGTCAGTCAGAAAGTGTCAGGAAAATGTCAGGGATATCTGTCTGTTTGGATTCTTATTAGACATGTCACGAACCAAACTTTTTTTAGGCTCACACAATTGTTTGATAAATGGATAGAATGGTCAAATGGTTTTAGCTGAAGAAACATGCAGTGAGAGAACCAGAAATGGAATGTTTGGATATTGGAAGAGCTGATCCAGCAGGATTCAGCCCTGATAAAGAAAAGTGACGCATGAGAGAATGAGTGTGCGAGCGTGTGTGCGTGTCTGCCTGTGCGCACTTGAATGCTCTTCTGTGACTGGGGGAATGAAAACAGTAATTATCATTTTTAAGCAGGTCATGTTTTGATGGCGTTATGTTCATTATGCTGGGAAATTAGCATTGCTAAACAGGCCAGCAGGCTGAATGGTCTAATTAAAGCAGTGGAGAGAGGATGGTGTGTGTGTGTGTGTGTGTGTGTGTGTGTGTGTGGATGTGTGTGTGTGTGTCCTGAGAGATAAAGGCTCTGCTCTGTGTTCATTAACTCTACCTGCCTAGCTTGTGAAGCAAGTGAAAATCAATGGGGCATCATAGCAGCGAGCGTTGATGACACTAATGGAGCGGCTGCCTCGTTAGCGAGAGTCCTGCATAACGAGCTCCAGCTAATCAATGAAATCCGTCCCACTTCTCTCATAATCCTGCGTGAACCACATGGTGCTCAGCACAAAGCTCTCGTCTGGTGTTTTTGTGAATAACACTTTGGCACTGATGCAGTTAATTAGCTTAATGACCCCCACACTGTAATTGAAGGCAAATTAATGTTTTTTTTTTGTGTTTTTTGATGTTATTAGTGGTGCCTTCATCCTTTTCGTTTCTCTGTGTCTGCAGTGCCAGGGAGCACGTAACCCCGGAGATGAACAAGCTTCGTCAGAGTCTGAGGAGGAAGAAGCCCACCTATGTGCCCGAGGCCAGCAGGCCGCACCAGTGGCAGGCCGACGAGGAGGCCGTACGCAAGGGCAAATGCAACTTCTCTGTGCGGGTGAGAGGCAGCAGCTATCATTGTTTTAACATCTGACATCCTTAAAAATAGAATCGTCTGTTGCTACATTTACCCAATGTCAGACTTTTTAAAAAAACAATATACGGGGAAGGAATAGGGTTGCAAATGGGTGGAAATTTTTGGGTAAATTTAAGGAAAGTTTCATGAATTTTAGCTCGGGAATATTGGACATTTTCAGGGTTTTGTTGCTGTGACGACCAGTCATAAGGAGAGACAGCCACCATTTAGGACGATGAGGTCCAGGTCCTTAATGAGTAGAAAGCATGGCCTGAAGAGAAGCTAAACTAAATATTTTGACATTTTCAAACTGGACTTTTTTTGGGGTGCTGAGGGAACATCAGGAATATCTCTGGGCTACTGGAAATACCTCAACCTTCTTTGGTTTTTCACCATTCATGGTTTTTATTGTTCTATGAAAGAAACCATGAAAGTTCTACAGTTGTGAAAACTGCTGAGTGTCATTTATAAATGTTGTATCTGGCATATTTGCATCTATGTTTGCTTATGACAAATATTGAAGCTTATATTCATGACAATTAGACTATGTTAGGGAAAATTCTCCCAATTCCCTCAAAATTAATTTATAATATGATTAAAAAATATTGCATTAGACATGTTTGCATGCACGTCTGCCTCTAACAAACCAAAATGTTTCATATTCATACATGAATATGACGAGGTACACGCAGTAATTATAAATTGCTGAAAATTCCCATGGAAAGTTTCCAACTTTCAAAATTCCCAGAATTATTTTGCAACCCTAGGGAGGAATAAATCATTGCCAGGTAGAAACATTATTGGCTTTATGCTGATATCTGATTTGCTGTACCTGAACTCACGGTAAAAAAATACACACTTACCATCGTGTGTGTGTGTATGATGTCACCTTATTGGCGAACCACCTCATATCGCCCATCATGCCAATAACCTGTGTTTGGCTGCATCGTCCAGCACCTCTGATTAAAATATGTCCTCCATCACCGACTGTGGTCATAGTCTGCTCATAAATTGACCAAACATTCCGCCCAGGCTTCTGCTCTTCCTTCATCTAGAACATCTCCACACAGGAAGTGTGATTTAGAGGCTTGTAATCCCCCCCCCTCACACAAGTTCCCTTTATTAATGTCCCCGTGTCCTGATAAGCAGCTCCAGACAGCGCAGCTGCTGAGCGTCGGAGTGATTTGTCGAGAGAGCGGCAGCAGGGGGAGGAGGTGCAGGAATGATGAGGAGGAGTTATTGGATAGAAGGGATGAGAGGAAATGTCGGGTCGAGGGACGGAGGGACGCAAAATAAGCGAGAGATGTCGGGGGAGATAAGAAGGAGAGAATGAAAAGGGAATAGAGCCCGGCCCAGCGTTGGGGCTCAGCTCTGAGGTTTCCTCCATTAAAGGGAGGTTTTCCTCGCCTCTGTCAATAAGTGATGCTCAACGGGACTGTTTTTTCCCTCCGTAAATATTGAAAGGGGGCGTGGCCTTGTGAGTGAAGTGCTGCTGTGATGGTGGAGGTGTTGAAATATAAGTGGAGACTCCTGTGAGACACACCATCCCACTTTCATCATGAAGGAGGCTTTGCTTGTTTTAAAGGGATAGTTCAGTTGAATGAGCTCCTCACCATCAGTGTGGTTCATCAGCAGTGACTTTTCCCCCACTGCATCCCATGAGTGGAGATCTGGTCATGCTTCAGAGTTGCAGAAAGTAGTTCTGTCTAGTTGCTGGGGTCACACGGATAAAGCATTTTGCTCCAAAAAACAACATGCGTTCAAAAGAGTAATCCTGTCTCTTTAATGTCATTGATCTGTCACCCTTTTGTTTTTTTATTCTAAATTAGAGGAGTGGCCTCGTTAAACCACAATGAAGCAGCGAACGAAAATCACTTTTTTTCTCCTTTTGTTTTTCTGTATTAATATGTATGTGTTTTTTGCTGCGCAGTACCTGGGGCTGGTCGAGGTGGAGGAGTCGAGAGGGATGCATGTATGCGAGGAGGCGGTGAAGAAGCTGAAAGTTGTAAGCATCTTACATCGCCACCCACACACACACACACACACACAGACCAGATCGTACTTTAGCATCATGTTTATTTAGCCCCGGTGAGAATGTGATGGAACAATGTCTAATGTGTGTCTCTGTCCCTGCAGAGCGGCAAGAAGACAGTGAAGGCGGTGCTGTGGGTGTCCGCTGATGGACTCAGGGTGGTGGATGATAAAACCAAGGTAAGCACCAAGGTTTTTAGGCGTGTGTGTATGTGTGTGTGTCCTGGAATTTCAGCCTATCTTCAGCAGTCTTTAAACATCTGCTCTAACGGAGTATCGAGGTCCCGCCCCTTCAGGTAGACCCCCATGGGACCCATATTATTGTAAAAAATTAATAGGTTTCAATGGAGAGAAAGTTATTTTTTTCTGGTCCTAGTTGTTCTATGCCCTGGATTACTACATTATTATTAAGTTATCATTTTTCATGACCTTTTGACCGTTTATTGTTTATTGCTACAGTTAAAGGCAGTAGAGAACACGCGATGAGAAAGACTACATCTCGCGTATGTGGCTTCACATTCCCTCCGCTTCTCGCCTTCAGCGTGACTGACTGCGAAGAAGTTTGATAATGTTAGGTTTTGCATGAAGCCACTTTGTAAACTACAGCTCTTTGCTGCTGTTGATACGAATGGTAGATACACACTTTTCCCGCATCGAAAGAGGTGAAAAGGGGGAATGTGGAGAGTCATTCCCCAACTTATGATTTTCACCTCTTTCTGTAGTAGTAGCTGTAGTTTACAAAGTGGCTCCATGCAAAACCTAACATTATCAAACTTCTTCGCACTGAACCGTTCTTTGCATGAAAAAAGATCTTTCAAAACGACAAACAACATATGTGAAATTCATGGCACAATTCAAACGGGACCAGAAGATAATTGTTTTCTTCTCATTGACTCTTGTTCATAAAAATGTGTCAAACGGAAAGGGAAGGGCGGGACTTCGCCACTCCAGAATAAAGAGGCAGCGGAGAAAAGTGGAGAGTGCGAGCACACAAACACGCCCTCTCTCTCTCTTTCTGTTTCTTTTTTTGTTGTTTGGAGGTCACACACAAATGACCTCACCTCCACCAAGCCCTCACTCCCACCACTTCCTCTTTTTGTACACACACACACACACACACACAGTGACCGTGATCTTTCACACATGTTTTGTTACTGGCTGCAAATGGGGCTGAAACAAAGATGCATGTGAGAGGGAGTCTCACGGGATTCTGGTGATTGATCTGTTATTGATGACTTTTCTTGTTACTCCTCTGTTCAACTTCTATGAGGATTAACATGCCTTTAGTCTTAGAGATATCCCTTTATTTCAAAATTCCAAACGAAAAAACCTGTCACGTCATTACTCAAGGTTGAAGGAAATGTATACGTTTGCATTAAGGTTTCACCTCTATTTTCCTTTATAATCACAAATATCTGCATGTTAATGAAAATAATGAGGTTTTGAAAATGTAAAATGCTTTATAAAAATGGATGATTTCAAGCTGAGGCAGTGAGCAGGATGGTGTAAGACAGAGCCGATGAAATGAATCTTAAATCTATTCTTGCACAGTTGACGGACCGAAAAAACTTAAGAGGACAGACAGTGCTTTGGGTGAAATTCCAACACTGACCTTGTCATCTCTCCTTTCATCTGTGAGTCAGCGCACTCCCACAGCTGCCCCTCAAACCCACTCCCACAGAGTGTGACTTTCATGACACATCAGCTGGAAGAAAGAAAGAAAGAAAGAAAAAGTCTTCTTCTGTTTGGGTTTTTTTATACTGGCGGAGATGAGACACTCGGCGTCACACTTGTTTTTTTCTTTTATTTGAGTCAGACATTTACGACACACACACACACACACACACACACACACACACACACACACACACACACACAAACTGGATGCACCTCGGTACCAGCATCCCCCTTCACTCACTAATTGGCTCACAATGAAAGGCCTGTTATTCTCCTACCTCTTTATCATCACATCCCTCCTTCTTTTCTTCCTCGTCCTCCCCTCTCTTTGTCGGCAGAGGAGAGGGAGGACATGAGTGGACAAGTGTCAGAGTGTGGTGTGTGTGTGTGTGTGCGTGTGTGTGTGTACCCCACGTCTCCTCTCTCAGCTTGTTTTTCCCCTCTCTTTCTGTTTTTCCCGTCAAAGAGGTGAGCTCGGGGGCCCCTTTAATATTCGTGCAGACCGAGCAGGGCCCCTCTTCGCTTCCTCTGAATCCCTTTCACGGGAGGAAGAGCGAGCGCTGGAAACATCCTGGGGATTAAAAGAGGGTTGGGTGTCATTAGTGTGTAGTCACTTTCTTTTCTGCCGTTGTGAGACGTGTGAATAGGCCGGAGCGAGGAGGCTTTCAGGGGGTTAACGCGGGTCAAGTATTGGCTCGGTAACCCGTCTGACTCCGCCGTCAGTAAAAATCACAACAGAGGTGACGCCTGCAACTCGATACACTCGGATGGCGAGCGAGCTGTCGGATCCCTCTCACCGCTGCCTCTCCTCTCTCTCTCTTTCAGGACCTCATTGTGGACCAGACCATTGAGAAGGTCTCATTCTGCGCCCCCGATCGAAACTACGACAAGGCCTTCTCCTATATCTGCCGAGACGGGACCACCAGGCGGTGGATGTGTCACTGCTTCATGGCCCTCAAAGACTCGGTGAGGCGACGGGTGACCTTTGTTTGTGTGTCCTTCAACTTTCAGAGCCTGTTTTCCCCCGAAATTCTCTATGTTCAACTCAAAAATCACAGACATGCCGATCGTTCCAGTTTCAACATTTACATTTTAAAGGGATGTTGGGATTTTTTGACATGAAGTTGTATGAGCTCCTCACCATCAGTGTTGTTCATCAGCAGTAACTTTTCCCCCACTGCGTCCCGGTAGCGGAGCTCTTGCCTGGTTTTGGTGTTGCAGAAAGTAGTCCCGTCTAGTTGCTGGGGTCACACGGATAAAGCGTTTTGATCCAAAAACCAGTATGCGTTCAAAAGAGTAATCCATCTGCGTCATGAATTCTTGGCTGCAAAAAAGTCCGACCTTGCAATCACCCGCAATCACCACCTAGCCTGGTTTTGGTGTTGCAGAAAGTAGTCCCGTCTAGTTGCTGGGGTCACACGGATAATGTGTTTTGATCCAAAAAACAGTATGCATTCAAAAGAATAATACATTTGCGTCATGAATTCTTGGCTGCAAAAAAGTCCGACCTCGCAGTCACCCGGTACTGTTGTCCTTCCCTTCGTGTCACTGCGCGCACCATCATCAGCTGAAAGAGGAAGGAGGCGGAAGGAGACCACTACGACGTGAGAGAAGACGTGACGCAGTGGTCCCCTTCCGAGCATGTAAACGCCGTGAAACAGCTGATGATGGTGTGCGCAGTTATACGAACAAGAGGGAAAATAGTGCCGGGGGATTGCAGGGTCGGACTTTTTTTGTGGTTAAGAATTTGTGATGAAAATGTGTTACTCTTTTAAATGCATGGTTTTTGGAGCAAAGTGCTTTATCTGTGTGACCGCAGCAACTAGCCGGAACTACTTTCTGCAACACCGAAACCAGCCAGAACTCAGTCACTGAAAAGTCACTGCTGATGAACCACACTGATGGTGAAGAGCTCGTACAACTTCATGTAAAAAAATCCCAACTAAGCCTTTAAGCACATCACATCCAAACTCAATTTTTTTAGGGTGACTACTTAAAGATTGGGTTCGAATATCAAAGAAGAGCGTTTGAAGCCCACTAACTACAATCCTAGCATCAAATATGTAAACATTTGAGTCCAGGTTAAAAATACTGCAGTCCCCCTGGAAAAGATGACTCGTAATTTGACTCTGTTGTTGGCTGTTTGCGAATTTTGTATATTTAAGATAATTAGCAAACATGAGCGAGCATCAAATGCGTAAATATAGGGCCCAGATTTAGGCTACTGCATTCCCCCTGGATCTGGACGACTAAATTAGCCAGAAAACTGTTATCTTGTGAAACTGCTTTGGTCAGTCTATGAAAAACACAATGCGACTCTGCATCAACCCAGACTTTAGACCAGAACTAAGTGTTTTCCAGGTCAAGATCCAATACAGTGGAAATTGGGGTTTTTTTCCCGCACCTCTCTGTTTCTCAGAGAGGTAGTGCGACTGCAGCAGGACTGCAGCCGTGGTGGTGCATGGTGCTTACAGCAATTTGTTGGATTATTAATGTGGACAGAGGAGAGCTGCAGCACAGACCTGTGGGATTAAGAGGGGGGGGGGGGG
>CAESWR010000090.1:10318-22490 GCA_903171835.1 Mullus surmuletus | reverse complement strand
GGGGGGATTAGACAGAAGCCTGTGGAGTTATCCGTCCATCTCTACCCGTGTCTTTTTCCTCTGCGTGCCCTCCTCTGTACCTCTGGCTGCTCAACGTGAAGCTCCAGCTGTCACGGCGATGGCGGCGGCGGGAGACGCGGTGTGCAGATGTAGGCGGGCGGTAATGAGTTGTGATGGGTGCCACAGGGCAGGAAGGCAAGGGGATGTTTGACATCAGCGGGGCTTGATAATCGCACTGCCAGTCTGATCCCTGCTGCTTTGTTCAATGTGTAAGTCTGATGTGAGGGTTGGCGTGAACCACAGCCATGTTTGTCGCACATTTAAATGTTTAATAAACCCTCACCAGCACAGCCAGGGAAGCTTATGCTGAAAGTTGATATCATTGTTATTTATTGTCTTTTCTTCCTCTCTCCAGGGGGAGCGGCTGAGCCATGCGGTGGGCTGTGCCTTCGCCGCCTGTCTGGAGAGGAAGCAGCGGCGGGAGAAGGAGTGCGGCGTGACGGCGTCCTTCGATGCCAGCCGCACCTCGTTTGTGCGCGAGGGCTCCTTCCGTGCTTCCTCCTGCAGCCAGCAGGGCAGCAGCAGCGAGCGGGAGGACAAACTGCAGGACAAGAAGAAAGGTTGCACTTTTGTTTTGCTGTTAAATGTGAATACAGAACAAGAAAGGATTATAGTAGCCTCTGTGGGATACTAATTAGGGCTGGTTATCGATACTCCATACCTTTCATGTACCGACCAAAACAACCCAGTACCAAGTAGTGCCGAAACTGCACCTGTCAAACTATATCTGCAATCGATTGTTTTTGTGCCCAGATCTGGAAAAAAAGAGACTGTTTCTATGCTTTTACTCGCAGCCAATCTCTTCCAAAATGTATTTGTGTAAAAATCATTTGAATGGGGAGGAGTAGGGACATTTGCACAACTGACTGTTTTCTAATTTGCATGATTAATATTGAATTAAGTAACAAAAAGTATCAAATGAAATACTCAATTGGTATTGGTATTGTTTTAAGGATACTGATATCGGTGCTGGTACTGAAAATGTTTAAGATACCAGGCCCTAATACTAAAGCAAAGTATTGAAATGAATTAAATGTGAAAAACTTAGATGAAAGAGTTGTGTGCACTGCTGTATTAAATTTGTTTAAAAACTCAATTTAATAGAAAAATTGAATACCATGAAATTGTATCCAGGTTTAATAACCTTGACCTGTACTTGACCCCCCTCCCTCCAGACCAGGTCTCAGTTATGCCAGCCCTGCCCCCTGGTACTGCCTCCCCACCCGAGGGTGCAGCGTCCCCCATGGAGCGCCCGGAGCCCGGCGGGCCTCACGCCATCCCCCGCCGCCACGCACCCATCGAGCAGCTGGTGCGTCAGGGCTCGTTCCGGGGATTCCCGGCTCTCAGCCAGAAGAACTCCCCCTTCAAGAGGCAGCTGTCGCTCCGCCTCAACGACCTCCCGTCCACGCTGCAGCGCAAGACCGACTTCCAGGCAAAGAACCCTGGTGAGTGCAGCGTCTGTCGTCACAGCGCGCTCGGCTGCTGATTAGCTGCTCAAAGTCTGAGATGTTAGAGGACTGCGCTGCTTTTAAGTTTAAAGATGGAGCTTGGAGAAAGAAAAATAAGCTTTTTTTCCTTCTTTTTTTATGATAGTTTTATGTCAAATTTCTTCTTTATTCTAAACTCTGTTTCAAGTCATCCACTGACGCACACTCAATGGTGGGGTTTTTTACAACTAAATTTAAAAACACATTTTTCCCTCATGGCAGCTTCTCTCAGTCACACCTTCAACTCAAAGCACGCACAAAATTTCACATTTGTATAGGCTTAGTTTTCACTTCTATCTCGTTGATGACACAATGATGACGTCTGCCTTCCAAAAGGTTGAAAGTGGTGACGTTGTGCAGAAACATTTTTCCAGCCAAGGCAAACATGAGCTGGTCATTCTAATTCGGTCATAAAGTGGTTTTGGTCCAGGACAGGGAGGAACCCTTTACATTCAGGGGAAGACTGAGGTTTTTCCACCTATTAATCCAGAAAAATGGGCTTTGCAGGGGTACATTATGTCAGTGTGTGCTTCTAGTCAATGTATGTGTGGCAAACAGATGAAAAAAATAGATAGAAAAAATACATCTTTTCTATTACAGTTATCACCTCAGCACCCTAGAGGCCAGACTGTGGTATAGACTGAATCCGTCACTGACACACACACACACATGCATACACTTGGCCAATTTCACCATGGTGACCAAACTACATGTTAATTATCGATTCTCAGACTCAATTGGCCGCTCGAGTCAGCCAGTGTTTTCAGCCCCTCGGGCGAGGCAGGCCTTACATGGCCTTGAGGTGTGGAAAAAATAATTATGTTCACTGGGATTTCACATTATAAGCCAAAATGATCAGGAATCAAAGCGGCTCAAGGCAGTGAATATGAGGAAGAAGCGAGGAAGTGGAGGACAAAAACAAGCAGGGTGGAGGCCTCAGCTGTGGAGGGAGGGACCTGCGACAAAGAACAGGGAATTAGATATTACTGCTATTTATATCTGCAGTGTTTGTGTGGGAGAGGTTTAAAGCTGCAGTCCCCCACACACACGCACACGCACACACACACACACACACACACACCAAGTCAGACGGGAGCTTTAATCCCCCCGCTGGTCGGATCACTTACGTTTGGTTTAGAAACCCGGATAAATTCACCTCTGTCTGAGTCAGAAGGCACAGAGGAGACAGATGATATTACATGGTTTGATTTTTTGTTTCTGATTAACAGTTTTTGCGCCGAGAAACTTTTAGGTCCTTTTGAGCTGAACAGCATGCATGTGTATCTCTGAGCAATTGAATATCATGAACAGATTATTTTTTTTCCCTGATGTAACTGATGTAATATATTCAACATCTGTTTTACGTCAATAGAAGCATTATCTTTGGGGATTACAGTTAGCAGCCAATGCAAATCGTGAATCCAATATCTCAAAATATTGCTTTTGCATCAATGGTAAAGAGCCTCATCTGAATCTGTGATTTCAATGAATTAACGTTTCTTCTCCTGTTTCTGTGTTTGTTTGTCCCTCTGCTCCGCCCTCGTCCTCTACCATCTCGTTTCCTGCCCACCGTCCCTCTGCGCCTTCCTTACTTGCCAGTACTAGAGATGGACATGGGGTTGCCGGGCGAAGGCGACAGCAGCATCAATGCTCTGTGCAGCCAGATCAACACCTCCTTCACCAAACCCTCAGAGGAGTTCTTCTGCAACCCCTGCTCATCTGCCAACGGGCCGCCGGCCTGCACCGTGCCCCCCGCGCTGCCTCCCCCTCCCGCACCCATGCAGGGTAAGAACCCGAGCATCACACCAGAGCCGGTCGAGCTAAAAAAAGAAAAAAAAGTTATTCATCCCGGCTCGGTGAACACATATAAACAATTCAGACAGAAGCAGAGAAAGGAAAATGTCTATAAAGAAATACCATGATAATTCCATGTCATTATAATGAAAACACTCATTGACAAAACACATGATGAATAGTTGAATGATTTGAGTTTTGAGTGTTTTTTTTTCCCAAGTTCAAGTTTCCTCCCCTTTTTCCTGTATTGTTTTTCTGGCGTTGTTGTCTTAACATGACATTGTAATTAAAATCTCGGACCTCAGAGTGACCTTGTTGTTGACCCTGTAAAGTGCAGATGTTCCTGAGACGACCATTGCAATCCTCTTAATTCTAAACTTCCTCTAAATCCCTCAGTGACCTCCTCCTGGGTGCAGCCGGACCCTCCGCTCCACTCGCCACCTCCGGTCTCCATGGTGATGCAGAGCGGACACAAGCGAACGCCCTCGGAGGCGGAGCGGTGGCTGGAGGAAGTGTCCAAGGCTGTCAAGGCTCAGCAGACCCCCCCGCCGGGCCCAACCATCCCCACCATCCCCGGACCGCCCTCCGCGTCCAGCCAGGCGTCTGCGTCCAGCATCATGTCCAAACCACTGATGGCGGGCCCTGCCACACTCTCAGGTCCCAGCCCGATGCCCCTCCAACCCATATCATCGGTCCCTCTGATTCCGGGCCCTCCGGTGTCGGGCCCCCCCATGTCGCTGCCCTCCATGTCCATCCCCACCATGTCTGGTCCCAGCATGTCCGGGGCCTCCATGATCCAGCCCTCCCTCCCCGGGCCTCCTGGCTCCCTCCCCAGCTCCATGCAGCCCTTCCCCCTGGCCTTCGACACGACCCCGGCCCCAGTGGGGATGTTCCCGGGTCAGCCGGTGCAGCCTGGCTTTGTGCCAATGCAGACCTACATGCCCGGCCTGGCGAGCAGCATGACCTACCCCACCGCCAGCGTGCCGGTGGTTGGAATCACGCCGTCACAAATGGTGGCCAACGTCTTCTGCACGGCCACAGGCTCGTCCAGCACTGGAGGCGTGGCGGTGGGAGGACCCAAAGTGGGGGTGCTCGGAACCTACCCAGGGGTGCCCGGTGGGGTGGGGCACGCCGGAGGGTTCTCCACGCCACCGTTCTCCTCCACCCCACCGCTGTCCAACACTATTAACGGCCTCCCTCCGGCAAGCGGCGCCCCCACCACTCTTCAGAACGGCAGCAGTAGCAGCAGCTGGCCACCGGAGGGAAGCCAGCTCACCGCTCCGCCGGCCAGCGGCGACTCCCAGGACGACGACCGCTTCGAGGCCCAGTGGGCGGCACTGGAGAGCAAACCTGTGCTGGGGCAGACGGCGGGCAAGGCAGCGGCCAGCACAGCGGCGGCGGCCAACCCGTTTTCTAACAATCTGCAAAAAACCTTTGAGATTGAACTCTGAGCCTGAGGACACGGACTCAGACCCAGTGGTTATGAAAATGGGACGCTCTCATCGGTGGCAAACTGCTTTCTTCCTGCTGCGGTGGGAGTTTTGGGGCGAGGGTGGGGGGTTGCTGGGGCACCATTGGATGATCTGCCGCCTAGATTTGATGGACTGAATCTATGAAACTCCACCTTCTTTACATTTTTTGCTTCCACCCCTCCACTCTGGCTTTTGCTTTACCTGCTGCAAGTCCCTGGAAGCCTGGATGTACTATAGGTGCCCCTCCCCCTCCCCACTGCCACCCGAGGAGGTTATGGAGGACACCGTTGCTTTCTTTGATGGGGAGAGGCATGGTGGGTGGGGGGGGGGATCCTCCAGTCAGATGCATTCCAACCTTAAGACGGAGATGCCATTTCTGGTTTGTGAATTCTAGCAGTTGGGATGAATGGACTAGCCCCGCCCCCCTATCGACCCGAAAGGACTTACTCACAAATAGTAGAGATTTATGGCCAAAATTATTTTATTTATTGTACCTCTTTATTTTTTATGTTAACAAGTTATATATACTTAAAAAGCAGTGTTTCAGGAGGGTGTTTTCTTTATTTTTACCCCTATATTTATTTTTCTTGAATTAATAAAAAAAAAAAAGAAAGAAAGAGGAGGGATCAATAATTACAATGGCGCAGCAGAGACACCAAATAGCCGATAAGTGTAAATATATATAGCGGCATGCGGCAGCCTCATGTTTCTGCTGCTCAGACATCAGATATGACTTCAGGATTTTCAGCACACACACACACGCACACACACACACACAGTCACACACACACTCACACTCGGGACAGTTCAGCACAAGGTCCTATTGGACTCCATCTGCTACAGACAAACAGAAGGAACTTTACAACAACTCAGCGGAAATAACAATGAAAATAACGTAATAATAATGATTAAAGACATCACTGTGCAACTGGTTGAAAATAATGATGCACTACATTCCAACATTCATGAATCCTTTAATAGAGAAATACAGGGTAACCTCATCACACATTGTATGAGCGAGTGTGAGAGAAGATGATTGAAGAGCGATGGATGGAAGTAAAGAGGAAGATGTATGTGGAGGAAGGAAGGAGGATGGAGGGAATTCTTTTTTTCTTTTGATAACAAATAAAGAGCGAGAAGGAAGAGGTCAGGAAGACAGAAATGCGACATAGAACGTGGTGAAAGTGAGAGAATAAGAGAGAGGGAGTGAGAGGAAAACACATCACCTCAAAGTGAGGACGCCTCGCTCAGCTCTGAGGACGAGGGATGCACCATGTCGGCCTTTGGTCGATGTCCCGTATGCTGATACTTTTGAAACACCCACAAATTAATTGCAGACATTTTTTGGGCAGATACCAATATAAACACACATTGTTTTTGTTTAATGTATTAGAAGAGAGGAGGAGCAGGTTTTCTTTCCTCCTCCTCACAAAATACCTGTGCCGTTCCGGATGGCGGTTTTAAAATCTTTCCAAGCAGCTGAGATGTCCTGCTAACACACACTCTGCACCGTCATGTGTGTAGAGTTGATGACATCACCTTATCAGCTGGCTACTCTGACCCCTACCCATGATGCACTTTTTCAGCCTGTGAATCCAATGTCCTAAGTTTTGCCGATATCACCGTGCATCCCTGCTCAGAGCGCTCGATGCTGTTTCTTTTTCAGAGAATGTTGCTTCGCTGCAGTCTCGCAAAAAAGTTTTTTTTAAGCATGTACGACTCTCTGAATCTCCAACGTGATTTGTCGTTTGAGTCTTTCAAAATAGCCGAGTTAGGATGGCCGCCGTGTTCCTCTGGGATCAGATGGAAGGACACTTGATTGGGTTTCCTGCTTGTTAGTTAATTAGCTAAGCGGGTCTCTTCCTGTGGCTGTTTCTTTCACAGATCCTCAATTTCTATCCTTTGTTTTCCAACAGATCAACGTTTTTTCCCCGCCAAAACGAATTGCGCGCTCTTCCCAACAAACAAGATCCATAAAAGCGATTTTTTGAAATTCTGTTTCCTTGAGAAGGCTATTTTAGCCCAGACTCTTGTTTGCACACCCTCCAAAAGTATAAATGTAGGTTAATTGTGTTCTGCGTTAAAGCAAACTTAATGACCTCATAAACTTGATTGTAAAACCATAGATAAGTGATGGTAACAAAGCAAACCAGTGGAGTTTATTTTTAATCTTTATTTACAGAATTTTTGTATTTAAACCTACATATTTGTATTGTAATTACATTGTACAAAAGATAAATAAAGTAATATAATATTACACCTGTTTGTCTTTTGTAGTGTTCTTTTATCTGACCTCTTTTTCAGTTTTGCATACTTTGCCACTTTAAATCTTTATTTTTGTCCCTGTCCCTGTCCCTTTTGTCCTTGAAAAATCTGGGGAGTGGGGGTGGGGGGGGGGGGGGGNNNTGCCCACATTGTTCATGCATTAAACTAATTCAAAATTGTTAGTTGGCAGAAGGCCTCAACTTTTTCAAGATTTTTCCTCTAGATAATGTCTCAAAGATTAACGTATAATTGTTGTTATTTTCTGTTACTGGATCACGTAGTTTTGTCTCCTTGTTCTAAAAAAACAAACAAAAACGAAATACCGATAATACAGGGAGTTTGGAGCTCTTTCTCTCTGCCTTTATCTCTCTTTTTTCTCTTCTCTGGGAGACCCTCCCCCCCCATCTTCCCCTTCTGCTCCCGGATGAACTGCTGTCTAACCAGCGCCGTC
Organism: Mullus surmuletus; assembly: GCA_903171835.1. Taxonomy (NCBI): domain Eukaryota; kingdom Metazoa; phylum Chordata; class Actinopteri; order Syngnathiformes; family Mullidae; genus Mullus; species Mullus surmuletus. The sequence continues at coordinate 14,961 of CAESWR010000090.1, read as the reverse complement.
CTCCACTCAGCCGGGCCGAGCGGTGCTGCTGCTGCTGCTCTGGCAGTTCAGGTCACTAATGGAACGAGACAAGGCCTCTTTTCTTCCTCAGGGCCGTGAGAAACGGGGCGACACACACGCGCACACACACGCACACACACACAGACACACACGGACCAAGGTCTGGAGCGGTGGTGGCAGTAACTCAGGCCCAGCTATTGTGCAGTGATCTAAGGGCAGAGTCAGAGTGTGTCACTGAGGAGTCAAAGAGAGACAAGGACCAGAGCTCTTTAAAAAGTCCGGAGGATGTGCAATTGTGTTTTCGTTTCTTTACTTCTTTTGTATTTATTTGTTTTTTTGAGTGTGTCATTGCCTCTGTCTCGCTTGTGAGTCACATATCAAACCTGAGTTTAAAGAGGCAACATTAATTTGATATTATTGTATCTGTCTTTAATCAAGACTTTAATCATATTTTCAATACACAGCTCTGCTTTTTCATCTCCAGGTTGACCACCGTCAATTATTGATGGTGATGTCAGCGTGGAGTTTTGAAGCATGGCACAGCGAAGCGCCAGCTCATTTTTCACTATCTTAGGCCCATAAACTTGTACAAAAAGGTCACGTAAGAAGTGTTCCACTTCCTGAAGCAGCTGAGTTGCTGCATGTCACATCGTGGTGGCAAGGGTGGTCGCAACAACCTATATAGGAGATGGAGATGCCTGGTTGCCATGGCGATGCAGCAAAAGACTAATTTCTAACATCTAGAAAAGTGCTGTAGTCTGCAATAAATCAGAGCGCCAGAGGAGGTGATAGGAGCTGAGAATACGACATATCATCTGTGTGTGTGTGTGTGTGCGTGATTTGGTGCATGCATGGGTGTGTGTGTGTGTGTGTGTCTGTCTCTTACTATGATCTTTCGTGACATTCTCCTGATCTTTGGTCGAACGTCATTTGGAACAGATAACTTCAACATGCGTGCCACTAAGATAAAGGCATTTATCTTGTCTAGGCCATATTATTTCTCTCTGAATCCACTTTCTCTGCGTCGGTGTGTTCTAGGTTTGTTTCTGTAATTAGACAGGAAAGAAAGATGTGTGTGTGAGTAGAGTATGTCTGTCTATACATCTCATGATGAAAACATGTGATAGCAGCACATTAGATCAGAGTGGGTAATAGCGTTCACCTAATGGGCCATGCTTACATTGTCAATTCCGGATTAAACACACAAACACACACACACACACTACTTTAATGCTGCTAATTGTGGCATAGTGACCACGCCGTCCAAGAAGCAATAGGAGGAAGTAATTACACTGATTAATTGTGTGTTTGATTGTTGCTGCAGCTTGCGTATTGTTTAGCACACAGCTGGTACCATCAGTGTCTCACACGGGCACGCACACACACACAAGCTCATGTTTGTATACCGAGCAAGCAGGCCGTGACAAGATTACAGGCTGAGGTGTCTAGAAATATGCACACACAAAAAAAATCCTGACTTTATCCCCTAGGGTCTGTAACAACCACAGTCAAGGACACACACACACACACACACACACGCACACACCACTGGTTTGGTACAGATGTGTGATGAAATATCTGTGGTCGGAACTGCAGCCACTCCTTGATCACAGATTACACACACACATGCTGTGTCATCTTTTACCACCTCTTCAAACACACTTCTTTGAATAATAATAACTAAAGGTTTTTTTTTCTGATTTCAGATTCTAATTCCGACACACATGTGTGACTGACAGCTGTCAGTCATCAGCAGTGGGCGGCAGCAGAGTCTGTTACCATTTTTGTGGTTGTGGGTGGTGATGTCACAGCTTCGTCCAACAGTCTGTGTTTCCTTCTGACAGTCACAAAGATGTCGAGTCTGCAGAGTAAAGCCACTCCAGAACTAAATCACGAGCTAGATTAAAACACTCCAAATCATAAAACCATCTGATACAGATGTGCATAAACAACAATAACATACACATCAATAAAATAAGATAATCTCGCTCTGAGGAAAGCTCATGTGATGAGTATGACATGTTAGTTCACAGTGTTTGTAGTTTTGGTTACTGGACATACATGTACAGAACCTAATAACAGCGCCATACTACTGTAACCACAGCCCTGCATTATTGCATTTGTGTGTGATGATGTGCTGTTGCATGCTGGGTATTGTGGTTCAAGAGCAGTATTGCCTCTGCAGTCTGACAGTGAAAGGACGTAATGGCCAGATCTGAAAATGTTAATGTTTATATTTGTGTGTCCAACCATGCGCAGTCATGGTCAAGTCTTTGTTTCAGTTAAAATACAGCTAAATATCTTTTTATTTATACTCACAAGTGGATATGCTCAAAGGCAAGTGAAAAGGAACTAATGTTAATATCTTATTGATTAAAAATGTATATCGTTTGTCAAGGCAGACTGGAACCTTTGGCCTCAGCTGCGTTTATGTCTGCTAAATGTATTTTCTCCCATCATGCAACACTGCCACTGTCTGCACTGTAACGCAACTATGTCGTTCTTATGTAATCAGCTTAAGCTCCGATGGTATTGATGCATTATGACGGTGAGATCATTGTTACCACACATATTGGACATATACAAACACAAGTGGATTTATCTGGTACACACACGCACACACACACATATTCCCAGTTTGCATCACGTGCAGTGATGCTGCAGATGTTGCTCTGCAGCGTCTGAAACTTTGACAGGCAGACTTCTCATGTGTGATATTCCAAAATAGGGCAGCATCATAGTAAAACCCCCTGCCAGCAATCTTCTCAGTGAGTGTCCTCATATGAAAATTCAGTGTGGTGCAGCCCTACTTTTCGTTGTTGTATTTGTGTTCAGCTAGCGCCCCCTTCTGTCCACAGTAGGGCTCACAACAATGACTCAACAGTCAGTGGTGCTCCCTCACCAATGATGTTCAATGATTGATCAATGATATTTTTCTATCCGCTTTAACGAAAACCCCCTGAATCACGTTGTGAAATCCATTATTTGAGCTGTTATACATATATATATGAGCTGTAAGCTGTAATGATCAAAAATAAAACAAAAAAAGGCTTGAAATATTCCACATGTAGTTACACTGTTTGGACTGATTTAGAAACTGATGCCGACTGTCTGCTCATCTTGTATCACCTTGGAATCTGCATTAAAGTGAGAAAATCAAACATGGATACGAATCTGGCTTGTGTTACACAGGATTTTTGGTTTGCCTGCTCCAACCCACCCTGATGTTGCTGCACAGATCACATCACTGTCGGTTTACTTCAATGCAGGCACAGCGCAATGATCAGTCATCGCTGCGCACTGCTTTCATTCACCTTTTCATTTTTTACAGAGATCTTCAGCAGCACCAACTCAACACTGAACCAGCTTTGTCGACAAATATGCTGGATGATGTCTGCTTTAAACGTGTGGCATGGCTTAGTGGACACCTCGTACAGAGCCTGTGGAGCTTGTTCCCAACTGTCTTTGAGCAAGACACGGGATGAGTAACAAGGAGAGATAATTCTTGAGAATTGAGACAACTTTTGTCTTTATTGGACAAGCCTGATTGGAGAGAACAGAGTAAAACCCAGATGGCCAGAGAGTTATGCATAGAACTGTCCTAAGAACATTGTGATTCTGTACAGTCTGTGAGTGATTTCACAAATACTCCTTTAAAGTGTCAAAGTAAGCAAATTGTCCAGTCTAGTGCAGGTTTCCTTTCTGGCTGTGTGTTACATGAACTTCAGAAAGGTTATTTATTTTATTCCCCCTCCCATTACATCGGAATGTCTATTATGTATTATGCTACAGATTCTCCTCTCATATGCACTGCAGATACAATTATAAAAGCAAGGCTACATTGTTCGGTAATTAGGCACAAATAACATTGTCACTCTCCAGCACACACACAGACACGCACGCACGCACGCACGCAAACACACACACACACACGCACGCGCACACACGCACGCACGCACAACTTCCTGTCCTGAGTAATGAGGCAGGCACAACAAGACTCACACGTCCCTCCTGGGTATTTTATACTCCACACCAGGAGCTGTAGTTTGGAGATGATTTAAAGGAATAAAAAAACAACCGGGTTCGAAATGTTCTAATGTACTTTTAAAACAGTCCAAAATCGCCGGCTCATCCTGCCTGCCATCCTGTCACCTGAGCGTGCAGGTGAAGCTCCACCTCCTGCCTGATGTCCAAAACAGCCAGACGAGTTTGCGATGAGAAATCGCACTTCCTGCGATCGTCTCCATGCGGATTGGACCGGCCTCAGCTTTGAGTTGTATGGGGTTATTTTTGTGCCACAATTCCGAGCGATTGATGGGAAGTTCTGCGTACAAAAATGGGTTTTTTGCAAGAGCTCAAAATAATAGTTTGTGTAAAAGTTATAATCAAGCAAAAACAGAGCAGTTTGACTGAACAATAATCAATAATGTGTTCAGGCAACTGTTTTTCAGGCTTGCAAAATACACACAAGTGAGCTGGTTGAGGCTCCCCATTTGCTCATACTCTCTCTCCGTCTCTCAGCCTTGCAACTCGCTCAACATGGCACAGCGTTACAATGTGCCACAAAGTCAACCAATCAGGAGTCGGACAGGGCAGATTATGATTGGCTGCTCACTATCCAATCGCATTTTAAGGCAATATGG
>CAESWR010000089.1:559499-586155 GCA_903171835.1 Mullus surmuletus | reverse complement strand
GGGCGTACGATCCTCTTACAAACCCTTATACCTAACCCTAACCCTAACCCTAACCACCCTAATTGATGGCCCTATATCTACACTGACCCTAAATTTCGGCACTAAACCTAACCTGACCCTAATTCTTGGCCCTAAAACATAACCCGACCCCAACTTGACCCCCAAAAAACCTAACCTAACCCTAATTAATGGCCCAAATCTAATCTAAATTTAATCTTACCCTAATCCTGGACACTCACAAAAAGGAAAATGAACCCTAACCTAACCCTAACCAGAGGAACACAAATCACCTAAAAAATAGGGATTAAAAATTAAAAATAATTTTTTCAAATACATGAGGATAATCATAACAATGAGGGGGAGGGAATGAAAACAAATTTGGGAGCCTAGGGACAAATTTCAATAAATCTAAATAATTGAGTGCAATTTAATTAAACCAAAACTAAACCAGACGGCAAGTCTATATAAGGCAGAAGCTGGCCAGAGGGCTCAGTTCGTAAGGGAAAACAATAGAGAAAGCATCTCAACCATAGATCCACAGAGACGAACCCAATCGAAAATAAGACACGAGTCCTGGAAAGTTTTTGAAAACAGTTTTATTAGCGTGCAAGGCCTGAAGAAGACCTAGAATAGGTCGAAACGTCGCTGGAGCACGCGAATTAGCCTCATTATTTTCATTTCTAGAATATTTTCTTTATTATTAATAGATATCAAAGGCGAACCGGCTATTATTAATAAATAACAAAGGCAAACTGGCATACAATTATTAATAAATAACAAAGGCGAACCGGATATCGAACACAAATACAAAAACAAATACTTACCCAACCTAAAACCAAAATAAATACACATACTTACCTGGCAACCAACAACAATCACAAATACTTACCTGGTCAATACACACAACTACCACAAGACAACAATTACTTACCTCATCCGTCACAATACTTACCTCCCAATCACCTGCAAACCAAAACATACTTACCTCATAAATCACAACTAACTACCCTAAAACAAGAAATACTTACCCACATACAAACCCAAAACATGGAACAGTGGACTAGAGGGAGAGAAAGGGGAGACGAATGGACGGTGGTGCGATATGGGAACAGACGGCGCAACTGGGACAGGGACCATGGGGCTGGACCGGCCTGGGAGAAGGAGCGTGCACCTCCCTGCCTCTTGGGGGGACGGGGCCGTGCCCCTATCCGCCCCTCAGGGGGTAAGGGTCATTCCCCTAACCCTAACTATCTGATGTATTACATTAAATAAGCATTAAGTTGGAGCGTCGGTGGGCGGAGCTTATAAGGCCAGCGCTCAAGCTGCAGCCTCAGCTGCCTCAGTTGCCTCCTGGAGCCTCAGACCTTGCGTGTTAGAGCTTGGCCAACTACATCTTTGCTATTTGAGCTTCTCACAGCCACACTACACACACACAAATATCGATACATGCATACACACATACAAATTCACACAAATACACGTATTTTTTTAGTTCTATTTATTTTCATCTTAACACACACATTTAAGCCTTTCACTACCACACAAGCAACAAATACACACACACATATACACAGTCCACAATTGTTTTTCTTATTTTGTTTCTTTTATTTATCACCTACCTTTTTTCTCTGTTATTTCACTTACCTGCTTAATTTCTACTTTGTACTTACCTTCATTTGATTGATTTTCATTGTATTTTGTTTGTTTACTGTACGTGCATCCACTCCCTGTGTTGGTCTGTAATGTCTGTGTTTGTTGTCCCCTCCTCCTTGGGTCCAGAATACCACTACTTTCATAAACTCCTATGAGAAATATGACATTTCTAACTTCGTCCACGCAAACGATGAAAGGAGGCCTGTTTGTCTTCCACAGGTGAGTTTCTGTGGAGATGAAAGCATACCTTTCGTAGATATGAAACATTTCCCCTGAAAAGGTAGGAGGACCATACGTACGTACGTACGTACGTCTTAATACGGCGGACCTTTTGACGCCGAATGACGACGTCCTTATGGACATCGGCCTGTATTCTCCTGAGCTCGTAAAGGATTCTGTCCACGTCCGCTGCCCCCGACTTGCTCCACTTCTTGAAAGCATGAAGTACATGCCTGATGAAGCCTGCCACGTTGATGAGCATGCTTTTGACCGATGTCGCCACATAGCCCTTGGTTTTCAGGTTGGTGGGGTAGCTGAGGGAAGAATAGAGCATGTAATCGACAATAAATGCTCCACCACATTCCAATATTCTTATATGTGTTGCCATGTGTATTTTCAAAATTCCAAAGTGTGAGCTACATGCATGAAGAGGGGTCAGTCTAATGAAAGAGAGAAATTGAAGTGAAGGGGAAGGAGGTCAAAAGTCAAAGATTGTTAAGGGTCTGCTGAATAAGGAGAGAGAATATAAGGAGGAAACAGATAAATAGTTGCTATGCTATTAGAAATTGTAGTAAAATGTATGTGATGTAGGAAGGCAACACCTAAATGTAGCCAACAAAGCAAATTACATCATAAGCTTAAGTCCAAAATTCAAAGAAAGAAAGAGGGTCTAACAAAACGTGATCATCTGAAGAATGCTTGCTGACGCAAGGGACTTGATGAGCTAAACAATAGAAAAGATAACAACAGGATAGAGGAGGATTGTGTGACTGTGTGAATGGGAGTAATTACAGGTCGACCCACAGACGAAGCAGTGATGATGAGTGATTCAATCAAGAAAGACTGAGGACATGGAAGGAAGGAGGCTGAGGAGTGGACCTCAACCCCCCTGCATCCTGACAAGCGCACAATCCGCCAGACAGCGTATAAATGTTAGAGCAGGGCGACTGAGTGGCAGAGAGAGGAAGGCAGGCCATGTTGCTGTACTGGTTGTGCACTCTCTCTCCCTCCTCGAGGGTGGACTCGTAACCAGTTCATGTTCTACTGCTTAATAAAAGGAGAACGGTGACTCCGAATGGCAAACAATGATTCCTGGCTTAATTCTAAGATTCGATAGAACACGCAGGAGAAGGAGCATGCGCTTAATTGAAGGCCATGCCTTCACTTCTGTTTTTGCTCCAAAATTTTTCTCCAACACTAAACAGCAATGGCACTTACTCGCGCAACATATCCATTTGTGCCAGGAATTACAGCACAAGTGGAGGGTCAGTCTTGCCCTTTGCCCGGGCCTCTCAAATCTCAACCACAGCCCGGGCCTCTCCGCCTCTGCCGTCCAGGAAGCCCGACAGCATGCTAACCCTAAAAAAATGCTATGAACCACCTAGATGTTACTCGCTTGCACCTTCACTGTGTTGATGATATTGTATTGAGTCGGAGAATGAGTGAAAAAGCTTGATGAATGTATACGGGTTCTAAATGTGAACTGAAAGGTAACTCTGAAGATTCTGAATGTTTTGATTGTACTGTGGAAAGTAACGTAACTACTCGCTCACCTTATCTTTGTTCTGTTTGGGAAGTGATCTCATTGATGTACAACATGTTTTAGTTGGGAGCAAATGTGTATTGATGGATACATGCTGTTCTGCTGCTGACCACCAGAGGGCGCACCAGTGCTGTTATGGCCACAGCTGAGTTGAAGCTGGAAGCCTCTGAAGACGTGTTCCCATTGAAAGGCCTTGAAGTGAGCAGCCGTGTGTTTGTGTCGTCTCTGTACAGCAGTTTGCTGCATAACAACACCAGAGCAGCACACCTCACTTTTTACCACAGCGACCATCAAGCTCGACAGGAAGTTACATACAGCCACAAAATCAAACACCTTCTGACTCCTCACAAAGAAACCAAACGTGTGTTTTCCGGTGGTGAGTTGGTGGCTTTGGTGAATCATCAGCCAGTACAACAACAAACAATGATAGCTCACTTGTTTCCATGGCGACCTCGATGTATCATTTCATTGATGATCATTGGAATAATAATACAATCATTATCGTAAGGGCCGATCAGTGCTGACTAATGTTGCTGCCCGCGGGGGCTGCAGGGGTCTCTTTTAAAGGAAAATCAAAGGCTGCACAGATGCATTTTGTCCTGCTACTTGTTGTTGCACTTTGAGGATAAACTTCACCGTGTCCAGTCGGCCGTGACGTCACACGCTCGTGTCCAATAGCAGAGACGGTGGGAGATGCACCGAGAGGCGAACAAAAAACACATGTGGGTGAAAAGAAGGGAGGAAAGGCTGATTGTTGCCGTGTCACAGTTTGGGGAGGTGTAGGACACGAGACTGCAGGAGTGTGGAGACGTGGGAACAAAGACACACAGGTGAAGGTGGAGTCTCTACTACTTTGGGCGAAGCAGCTGTTTAAAAAGGTGTTGTGAAATTGTGGGAGCCATTTAGCCCGAAAGTGCGAGCTAAATGAAGATATAGCAGAGCCTTGCCTCATATCAGGAGCACTACGACATGACAGTTTGACTATATATTTTTGCAGCCGTGTTACTTTTCCTTTTGGAAATCACAATTAACATATGAATATTTTAAAGCTTCAATCAAACCCCCTCCAAGACATACACTTTTTTTTATCACATGACTGACATCGGCATTGGGTCATGTGTGCAACAGGTGTGATGATTAAACAATCAAAGTCAGATTAATATACATCATTTATTCAATGATGCAGACATACTTTACATCAGCATGAGCATGTGTGGATGAATATGTGACGGCATCAACAACATTTAGGTGGTCTCGAGGAATCAATAAAAATCAAATACAATCACAAAATGATTGAAAAATAGAACTTTTCACACCACACATAAAACACTAAAATAACACAGAATAGGCAAAACGTGATCTAAAAGGCACACGTTAATTTAACTGTTCAAACCTTCAACATTTGATCATAAGCTGGAGAACTCAGAATGAAGAAGCCCCCCAAACACCTCTGATTTCTCCGCTCCTCTGCCTGCGACACTGATTTCCCCTGTAGCAACTTTACTTCTCACCAACTCCATCTTCTCGTCCAGGCGCCAGCTCAAGGAGCTCACGCATGCAGGCGCAGTAGCCTCGGGTCTGACACTCAACCACCAACGCTCCTCAACAGATGCTGAGAGCCAGATGTGCCACTTTTCAAGGGCTTTGACCTTCTCTGTAATGTGACTCAAACAAGCAGTCAAGAAAAGGGTCATAATCCACAGCACGAGGCTCAAACATGGTGACGGCCTTTAGCTCAGGACGGCCGAGTGGTCGGATGGGGGTGGGTTCAAATCCCACTGCTGACAAGGTTGTGGTGGCCGAGTGCACTCGTGCAGGCTGGGTTTGTTGGCCCTCAAAAGCTGGGAATGTGTCTGAGGTGATCTGCTGTTCCTTTGCAACAATTTCAAGGTCATCATGAGGATTCTTCAGAGCTCTTGATGCTGTGAACAAAACAATGTGCTTCTTGTTAAGACTAAATCAGTGACTGATAACTGAAATTGTTGTTGATATCTTGTGCTACTGAAGGAAAGAGATTCTCCATGGGACCAACTTTCCAACCTTTTATCACCAACTGGACTTTCCAGTAGCCTCCGCTCTGATTAGATTATTAGTAGCCAGGCCTACAGGTCACTGGTGGTACTGCAACATGTTGCTACTTCTGCAATGGCTTCAACTCACAAAGAAAATCATGAATGTAAATATATAACATTGTTTTGTTAATGTCATAATGCTTTTATTTTATATTTATCAAACCTTCTGGATTTTTTGACAGTTTTTAAAATTATGTTTTCTTTCCTATGAGTGAAATGAAAGTATAATGTCCATTTAGTGATGCAGCCACTGAGCGTCATCAGGCTCCTCATCAAGTCACAGTATCACAGAGTCGGGCTGCTTGTTCCAGCTGAAAGGCTGAGGGACAAAAGCAGTGCAGCATCAAATCAGCATTTTGGATAGAATTAGATTTGCCACAACCACGGAAGAAGCAGTCCTCCCTTTGTTAACGGACAGACACATTTCCCAGCTCAAAGAAGGTCAGGCACTTGCTTCTCACCCTGGAGCCACATTTATCAAAAAGCGTGTAAATCCTCCACTAAATCTGGCAGGCGCGGAAAATTAAAAAAATCTATCAAAGTGTGTGTACCCAGAGACAGACGGAATTTCCATTGATAAATCACACTGGAGTGGAGAAAAGTGCAGACATGAGCCCACCTCGAACCCTACCCTCTATATGCCCAAACACAACCATATATGGTCAATGCAAACTAGCGCTTGCATTTTCAGTAGCACCGTGTGGTGTCAGTGGGAACCAGCAGGTTCCTCTTCACTGTAGGTTCTGACAGAGCTGCCTCACCATCACCATTAGAGTCAGTGGAGCCACCTATGGTGGCATCGATGTGGCTCTGATGCTGCTCCTCTCCAATGCTGGAGCCAATGCAGCACTCAGCTCCAGGAGCACAGCTGGAGGGAGTCTCAATCAGCTGATCAGCCAGTCATCATCGTGGGCCAGCAGATCTGGTTGGTCCCTGAACAGCCGCTCCCTCCTCATCCTCATCCTCATCGCACCGCCTCCGTCCTAGTTCACCATTGCTGGATCCATCCTGCTCCATTACGCTCAGGTGGACTCCGAGACACATTGATCTGCCTGCAGCTCACAGGTGTTCTTGGTCACATCTGGATGACTGTGATCAGCCCTTATTGGCGTTTGGTTTGATGGTGTTCTGTGATTGGTGAGTGAGGATCATGATGCCGTCACGTTTGAAGCAGCAAAGACCAAATGTGGGAGATGAATCCCATATGGAACAAAATTCAGCACCTTTAAAGGCGCTGAAGCAATAAGATGTATTATTAGTGTTGTTAATGTTGTGAAATGAGCCTGTCAGAGGAAAGGATCCATCATTTGTGGTGAATTGGTCCATTATGGACATGACAGTGCATTGTTTGACGTCCTCCCTCCTCCTCTCGCCCTCACAGTTTGCAATCCTCCGACTCTGCACCAGTGTCACCAGTTCCCCGTCGCTTCAGAAAGCGTGTGGAACACAGCGTGCACTGGGACACCATGGTCAGACTGGTCGTAAAAGCCTGGCTTTCCCCCGTCTGGTTTTGGTTTATTTGATCACAAATATGGTGGAGAAAAGCGTGTACGTTTAAAATCAGGGAAGAAAGGTGTTATAAAAGGTGCATCCACAATGATGACTGAGGCTCCTGGTGAGGGTCCTCAGGGGGCCGAGAGCAGCAGCTCCTACAGGGAAGCTCACATGCTCTTCCTTTTCTAAACAGTTTGCAGTTTGCTGTGCTTTTATTTATTGTGTAATATGTCATATATATGTATAAAATTCAATGTGTACTGTTTTAGTTTTTTTTCGTTATTTCTTGAGATCCGAGTTTAAAATGTTCAAATTCAGAAACAGTAGCGCAATATACAAAGGGCCAATGTTTAAAACCAACAACATACACAATCAGAAAACAAAAGAAAATAAAGACAACAACAACAGATAAAGACCAAAGGACAGGACAATAATAAACTGTACAAAGGATGAGACAATATGTTAAAAGAAAAAAGATATTAACGAGAGCCACAGTCTTCAATGCATGTCATTCATCACAGGCTTCCACTTCAACAACAGATTCATCCATTTCTTTCTTTCCTTTCTCTTATTTCTTGTAAAAATGCTCACCATCCTGTTTGGTGCTGTGTATTTCAGCTATAGATCTCTCCAAATATCAAATGATAATCTCTGATAATCAATGGCGTTGTGGCACGTTGAGAAGCCGGGGTTGCTTCCATCGAGTGGCCACTAGTTTCTGAGCAGCAGCAACAACAGCTGAGAGGAAACGACAATACCAAATTGGACGGTCACAAACGGAGTCATCATTGAACAAAAACAAGGAGTTAAAAGGTTTCTCAGTGATTATTATTGACCCCGAGCATGGAAGTATGTTCCTGGTGGTCCTTGGGGACAGAAAGAGCAGCTGAGAGACGATTGGCTGAGGATTCTGCTAACCTTTGTGAGGTCAAACGGCTTCTCATGACAGAATTGTAGAGTTCGGAGCTCCAGACGTGACATGGTCACATTCAATCATATAATGATGCTGTAACGTGAACACAAAATACTGATTAGTGAGCTGAAGCTGGAAACGATGGGAGCAAACGCTGCTAAAACCATTTAGTGTGGGATGTTTGAATGAATAACATCCTGTGAGCGACGTTGTTTTGACTCTGGAAACCTCTGTAAGACGCCAGACGTTCACCTCAGAGCTTCAGATCCTCAAGAAGGTCCGATCAGGAGGTCCATCATAGAGGTCAATGGGAAGCAGCAGCTATGGGCTGATCTCCCTCTTTGTGAGAGGAGGTGGAGTCGTGACGGCGGATCTGGCTCTGCTGCAGGTGTCATCAAGTGTGTGTTGAACTAATATTCAAGTGAGCACGAGTGGAGCGTTCAGAGTTTCACATGGACTCACACTGGAGTCTGTTTGGAAAAAGGAATCAGTGCGGCGTCGACTGCATTTTGTTGTGTGGAAGCTCGGTTTGCCTCAGTGTTGTTGATGTGTTTCAGCCGTTCATGGGTCTCATGTTGTGAGTCGTGTGGTTACACATTAAACCAAGTTCTGATGTTCCCTCTGACTTTTATTAGCGCTGATATCAGATGACAGCTGCACTTTGCAGTGCAGATAACAACTCACATTCAAAGTGCTGCTTTGTCATTTGTTGGGCTGGATCACCCTACTCGGTGCTATGTGTCGATCCGCCCTGCTTGTTCGTTTATTTGGAGTCTCAGCCGCAGACGATCTTCAAAAGTGTTTATTAGCAGAAGTTGAGAAAAATGACAGAGCTCTGGGTCGATGCTTCGCTCCCCTAACCGATAACAGTCAGTGTCGGTTCATGACTGACTGACTCTCTCTTTCCCTGACCCAGCTTTATGTCCGTGTGCGCCGACGGATCACGTCATGCTCCGTCGACTGCGATGTGTAGCTTCTAGGGATTCAAGGTCGTCTTCCTCTCCTTCCGGTGACATCTTTCTTCACTGCAGCTGGTTGTGCCAGCCTCCTACACCCTGTAGTGAGACAAGTCTGGCACAAACCCTGGGAGAGCTGGTGCACATACTGTACGTTCAGTGAAGTTATATATGAGTGAAAAGGTTACATGTCACACATGTGAATTATAAAGAATATGATACTTAGAAAGGATTATATGTTATTGCTAAAAATGGTGTGAGGCCTTCTATGTGAGCCGTACAAGGAAGTGCAACTTTGGTAAAAATGGAGTGCGGAGGAATGGGGTGTGGTGGGACAGACTTACACATTCCAGAAACACACACACACACACACACACACTGAGCAGAGAATCAGAGGCTTCGTCTCGGCACACGAAGCAGGAGAGTTTGTGTGAGTCGACCTGAGGAGAGTTCAGCAGGTGAGAATCCAAGCCGAGAAATCTTCTGTGTGTGTGTGTGTGTGTGAGAGAGAGAGAGAGAGAGAGAGAGAGAGAGAGAGAGAGAGAGAGAAGTGCAACTTTGGTAAAAATGGTGTGCGGAGTGTGTGTGACATGACTCTACCTGCCAATCCCTCCAGTGTGATGTCAAGTGTCAGCGTTTGTGTGAGTGCGTGTCTCTCTCTGAAGAACATCTTCAGTTGAAAGTGGTTTCTTGAGACTTTTTGTCAGACTTGAATGTGAAAATGTGCAAACATCCAGAACAAACGCTGCCTAACGTGCGCTCTCTCGCCTCCTCGAGCGTTTGCTGCTGCACGTGGAAATGACACATGGGTTTGGATGATTGACAGCTCTCTGGAAGCGTCAGAGCCTGTAGATCTGAGGGACAGTGTTGAAGTCTGGAGCGCTAATGGAGCGTTTCTGCCCTCTTCACAAACAAACGGCCTCCTGATAAAGAAGGAGCGGTGGAGACACGTTAGCCTGGTCTTAAAGAAGCACTGACAAGCTGGACAATCTAACAACAGCCTTTATTGCTCTCAGACACCTCTTTTCATCACCAACTGCAGACACAAGACACAATTTGGGATAATTTATTTTAGGTTTGTGTTGTTTGTCTGCTGTCTACTGAGTTCCACAGTGGAGTGTTTCTGCTGCTGACTGTTGGAAGCAGCAGAGTCTCAGCTTTGACTCTATGTGTGTATCATGATTGATTTGCTTGGTGTTGGAGCTGTGGTGTGTTTGCTGTGTGTGAAGGTGACGTATGTGTTTGTAGCAGAAGCTGAATTCAGTGTGAAGTGTGAATATAGAGGGTTGTGTTTAATGCCTCTCTTTTTGGAGTAACGCCAAAGTCCCCCCATTGGGGGATCTTAGACCTTAACAGACACCTACACACACTCATGCACACACAGACACACAGACACTCACGCAGACACCTAAAGACAGACACATACACCAATAGATACCTACACACACACACACACACCTACATACTTACACACAGACACCCACAGAAACCTGCACACACACCTGTGTTCAGAAGTGTGTGAGGAAATGAGCTCAGCTAAACTGGGTTTGTCTCCCAGCAGAGACGTTGCTGGTTACACATTAAACCAAAGGCGCCACCAGTTCTGATGTTCCCTCTGACTTTTATTAGCACTGATCTCAGATTATAGCTGTACTTTGCACTGCAGATAACAACTCACATTCAAGGTTCTGAGCAGCTGTGAGAAACACACACACACACACACACTGCGAGCAGAGAATCAGCAGCTTCTTCTGGACACAGGAAGGAGGAGAGTCAGCGTGAGTGGACCTGAGGACAGTTGAGCAGGTGAGAATCCAAGCAGAGAAATCTTCTCCTCAGCTTGGACCACTTGGTGTCGTATCTGTGTTTGTAGAGTGGAGATGCTGCTTCATGATGCTGCTCTGTCTGATCCTTGGACGTGTCAGAACAGGGTGGACAACTGTGTGTGTGTGTGTGTGTGTGTGTGTGTGTGTGAGTGTCTGTGCTTGTGTGTGTGAGTGCGTGCATGTGGGTGTGGGTGTGGGTGTGTCACTTTGTGTATGTTTGTGTCACATTGTGTGTATGTATGTGTGACAGAGAGATAGTGAGTGGGAACAGGTGGCTGAACTCTGATCCACTCTGAACAATGTAGAGTATGTTTAGTTGTTGTTGCTGCCAACAATGTTGAGGAGCCAATCAGAAGTCTGTACTACAAAGCTGGATTAACACATCCAGGAGAACTCTGCCACAACTCGCTCAACTTCTCCAGATCTCCGTGATCCCGATCAGTTGGACTACGAAGCCGGTTATCAACTCCATAACTGAATCCAGTTGTGGCCAATTCAGATCTGTGCGCGCACACGTAAAGGGGGCTAATAAATATCTGGTCCAGCACTATGTTGTCATGCAGTGTGTGTGTGATCACCATCATCCACCTCAGTGTTTCAGATGCAGCAGCAGTGAGAAAGAGGATGTGGGAGCAAATAAAAAACAAATATAAAACATCCTTCAAAGTGATCAGGGAGTTTATTGATTTTATTATGTTTCAACATATACACGACAGTTTCCCTCACACTGTCTCAGTTGTAGGATGATGATAAATGAGGTCCTGTGATATTATTTGCAGCCCATAAGAAAATAAGTGACTTTACCCTGAAAAATGTTCGTACAGAACCTCATCGGGCATGTCAAACGGATTTGAGCAATCTCGAAAAAAGGTGAAGCGTTCCTCTCCCAATCTGTGGACCAACGTCCACAGGATGTGGCAAAAGTGGGCAAGCCATTTTCCAAGAGTACCGATTGGTCAGCGGGCGGTCTTTGATTCCCGCTGAGGTCTGATCCTGAAACATAACCTGCTCCGGAGCAGGTTTGGCGTTCCGCCTAAATTACCCGGGCAATGGACCCGGCTAAAAAGAGATCCACTTTCGTAGTACGGAGAACCCAGAAGTTATTCAGAAGTTATCTGGCTGAGACCAAATCCAGCTTCGCAGTTCAGGCCTCTGGAGTCTCAGAGTGTGATGCAGACTTTGCTTGGTGATTGTGTGAGTGCTGGAGGCTCCATGCTGGTTGAGCTGATTGTCCAGCTGGCAGCTGAGTGCAGCGTGGGGGAGGGGCCTCCTGCTGGTGGTGACGTACTGTAGGAGCCTCCACATTGATGCAGGCTCAATGGAGGAGAACCTGGCTGATGTTGACTTTAGTGTCTCCTGCTTCCCTGAAAGGACTTTCTGTTGCTCATGTGTTTGTATCAGGATGCAGCAGCAGAGACCAGAGCCTCCTGAACCCAGCTGTGTGTCCTTCAAGAGCAACTGCTATAAAGATGGACCTCCTCACTTTAATGAAGGACAACCTGCTGATGGAGGGTGAGTAAACGAGTCTGAGGGTTGTTGGTGTCCAACTCTGCTGAGAGGAAGAACCAAATGTTTTAAAGTCACTGACTTCCTGCCTCTGGTATCAGTCTGATCTCATCCTCTTCAGCTTCACACTTTCTTTCTCTTCTTACCTTGTTTTGTCTTCAGTTGGACACCTGACACTCTTTGCTTCATATGTTCTTTTTCATTTCTGAGCTTGAGTGCAGACATCTCCATCTGAGCTGTCTCCAACTCTGCAGCAGATTTGCAACCAGTGTTGCATCATGTGCAGTGTGACTTTAGAGCTCAGCTTCTTCTCCCCCTGCATTCAACAAGGAGGGGAAGCGGTTGTTGAGGAGACTGGAGGTCGCTCAGGAGATTGGAGGTAGTTGAGGAGACTGGAGGTTGTGCCGTAGAGAAGACTGTCACAGTAGTCGATGAGGGATGAAATAAAGGCATGGATGAGGGTCTCTGCTGCAGAGAAGGACAGAGGGGGGCCTAGGTGGCTGATGTTGTTTAGGTGATGAAAAGCTGATTTGGTGAGTTGCTTGATGTGCTGGTTGAAGGAGAGGTTGCTGTCGAGTGTGATTCCTAGGTTGCAGCAGNNGGGAAGTCTTTAACTGTTGAGGTGAGAGAGTTGGGGCCAATTAGGAGAAGGTCTGAGGGGGATTTTCATGTACTAGTGTTTCGATATTTCAAAAGCAGCAGCAGTTTGATTGTAATCTGAGTTCATCATCGGTGACACGTGTCAAAACAGGTTTTCAAATCCGACCAACTCTCAGGAATTTGTTTTGCTGTTGATCACTGCAAACAATGTTGAGGAGCCAGTTAACCAATCAGAGTCTGATCCAGACTTCTGATAGTGGAAACCTTGAGGGAGAAGCAGTGACACCATCAGAGATGAGCTGGTGATAAAGTGCAAAACATGTGAATGTGTTTTAGACGGACTGTGATGGTGGAGGCATGTGCTCGCTTCATCAGCTTCAGCAACAAGGTTCTTCAACTGCATGTCATTGAGATCATGAGTGAATGAAAAATTCACCATTTCTAATTCAGGTTTGATGATGTGGTTGTTCAGCTCGTTAGACACCAGGTGCTCTTGATGGATGATGCAGTGAAATGTTCAAAACTCTGGAAAAGGGTCATCAGCTTTTCACAGCCCAGCAAGACCAGTTACAGATCCCAACATAGCTGGGATGGCGTCTTAAGGCCCAAACATACTCGGGTGGAACGTAAGTCTGGAGGTCCACGTGGACTCAAAGCGAACGTCCACAAGGCTTGTGTGTGCAGAGCTCAAATGTTATGATGGGTTAGTGTTAGGGACTCTGCTCCGCGCACTGGTGTCACACAAAACACTGCTTGGCAGATGTTTTTCACATCCACACACATTAAAGGTGACACCGATCTGCACTTGGCGCCATCGCGTGATGGAACAGAACCAGAGATGGAGGCGAGCTTTGGGGAGGCACTGGTAGACGGGCTACGAGGGTATAAAATCAAAATCAGGCCAATATATGAATGGAATGTTTTCCACAACTCACCTCTGACACCATTTCAGACATACTTGATGTTCTCAGTCCGTAACTGGCTGCAACTCTTTGCTCAGAGCAGCTGGTAGCGAGCACTCTCAGCCCCACGGCCGTCCTCTGTGTGGCGCTGACGGGTGAACAGTGACTCCCAGAGGGAAGAAGGAAGGACGCTGGGCGCCTAACTAGGCCATCCAACCTTTCGCTTGACATTCAAAAGTATTGAAAATGTTTTTCTTGGTCAGTATTTGGCATGTCCTTCACCAAAGAAACATACTGCCCTTCCTCATCTCCGGTGGCATATAATGGCCGTACCTACCACCTTCTCTTAATGTTAGGGTTTAGGAAAGCCAGCAGGCGGAGCAGCTCCTCTAACAAGTCGTCAGTGTGAAACGCCACGTGAGAAAACTGTAAACAAAGCGCAAGGATTGTGGGAAATGTAGGGTTTGATGGGAATTTCACAGGAAACTACGGCACGCAGTGCGCTCGACTATAGAAGCTCTGATGACTGAGGACATACGACACCAAGTCTGCTGACAGGACGCTCGAGTCTGTCAGCACCTTTAGGCTTCTGTTGCTGCTTTAGCTGCTGCTTCAGTTTCTCCTCCTCAGCAGCAGCCACCGGTGGTTGTGTCAGGTCCATGCCAACCGTCCTTCCTCTGAACAGCACAATGTCAAGCAGCTCTTGGCAGTCTGCTGACACACATGTCACACACATTGATCACTGTTGTGTATCTTGAACGCCCCAAGACTCAACCAAACCGGGAGAAATAATCCAAGTTGGCTGATAAGATGCCACACAAGGGCATCATATCATATCACCCCCCCACCCCCCATTGGAGCCCAAACAGCTATGGCAGAGTGAATGGCTTGCTTTTATTCATTGTACATGTTTTTTATCAACATTCTAAGTCTGTGTTTTAAAAGATTGTGTTGCTCTTTGTTGGCTTTTGCCCAAACCAATGAAAACCTCTGTTGGCAGCGCACAAAGAATCCTGGGTATTATGAGACCTGAAGTGGGACAGACTTTGCGCAGCATTGTGACGTCACGCCGGCTTCAAATGCAGCCTCCTGAGAATGCAGACCCTGAATAGGGACAGTCTCAAATAGGAGTGATGTGCTTTCTTCTTCTGGATTTGGAAAAAAGCAGAGCAGGAGTCTGTTCAGGTGGTCCAGGTGTGGAAAAATGAATGCGTGTACAGTGATTTCCTCCATGTATTCAATAGATGATGATAGCCGGTCTGGACAAGCTTGCTAACATGGCTCTCAAAGGTTAGGCTGGAGTCAAAGAGGACACCAAGGTTTTTGGCTACGGATTAAACATTGTTAGATAGGGAGCTCAGAGATGACTTCAACTGTGAGGGTCAATGTTCTTGGCCAAAATGAGGATTTCAGAATTCAACTGAAGGAAATGATCAGACATCCAGGATTTGATATCTGCCAGACAGTTAACAAACCACCAAACGTCACCTTCTGAATGTGAGACTCACTGTGACTGAAGTGCATTGATTAATGTTGTGTTTCCATCAGGATCCATCAGAAGACACCAGATGGTCCTGAACCCACCTGTGTCTCCATAAAGAGTCACCGGTCTATGGTTCAACCCATCCTCTTCAAAGATGGAGAGGGATCTTCTGATCAGAGGTAGGAATGTCAAATGTTTGTTTGTTGGTTTAAACTCTCCTAAGAAGAAGAAGAAGAAGCATCATTGGGTGTCCTTCCCTAATATTTGTGTCAAAAGCTCCACTGTGTGCTTCTGTGACCACTGTGACCAGAGACCACTTGAATCTGCCATGGCAACTGTTGATAAAGTTGACAGAAAAAACAGTTCCGGAAGAAACCAAAAAGTTTGAGGTCTGACACAATTAATTATGTCCTGACATATGATCTGTTTAGTGCCGATATCAAGTCTATTGTAAGAAAACACTGGCACATCCTTTATCAACAGACAAAAGATTAAACAACAGGTTCCGGCATCTTCCACGCTTTACACACAGAAGAGCAACAAGCCATTGAGATCGCCTTGTTGGAGCAGACGCACACACAAGCCCAGACACATTCATCCATGGATGCCTCCAATTCACCTCATGCACTTCATGGTCAAAATGAGCACATTCCACTACTCACATACTGGGAAAGATCATAAGATCAAGTCTCTCATAACATCTAACAGTACCCACTGTGTCTGCCTCTTATTCTGTAGTTGCAAAAAATATTACGTAAGCCAATCGTCCCAAAAATTGAGAATAAGATTGAAGGAACATAGATCTCATATTAAGCCAACCAACATTAATTCCCCGGTGGCCCTTCATGGAAATGGATCACAAAGTTAGTGACCTTAAATGTGTAGGCCTGGAGAGAATATTCCTCAATAGAAGGAGTGGAAACTACTAGGAAATTCTTCTACAACGTAGGTGTATATGGATCCAGAGGCTCCAATCTATGTTCTCAGCAGGAATGAACGAAGAGTTGAATTTGACTCAGTAGCCTACTGTGTGTTTATACTGTTTCATTAATGATTAGCACACCGACTCACAAGCGTCTCACCAACCCGATATTTGCCTGATTGAGTCCACCTGTCACCAGCCTGTATATTCCCTCATTATCCTTCCATTCTTTATTGCACACTGAAGAAGGCCAGACGGCTGAAACGTTCGTGCTAATTTTTTCTTCTCAATAAATTGACATTCCTTGAGTGCAGTCTTCTCTTCCCTTCACACTTCCTGTTTTTAGAACTGTTGCATTTGTGATTAGAAATAAACAAGAAAGATGAATCGTTGTGAACTATTCTCGCTCCAGTGTTTCTTCAGACAAAACACAAACATGTTGCTGAGTTTCATATCAAATGTGTAACAGTCTCTGTAATTCTGTGTTGGCAGCTCAACAATGGTGCTTTTTTCAATCGTCATTTTCTCCAGGTGACACGCACTGCATAAATGCTCTATCTCTTAGTTTTTTCTGTTTTAAGTGTTTTTGCAAATTAAAATCTTGACGCTTTGTTCTTTTATTAATTATTTAAGAGTCAAATAGCAATATATCTTGAGAATAACTTTGATCAACATGAATCTTAATTTGAAAAAAACAAAAATCTCCATCCAGACGTCAGTGCAGTTTTATTGTGAATTTATTTGTCCACTGTTGTGTCCGTCCTTGAGGTTTAATTCTCATTGAACATCCACACACTATAACTTTCATGTGAACAAAAGTACACACCGTAACACACCAGCTGACCAGCTGACAAACAACACCTGTAAATACTTCCTGCTCATCTTAATGGTTCCCAGTAGCTGCAGCCCCACCTACTGGGCAAACAGGAACACACTATGTTAGAGTCACACTGACATGGAGACATCCAGAGAGCAGAACATGGCTCCAACAGACTGGTTTCTGATGAATGATGACAGGTTCCAGCTCACTGATTCTTCAGCTTCCTCTCTTCTTCACAGCGGTGAGGAGCAGAGCTCAGAGGTTCTCAGAGGTCCTTGGCTCCAGCTGGACTCCACATTCATGGTGTGTAGATGTTGAAGCACAGCTACACCTGCCAACTCTAACAGCTCCAGCATGAAAACTCCAGCAGCATTCTGGTTCTGAGCAGGTCCATGCTGCTCTCTGTAGACCAGCAGCTCTTCACTCTGTCACACATCATCTCATCTTCTGTTCCAGCTGCTGGAGGAGAACCTCGTCACATTCATCACGAAAGAATTGAAGAGATTACACAGGCTTGTGAATCCAGATTACCCAGAATGCATTGAGGATGAGGAGGTGCTGGCTGGTGAGGAGGAGGAGCAGAGGAGGAGCAGCAGAGAGGCCTTCCTGAAAATCACGCTGCACTTCCTGAGGAGAATGAAGCAGGAGGATCTAGCTGAGCGTCTGAGGAGCAGTAAGAGGATTTTAACAGCTTTCACATGATGCAAAGAGGAAACTGAGGCAACATGGAGGAAGTTTACATTTCCAAACTGAAGATCTAGAGGAGGAGATGATGGAGATGCTTTTTGTTTGTGACAGTCATATGAACTCATGTATTCTTCTTTCTCGCAGAAACTGCAGCTGCAGAGTGTCAACGTAAACTGCAGCGTGACCTTCAGAAGAAGTTCCAGTGTGTGTTTGAGGGCATCACCAAAGCAGGAAGCCCAACCCTTCTGAAGCAGATCTACACAGAACTCTACATCACAGAGGGAGGGGCTGCAGGGGTCAATGAGGAACATGAGGTCAGACAGATTGAAGCAGCATCCAGGAGACCAGCCAGACCAGAAACACCCATCAGACCAGAAGACCTCTTCAAAGCCCCACCTGGAAGACACGCACCAATCAGAACAGTGCTGACAAAGGGCGTGGCCGGCATCGGGAAAACAGTCTTAACACAGAAGTTCACTCTGGACTGGGCTGAAGACAAAGCCAAGCAGGACATGGACTTCACCTTCCCCTTCATCTTCAGAGAGCTGAACCTGCTGAAAGACAAGAAGTTCAGCTTGGTGGGACTTGTTCATCACTTCTTCCCTCAAACCAGAGAAGCAGGAATCTGCAGCTTTGAAGACCTCCAGGTGGTCTTCATCTTTGACGGTCTGGACGAGTGTCGACTTCCTCTGGACTTCAACAACAAGGAGACCCTGACTGATCTTACAGAGTCCACCTCAGTGGAGGTTCTGCTGACAAACCTCATCAGGGGAAACCTGCTTCCCTCTGCTCGCCTCTGGATCACCACACGACCTGCAGCAGCCAATTGCATCCCTCCTGAGTGTGTCTCCATGGTGACAGAGGTCAGAGGGTTCACTGACCCTCAGAAGGAGGAGTATTTCAGGAAGAGATTCAGAGATGAGGAGCAGGCCACAACAATCATCTCCCACATCAGGAGCTCACGGAGCCTCCACATCATGTGTCACATCCCAGTCTTCTGCTGGATCTCTGCTACAGTTCTGGAGGACATGTTGAAGAGCAGAGAGGGAGGAGAGCTGCCCAAGACCCTGACTGAGATGTACATCCACTTCCTGCTCGTTCAGACCAAAGTGAAGAAGGTCAAGTATGATGGAGGAGCTGAGACAGATCCACTCTGGAACCCAGAGAGCAGAAGGATGATAAAGTCTCTGGGGAAACTGGCTTTTGAGCAGCTGCAGAAAGGCCAGCTGATCTTCTATGATTCAGACCTGACAGAGTGTGGCCTCGATATCAAAGCAGCCTCTGTGTGCTCAGGAGTCTTCACACAGATCTTCAGAGAAGAGAGAAGACTGTACCAGGACATGGTCTTCTGCTTTGTCCATCTGAGCCTTCAGGAGTTTCTGGCTGCTCTTCATGTCCATCTTACCTTCATCAAATCTGGTGCCAACCAGCTCACAGGAGAACAAACATCCTGGTGGACTAAAGTCTTAAAAAACAAACCTGACCACCAAGATTGGACGAACTTCTACCAGCGAGCAGTGGACGAGGCCTTGAAGAGTCCACATGGACACCTGGACTTGTTCCTGCGCTTCCTCCTGGGTCTGTCACTGCAGACCAACCAGACTCTCCTCAGAGGTCTGGTGACGCAGACGGGAAGTAGTTCACAGACCAATCAGAAAACAGCAAAGTTCATCAAGGAGAAGATCAGTGAGGATGATGTGTCTCCAGAGAGAAGCATCAATCTGTTCCACTGTCTGAATGAACTGAATGATGGTTCTCTGGTGAAGGAGATCCAACAGCAGCTGAGATCAGGACGTCTCTCCACAGATAAACTGTCTCCTGCTCAGTGGTCAGCTCTGGTCTTCATCTTACTGTCCTCAGAAGAAGATCTGGATGTGTTTGACCTGAAGAAATACTTTGCTTCAGAGGAGGCTCTTCTGAGGCTGCTGCCAGTGGTCAAAGCTTCAAGTAAAGCTCTGTAGGTGGATCAAACACTGGATACATCAACCATTTCTAATGTGTTTGTTTTTCTTCATGTTTTCATTGTTCATCTTTTCATAGGCTGAGCAGCTGTCAGCTGTCAGAGATAAGTTGTGGAGCTCTGTCCTCAGTTCTCAGCTGTCAGTTCTCCAGTCTGAAACAACTGGACCTGAGTAACAATGGCCTGCAGGATTCAGGAGTGAAGCTGCTGTCACCTGGACTGGAAAGTCCACACTGTCACCTGCAGACTCTCAGGTCAGGATTCATGATTTCTACAACCTTACCAAGTATAAATGGTCATTTATTTGGATTACAAGAGGAGAGGCGTTTTAAATGATCTATCACTGTCCTTATTTCAATATGTGGACTGATATAAAATCCTCTTCAGGTTGAAGTCTGCAGGTGCAAACACATTCATTCAAATGAAAAGTTAAAACCCTTTGAGGCACAGTTTTTGAGTATATGTGATTTCTCCTCAGGCTGAGTGTCTGTCTGCTGTCAGAGAGAAGTTGTGAAGTTCTGTCCTCAGCTGTCAGCTCCCAGTCCTCCAGTCTGACACAACTGGACCTGAGTAACAACATGCTAAAGGATTCAGGAGTGAAGCTGCTCTCTGCTGGACTGGAGAGTCCACACTGTCACCTGCAGACTCTCGGGTCAGGAGTCATGACTGATACAACCTTACCAAATAAAAAAATATATAATTTCTTTGGATTACCAGAAAAGAAGCTGAAATTATCAGAAATGGTTAAAACGTTAATGGTTTTAAATCACCTGTCTCCATTTGTTTATTTGTTCGATATGTGAAAGGATAGAAAAACCTCCTTAGGTTGAAGTCTGTAGGTGTAAACACATTTAGACAAATGAAAAGTTAAAGCTCTTTTAAAATAAATCAAATCATCTTTATATTTCACTTTTAATACACATTGAAGAGGCATGGAATAAAGAGACATGACTTGGAGAGACATGGCTTGGACACAGACCAAATGTGAGGATAGAGCAACCTTTGGTAAAAACTGGAGGTAAATTAAAACCCAATGGACTAAAAAAGGTATAAAACAAACAATTGGTAGCTGGTAAGAATAATCTAGAACCAGAGAGATGAAAACCTTAAACAAATGACTAAAAAGTATTAAAAGGATAATAAGAGCAGAAAATAAGTGAATAGATGAAAAGATAAATTGATTAATGAAAGAAATAATTTCAGAACCTGATCAAAAGGACTACTTTAAATCAAGGAAATCAGTCAAAACCAGATTGAAAAGAATGAAGAAATCAAAGATATCATTAAAAAGCCTGATTAAAAAAGTGAGTCTTGAATCTTGAACCCTTTGAAACATTGTTGAGTATTTGTGATTCCTCCTCAGGCTGAGTGGCTGTCAGCTGTCAGAGAGAAGTTGTGAAGCTCTGTCCTCAGTTCTCAGCTCTCAGTCCTCCTGTCTCACACACCTGGACCTGAATAACAACGACCTGAAGGATTCAGGAGTGAAGCTGCTGTCTGCTGGACTGGAGAGTCCACACTGTCACATGCAGACTCTCAGGTCAGGATGCCACTGATCCCATGTTCACAGATGTGCAGACTGGAATGTTTGAAAAAAATACTGCCTGTGTGTGTGTGTGTGTGTTCAGTGTCTCAGGCTGTCTGATCACAGAGGAGGGCTGTGCCTCTCTGGCCTCAGCTTTGAGCTCCAACCCCTCCCATCTGAGAGAGCTGGATCTGAGCTACAACAATCCAGAAGACACAGGAGTGAAGCTGCTGTCTGATGGACTGGAGGATCCAGGCTGGAGGCTGGACACTCTCAGGTATTCCAGCTTTCATCTAGCAGCTCTTGTGCTGGTGTGACGGCGTCCTGAGCAGGGAAGGACAGTGGACGTATCTTCTTTTTCATTCCATGTCTTTTTATGTTGTCATGGTGACGGTGAGCAAAGTTTGTTTGACAATGGGAGAGGACACGAGTGGAGTGTGTGGCTGTGTATGACCCATCAAAGATGAATATTAATAGTAGAATCGATCAATATGTAGGCAGGAAAGAGGAGATGGGAGTGGATGATGGTGCTGACTGTGCAGCAAAACATCTGGTGCGGACGCGGAGCCTAGCGGCCACAATTCTTCATTTCCAGCCTCAAACGTTCCATCCCATAATTAATCTTCGCCTTCTCTGGAATCATTCTTTTTGTCAATGTGATCATACATTTGTCTCACAGTCGATCAAATCATTTCTGAAGAGGTCACTTTAATTCATGCAAATAATTGTCAAATGAATAAATGACAAGAATGTGAACATGAAGTGTACGTCACAGCCACAAACTGAGGAACTCTGCTTCACTTAGAAACCCACTCTGACTGTGTTTCTTCCTCCAGGGTGGACCATGGTGGAGAGCAGATGTTACAACCTGGACTGAGGAAGTGTAAGTGTGGATCTCATTTCAGCTTCTCCTGAAACATGAAGCTGAGAGCGTTTCTCTGTAGATGTCTTATGTTGTTTGATGGTGAACGAACAGCTTCCCATGCCGACCATCCAGCCATGTTCTCCTCTCACAGCTGCTGTTGCCATGCAACCAGCTGCCTCCAGCTTTTGAATGACAGCTCACTGAGCCAGTTGAAGGACAGAGTGGCTCCATCTTCTCTCACTGATGGAGGCAAAGTCCAGAGGTTCTGCAGAGAACTGATGCTTCTGAAAGCCAGGCAGTTTGAAGCTTTGCAGTCTCAAAGGTTCTACAAAGACTTTGGAGTCTGCAGAGCAGCTTTGTTCTATCTATTGCACATTTTGTTCATGTTACAATCAAGGAACAACAGAAGAAGAAGAAGGTCCATGTGGGTCATAAATAATACTGAGCTCATAATAATGATGAGAACTGAGATGAATCAGTGGAGGAGTCTGTGACTGTGTGTGATCTGTCAAAGATCAATATTGATTGTACTATCAATCAGTATGGAGGAAGGAAAGAGGAGATCAGAGAGGGGGCGGAGCCTGGTGCTGAATCATTTTACTCTTTGTTTTCAACCTAGAACCTGAGTTACATCCCATAATGCATGCTGTGTGGGAAACATATTTGATATATTATTATGTTGTGTGTTGAAAATAACATTGAAGCACCAAATATGTTGACATTTGAATCTACATTTGTAAGTGTAACAACAACAAGCACAACAAAGAGAGAAAGTAAAGCTGCGCTCACGCTGCCTGAGGGTGAACCTGGAATGACGTGGGTCATCTGGGCAGTGTGAAAGGGTTCACCTGACCCACCTTAACCCAGTCATTTAGCTGATGACGTAACGTGGCCCTTTCACACTGAAATGAGCGGAGCTTTCTGTACATGTATTTGTTCTTATCTGTTGTTATTGAAATCAGATGCCTCAGCAGAGTTTACAATGAAATCTCTGACCAACTTGCCAATGACTGGTAGCTCCAACATTTTACTGAACGTCAAATGTTTTTACCACTCAACTCTTCATCATCAACATCTTCACTCACTAATCTTCTGGAAACACTGAACAGCATAGAGATCATTGATCACTGACCACTGTTTGTTTTTCTTTTTTAGTAAGGAACAACATAAGTGAAGGTTTCAGATACTGTTAAGGAATCAAAACATTTATTTCCAATACTTTATGCACCATTAAAATTAGGACCGATTTCATGTCATATAACACATTTACGAACAACAACCATATAAAAGTGGCCCCCAACTCCCAGTCCGGGAGTACCGGGCAGCAAAGAAAATATCAGTTATCTTTATCTATTTATTTTTCTTAATTTAAAAGCGATCTTGTTTTCGCACAAGATGAAAGTTATTGTCAAGTATCGTCTGTGTGTAAGATATTTTCAATATGAATGAGACACACAACCGTCTGACCACCAGTGGAGCGCAGGGGGGGCGGAGCTGTTCACACACACACACACACACACACCCACACCTTTTTAGACATCAGATAGCTAAAGGCTCTGCAGCGTGGCGCCACTTTGCCAGTCATGTGACAGCGTGCGCTGCCGCCTGGCAAAGTGTGCCGCATGTCCATGGAACCAAACCGTCCCTGCTACAAAAATATATCAACATATAGATATAAAACACACGATCAGATTCATGCAAAATCCGTTTTTTTTTTTTTTAACCCACCATAGTGATCAGATGTTAAATGCATCAGGAACAGGCGCAAAGTAGGCGGAGCCAAAGTAGGCTGCTCTCACAAAATCATCATAACAACTTGTATATCAAACACACTAAGAACAAACAACAACAAAATAATCAATATGTCAATGACTAATTCACTGACATGAGTGCATGTCCAAACTGCAGTGAGTCTCTGTTTTAAAGCAGAGGACTTGATACATGATACTTGAAACACCAAAGCTGCTGAAAACAGTCCAGATCTGCGGCTGCTCTGTCAAAGTTCAAATCAATGAGTTTAGACTCCATCATGTTGTAGTCCATCTGTGGGTCAGTCAGCGCCACCACCTGACCCAGTGTCATACCTGTCAAGTTTTGGATTTGAAAATAAGGCCGTCCCAAAACCCAGAACGAGCTCCAGGATCCCTTACATTTGAAGACAGGAGACAAGAAATGTCAAATAAGTGCTTTTCAACCACTTACTAACTACAATGAGGTGATCAGAGTCTGATAGGACCACCTTTGTTGACACTGAAATGCTGCCAACATTCCTACGTTATAATACAGCCTCAATGGAAACACAAAAGGCTCCATGAAGCACATTGATTCATTCTACATATTTTCACTTTATATACAAGTCAACACATCACACTTTTACTGTTTATTTCACATTGCTCGTCTTTAAGTTCAGCACTTACATTTTATCCTCATTCCACATTTACTGTTTTATCTCCCACCGCTTATCTGTAAGTTCAGCACTTACATTTTACCCTCATTCCACATTGACTGTTTATCTCCCACCGCTTGCCTGTCAGCTGATCACTTCCCTGTGATGATCAGCGTAGCCTCTGTTTTCCCCGCTGAGTGTGTGTGTGTGACAGCAGAGTCCGGGAGCATCTCAGCTCCAAACTTGTTGAAGAGCTCACAGAAGGTGGAAGCAGCGTTTTTAGCTCACAGCTTTGACATTTGAACCTGGGCGTTTGTGAGCTGCTCTGACTGGCTGCTGTTTCTAGTCTCCAATGCTGACACGGCCTGGGCGTGTTTCTGTGCCTCCAGCCAGCGCTTGTGCTTGGCGGAGTTTTCATGCTGACTGACATGGTTCCTTCCCCCGAGGGAGACGCTCAAAGCACACTTACAAACCTTACCAAAGGCCAGACTGAGCCCCATCCTGCTTCTCTTTAGGAGAGTCCATTCACTGTCCCATTGGTCCACATATTTACATCACATCCTGCTTTGTTTGGCAGGAAGACCTTCTCCATCTTCTTCACATCCATCCATCTGGCTCTGCTTTGTTGTTCCGGGTTTGTTCCCGCCTTCTCACAAGGCTCGTCACAGAGGCAGAGGATTCTTCTTCTCAATCATGTGATAATAGGGGAGATTGAGGGGGAAACTCAATGGGAGGACAGCAGCAAAGAGGAGTCAAACGCCATCGTTTCCCGCCAAAACGGGAGACTTGACAGCTGCGGCCAGTGTGAGGACCACCGCAGTCTGTAGTCTGTCTGCCATGGTCTCTGCTGCCCAGCTGGGAAGCTCCAACCTTCTTACCTGATCGCTCTGTGGGAGAAACACAGCAGCTTCAAAGACTTTCTAAAAGCCTGGACATTTCAATGGGCAGCGTCACAAATGCCAGTGGGCATCTTAGAACAAAGGTTTGTGATCAGAACATGACAGGAGAATAGGTGATGAAGACTGAAGGCCTCAGGATGAAAGATCTCTGACTGGTGTTCAAAGCAATGGAAGCGCTCCAGTGTGGCTGAGGGTCAAACATTCCCGAGGTCTTTGCTGTGTGTTGAAAAGCCTCCACATGGGTTAGATGACATGACAGCTGCTGATTCTCTGCCAGCTGTCTGAGCATGTGGGCTGAAGCTACGTGAAGCTCAGGAGGCTTCCTGTCCAGCTGAGGATCCTCAGTGCAGTTATAATCCCCCCCTCAGAACATCCCACCGTCATCACCACACTCTGACACACAATCACTTCCAATGTTTCTAAACACCATCCTTCATCCATCCAACGTCCAGAGACATTTAAAAACAGAACTTCAACGTGGAACAAAGCAGCAGGAACAACTTCATCAGCAGTCAAAGAGAAGGTTGAAAGAAACAAAGAACTTCAAACAGGAAGGATGTGATGAGTGTGGACAGTGAAGAGGAGAGGTGTTGTCCTGAGACTGAGAGAGATCACTCTCTGGATCAGCTCGCACCTTCACTGCTTTCTCCGCTTCTTAGAGACGTCCATCAGGTGATCATCAGACATGTCCTCATCCATCGTCTCCTCAGAGACCAGCCTTTTCCTTTCCTTCTTCTTAGTTCTTCCTCGCTGTCAGACTGTGAGCTTCATCCACTGCTGGTGGTTCCGCTGCCACGCCCGGCTCTTTAGCGGTGCCGGTTGCCATGGTGAGGGAGATGCTGAGCTCAGCGTGTGGGTCAGTGAGGGGGGAGACGGTAGTGAAGGTGTCCTGAATGAGGCCTTCTTCCTCCAGCAGCTGGCTGACCTTTGCCCTGCTCTCCACCAACATGAGGATGGCTGCCTTCATGCCTGAGGAGCATTGAAGACTTTGGTGGACACAACATCTGCCACTGACAGAGCAGCTCCTCCACCCCAACACTGGACACACACACACACACTCAGCTGAAGGCCTCAGATGATGATGTGTTTGTGTGTTGTGTCTTCTTGTCTCCATCAGATTGCTGCCCACTCACACTGGACACACACACAGTGAACACACACAAACGCACACACACACAGCTGAAGGCCTCAGATGATGATGATGACGTGTGTATTGTGTCTTCTTGTCTCCATCAGATTGCTGCCCACTCACGCTGCACACACACACAGTGAACACACACACGCGCACACAAGCACGCACGCACGCACAAAGTGAACACACACACAGACACAGCTGAAGGCCTCAGATGATGATGTGTGTGTGTTGTGTCTTGTCTCCATCAGATTGCTGCCCACTCACACTGGACACACACACACACACACACAGCT